>CM057815.1:38458426-39027880 GCA_030067965.1 Latrodectus elegans
AAAGGAACACTTCCTCTTTAAATTCAGTATACTTACAATTCAGATATAAATAACGAAATAATTAAGATCTAAAAGATACAGAATTTACCAATTGTGAATAATTGAAATTAGTAGCTGGTACAGTAGCTGTTAACGACGATGTAATGAAAAGAAACCTGTGTGTGATATCATCTTACGATTCATTTTACCAAGAATTCAACAATTATAACTCTACGAGTTATTCTCGTACATCTGAGACTTTTTGAAGCGTCCGAATCTAGAGTGTCCATGACATTTTCATTTGCTGTAATATCTAATAAATTTGGGGGACAAGGAACTATCTTAATCGCTTATAAGCAGCCCATAAATTTATAAAGCCGTATTATCTTATTCAAAACTAGTCATAGGATTGTGTCTCATGAAGCATAATGCAAACTACTGTAAAGGGAATCAACATATCCTTGTGCTTTGTAAGTTGTAAGTAAGATTATTGGAGGAAACCTGTTGTTTTGTGAACTATCCTTCACCTTATCATATCAGCGATAATGACTGTATGTTTCTATAAATCATCATCAGATTACCATCACTCGCCAATGGTTCTTCATTCACAAATGCGAAAATCATCTAATCCAAGAGAGAAACGAAATAAATCGATAAATATTATACAATGACAGTCATCATATTATCCACTGCCAGTCATCCGGCGGTTCCACAATAAATATCTCCATCGATGTTTTGAGATTAAAGACTGATATATTGAGAATCGATATGCACGTAATCCCACTTTAATCGAACTTCTAGAAAAGGTGACAAAATTTACGCGTCATATGAAAGTTGCTGCAAATTAGACAGCGGATAATGGTTTTTTTAAACACAGTTCAGGATAGGGACACAATTGTTTAAGCTTCCTTCGGATTTGTGCTCTTTTACTTTCAAAAGACATTATTTCATCGACTATTTACAAAAATTTCTGCCCACACTTATACACTTCTATGTATACGTGATGAAGAGAGACTAATTTGTTGGCCTATTCAACTTCATGCATTACGAATATGTAATCTATGCATGCACGTTTAGTCTTTCCGTTGGCTGAAATGATTTTCGACAATGAGAAATAGTCGCGTTTATAAGGAGTCTTTTCATTATATAGTCTAGGAGAAGTAGAAAAATTTTACTTTCTGGAAATGTTTTATTTTCTAGAACAATGAGAAAAGATATGTATTCATGGGATTATAACTATGCCATCAAGCATGAAATAATTTCGCTGACTAAATTGCTTTCGGAAATGTCGTATTGACGTTACATTTATTGTGTATAAAAAGTTCTCTTTTTGTGTACCTAGAACAATAAGAAATGGTAAACTTTCAGGGAGGTCGACCTTTTTAGGAAGATGGGAAAAGATAAGAACTCTGGAATTGTTACCAGTTTTATACTATTGCGCAGTAATGGGATGGTTTAGTTTATTTATCACTCAACGGTCATTATTTGCACACGAAGGCTAATTAGACCGGGACCTACGGTTTAAAGTGAGTTACGAACCACTTCAAACATCTATGCCCAAGGTGGGATTCGAACCCACGAACTGTTCAACCGAAGGCAAGAGCAATAACCATTCGGCTGCCAGCTCGGCCAGCAGTAATGAGAATTGTGACGTCATTGTAATTAATGTAAAAATCCTGTAATGAGAATTAATGTTCATTGGCTTAAAAGAACTAACCATTTGCATGTTAGTTTCAAAATTATATTATGAAAATCGTTTTTTAAATTAAAAAAAATGTGTTTTAAGTTATTTTTTTCTTAACTATAAGCATTTTTTGTTGTTAAACATACACTTAAAAGCACATTTTCTGTCTGCATCTTGCAAGTATACAAAATATTTTTAAGTAGCTAATATTAAATTTTATAAGGAATGAGAAATTTTGATTAGAACAGTTTCAAATGTAAATAATTTTTTTATACAATTTATAAGACTTTAAAGTTTCGTCTTTAAAATATTGAATATAAGTGGGAACGGATAAATTTAAAATTTATTGTTTTGTTTTTAAAATTGTAAATACAAGTGAACAGATAAATTTAAGACATTAAATATATCATTTTGCTTTTAAGATTTTAAATGTAAATGAACCTATAACATTTGTTTCATTCATTAAATTTTATAATAAGTTTTAAAATTAATCAATTAATATTAAAAATTATCACGAAAATTAGTAAATAGTTTTATGAAATATATAATTTTAAGTTTCGAATTTTGCTTTTAAAATATTAGTGGAAGAATAAATTTATTTTCCACTCACTTATGTATAGTTAATATTTTTATTAAATATATATTTAATATTTTTTAAGAAATTATTAATTTCTAGAAGAAGTATTCAAATACAATTGGTTTCATAACACTTGCAGATAAACGCAGTTTAATGCCACAGAAACTCAAAATTTGTAAAAATAAAGTAAAGGTAATTGTTAAATACGTTAACTAAAATTTGATAGCAATAAGATTACTTGAAATACCTGAAATTTTTGAAAGTTCATGAAATTATTAAATTTAAAAATTATTTATTTGCATATTAACATTTATTTTATAAATGAAATAATTAAAAATTAAAAGTCATACAGGCTTCATTTCCTTTTTTCTGTGATTGAGTACGAAATATCCTAACGCTAGGCCAACGCAGTACGCACCCATGTGGGGATAAGGCTTGAAATACATCAGGTCACAAATAAATTTCGTGAACCTATAAAAATATTTAACATAAAATGTTGAAATGAAATAAAATGATCTATTATTAGTTAAACTATAGATGCTGTGAAATAAGTTACTCTCTTTAAAGAAAAAATTTAATTGTTATTTACATTTTTGAAGCATGAAAAAAATATTTAAAGATTATTTTAAATAAATATCTCACTTTTTATGGGAAATTACAAAGTATTAAAAATTTAATTGCTGATTTATTTTCCTCTCATAAAGTAATATGATTGATATTTGCAATTACAAAAGTTAGATCAAATAAAATATATGATGATAGTTAATTTAAACTCATATTTTTTTCCTTACATATATAAGATATTTAAAATAATATACATTCTACTAAATTATTTTGCCATATTTAATTGTTGCAATATTTATTGCCTTGGATAAATGTGAAATCTTCAACAATTAAGATAGTAATTAATTGCAAAGCTTCCAATTTGCAAATAGTTAGATTTACGATTTCTAAAAATATAATCCGTTAATCATCTTAAAAAATGCACAATGTCTTATTAAAAACGTTTAATTTTTATCTAAATAATACTTACTCTAGAATTAAATAACAATATTACATTTTTTCTTCAAAATTAACAAAAAAATATTAATATTATTTAACACTTGACAAAGTGTTATTTGTAAAAGTTACTTTGTAACTAAATTATAAATATACTATTTTAAATAAAATATCTTAATAACTTTAAAATATATATATATATATATATATATATATATATATATATATATATATATAAATAGTAAATTTGATTTTAAATAAAAAAATCTTTAATAAAATTATGTAACAAATATGAAATGTAAAAATCAAAGTAAATACTAAAACGTTGAACTTTCAATTTCAACAGAAAATGCATAGAAAAATTGAAATAAAAGAGTAAGCACATCTTCATTAAATTCTTTGAAATATAAATTTTTCTTTTTAATATTTAATATCTAAATATAGATATTTTAATAAAGGGAATCTTATGACCTTTGAAAACAAAGTTTTATCGAAACAATTTCTGTTAAAATTCATGCTTAAAATAATATTTACCTTTCATCTGGAGTGAAATAAAGTAGTGTTGGGTAAAAGTCAAACATTATTGTAAGAGTAGCCATAATGCCCATACAGCTGACAGTTAAGAAGAGCATAATTGAGAAACCCATTACTGGCCACCTACAAAAGTTAGAAACATCAGCGGGTTACTTAGACAACTGTCAAACACAATTTAAAGTACTTAAAAATATGTATACTTGGTACAAAATAAAAATAAGATTGATTTGTCAATATAATGAGAATTATTAATAAATTCTTATTATATTAAAGAATTAGTTATATTTTTTACACCCATAACTCCAAAGTGAAATATAATGTTCAAAAACAATTGTAAGTTATTCCCTCAACGCCACATCTATTGTAATAAATTTAAATAAAACTATTGTAATAAAAAAATGAATCTACCAAATCATATTAAAAAATCCATAAATTTTTAAGAGTTATTAAACAATAATTTAAGTTTTAATTAATTTTAAATTCACCCCGCTGTTCTCCAGAAATTATTGTTTAATCAGAAATTAATCGATTGCAACTTTTGGTTGGAATTGATTTTTGTTTTCAATTTTTGGTTTTAGGCTGAATTGAGGAAGAAAATGGAAATAATGCAGACTGAAATTAAGTAAATATGTATTTCGTATTTACATAAAAATTGAATAACATTTATTAATAACGGCTTGGAAATATAATTCCAAAAACACCGTGAAGACTGTCATAAACAAAATTACCAGAAAAATAGAAGCAGATGTTATGCCAAAAAATAATATTTTTTATTTCAGTCATCAAATCAAAACATTTATTAATATAATTAATGCATATATTACTTTTTCATCAGGTAATAAAAGTTATTTATTTTATTATGCTTTATATAAATTAGGAAGAAATTTCATCAAAATTGAACAAAATCATTATTTTGAACTATAAAATTATTTCAGAGTTAAAAATGTGTTTCAAAAGTTTCCATGAGAAATAAAATCAATCTTTCAAAATTCAGTTTACTTTATTATTGACTACATAAATTTTATAATTATATTATAAATATAAGGTTTTTATATATAATAGACCAAATTATGCCAATAAGTTCAAAAAATTTTATCTCATAATTGTAATGTTTGAATCTTTATGAAACTGCAAAAATTTCTTTCAATGTAAATAAAAGATAATGCTTAAAAAGCAGACTCTTCCTAAAATAAAATTTTTAGCTTAAAATATATTTATTTTAGAAACTTGAAAAGGAAAATTGAAAGTCATATAACTTATTTGATTTGCAATTAATTTTATTTAAGCAATAATACCCTTTTAATATAAATAATTAGGCAATTTAGTATTTCTTGTATTATAAAATGATACTTAATAACATAATTTCATTGGTTACATAATGTAAAATTAGTTTAAAGGTTTAGCAAATTTTTATTCTTGATCATGAAAAATAAAAGTTTTAATGACTGAAATAAGATTTCATACTTAAACAAAGGAATTAGGATGATTGGTGCCAGAAAATACAAATGAAGATCAGCTGCAATATACCAAGTGTGAAGAAGGCACTAAAAGCAAACAAAGAAAACTAAATTAAATTTAATAATAGCGTCTTTGTGTAGGGTTGTTACCTAGTTTTATAATGATTTCGAAGTTTATTGCAAAAAATATTTAATGTAAAAGAAAATTGGGAGAAAAATCAATCAAATTCCCTTGAAAATGTTTATAGAGCCTTTGAAATACATTTGTCACATCAAATTTTCTCTAAAATTAAATTATGATTAAAAGCAATAAATAAGTTTATAAATTTCACCTGATCTTTTATAATTATTTTCATGCTAATGTATTTCATAAACAAGGTTTTACTTTAATCACATTATATTATAACAGTTAACAAAAATAATTTAAATTAAAAAAATTATTTACAGAGCAAATAAACATTTAATCGCATACATATGTAACGTGTAGTCAAATTAAACTAGAAAGAATATGATTTTAAAGAAATTTAGCGAATATTTACACAGAAATCTAAAGCCAAATAAAATATTAATTTACTTAGCATTTCATATATGTTATTGATGAGAAATGTGAATGGTGACAAATGGTGATTTCATAAAATCTTTCTTTCATTGAAAATTTGAATTTATTTTCATTATGAAATTCAATTTTTTTAACATTTGTTTTCATAAAAAGGGGCTTGAAAGTGTAATTTATTTAAATCAATAACTTGGTCTATTTTCAGTATAAGATTTTACATATCGCAAAATATATCATATCAATAAATTATAAAAAATTAATCTCATAAATAATTTATTTTTTTACTAGATACATTTGCTTGTGTTATCGTTTCCCCGATAATAGTATCGATTCCCAATAATTTGTGCATATTTTTAAGGCTTGGCACATCAAATCTTTGGCTTAGCTAAAGCTATAGTATATTAAATGTTTGCATATTTTCAGTATAGGATCATACATATTGAAATATAAGAGTAAAAGATATAAAAAAATTATTGAAATGGCAAGAAACATTTTTAGACTAAAGAACTGGTTCCAAAAAAATTGAATGTTAAAGTTAAAATTTTACAAGACTATTGTAATGAATGATGACTGAAATTTGCTATTTATCACTCCTGATGACAGAACAGACAATGCTATTTAGCTATAAAAATAGTTTCTTTTTATTATAAATTGAAAGATCACAAGCAAACATTCTAATATAGGCATTATCAGAGTGACTTTTTATAAAAATTTGACCAAATGGTGAACATTCCTTTGATTTCAAGATGCTGTGAGAACAGAGAGGGAGCCAGAGTAACATCAAGATTTGAATGTAAAGTGGTATTTACTGCCTAGTCTTCTCATTCAAGTTGGAATGTAACCCCAGAAGTATTTTGATATGGAGCGAAAGAATTACTCAAGTAACTTTATTTTCTTCCGAAAGTTACTACAATATAGACAAAGCAATTGGAAATTGTTGGCTGGAATCAGTATAGATGGACTTGCATATAATTCAGAATTGCAGTTTGATAGTCTGTAAACATGCGAATCAGACTTCAAAACTCATTTTAAATCAAATGTGAGTTTCCTTTCACAAAATATTTTTTCGCTCACACATACTTTAATTTTTCTATCATCTTGAACATCTTTAAATTCATATATCAAATAAAAATTATTTTTATTTCTTATTTGATATCCTTATTTTTTATTTAATGAAATTCAGCTTTTCATTTCTAAAATTTTAAGAAGAAATTAAACCAGACAAACGAGTTTTCATTTGTAAAATATTTTCTTAGTATAATTAAATACTATATAAGTATTTTTCCTTTATTTAATATTTTTTTATTTACGTAGTTCATGAATGTACTCATTAATTAATAAAATCAAGTGATCTCATTATAAAAATTACTCTTAACATTCAAATTTCAAAATAATTCCAAAAGAAGAGTCAAAAATTGACTCTTTCCATTGAATTTTTTTTATTTTTCAATCTTTGTTAAATTGCAAAACATAAAATTATGCATTCGTAATTAAAGGAAAAATATATCACAAAATAAAATTTTTAGTATTTTTTCAGGATATCAAGAAGTTAAGTAGCTTTTAGTAACATTAATGATTCATGTTTAGAGAAATGAGCAGTTTCAATTGACCCGAAGCACTGGAGCAATAAAAGGAGAAGTCTGACTTAGCACCGGCTGTTTATCTATTTTAGCTGAGCATAATGGAATGACCTTCAAGCCTAGGGTGGCCCTACCAGGAGTAAACTCCCAAGGTACTTCACCCACTCCGTTCAAGAACATTTCTTAGCTACTATAAGGCTCTTAATCCCCTTTGAGACCTCCAAGACAGGTCTCAAAGGGGATTAAGAGCATCATTTCCAAAAAGTTTGGACCTTGAGTGACTGTCGTGCCCTATTCACTACTTCTCTAACTAAGGTGCAGTTGGGGATGAGACTAATCTAAATATTTTAAATTAACTTGACAGACTTTCATCCAGTCATACCGTACATTTTCAGTAGATTCTTTCATTTGTTGGGTTTGAAGAGAATAAAAAAGATAACTTCTTGGCCAGATCTACTGCTGAAGAGGATGTCAGTTTTTATGGGAAGCTGACTCTCTGCAAGATTTCATCTCTGGCTAAAACAAAATAGAAAAACGCTTTCGAAAACTCTTCCCAATCATTCTTGGTATTTTGCAAAATATTCGGGTGAATCTTTCTAATTTAGACCGAGATCCCACTAAACTGCATTTTCGTGCTTCTTGAGTGGTCACACAAAAGCCTCTATTTTTAATTAGGGTAAAAAAATATACACGAATTACCATTGGTGCACTGCTGACATGGCTTTCACAGTTCCTGTTTTAGTATGTCTAAATTTTAGCAAGGATGAGCTTCTGCGGGACCCTCATCTTTTATAGATTGTTTAGATATTTTCAGATTCATGCGAATAGTCTAGTTCTGCTAGATAATCCCGAGAATAGCAACAACAATAACAGTACATGTACATAATAGCGCAGCAGCAAAAGATAAAGCAATTTTGTTGAACAAGCAGGATGTATTTAGTGGTTACAGAAAATGGTCTTAGAGAAATGGTTTATCAAAAATGTAAGTACGTAAATTTTCTGGACTTAGAGAAATTTCACTAGATTGTAAACTAATTTTTAGTTTATTATGAAGTTTGTAATTTTACTTATATTAATCATAATTTAGTATAAGCATATAGTTTGAAAATTATACTTTTTTAATATGTTTAAACAAGCAATTCAATCAAATTTTTCTTCTGTGTTGAAATTTATTTTATATACTTACCATATCGTCAAAATGTGTCCAAGTATTGATAGGTATGATAAGAGCTTGCCACCAGTACTTTTCACAGTTTCCAACCTGTTTACCAATGACATCGTTCCATAAAGGTCCAGAACCTAACAGGGGAAGCAAGAACATAACTAGCAAAGCGCCACCTACAGGAGGAGTTAGTCTGAAAAAATAAAAGTTGCCTTATGAGAAAATGACATGAATAGATCAATGATTTACGAAATGTATTAATATAATATAATTTGAAACAAGAACAACATTTATAATATTTAAAGTATGAGATCTTTAGAACTACACATTATAGTAGTGTTTTAATACAAAAAGTATACCAATTCAGCATGATCTGAAAAAGATGACAATCATTACTATTTAAGATTGGCAAAAAGTTATCTAAATGTAATCTTTATTTATAAACTTTTCTTCATAAGAATTATTTTT
The DNA here is from genome assembly GCA_030067965.1 of Latrodectus elegans. Lineage (NCBI taxonomy): Eukaryota > Metazoa > Arthropoda > Arachnida > Araneae > Theridiidae > Latrodectus > Latrodectus elegans. The sequence continues at coordinate 38,467,423 of CM057815.1, forward strand.
ATAGTTAAAAGGTAGTTTTCCTCTATAATAAATGCTTAGCATATTTAAAGGAAAATACGAATATATGGATGAGAAACAATTTATAGATGTGGCTTTAGAGATAAATAACAGCATATCGTTGTCCAAATCTTATCATTCTTAAGGACATTTAGAATCAGGCCATTTCTTCATTTTTATAAAAATATTAAATAGGATTTTTTTATATAAAAAATAATACTTTTATTATATTTAAAGGACATAATTAAATAGTAACGATGGCTTATTATTCCCTTCGTCAAATAAAAATTTAAATGATATTAAATGGATGGCATTTGCATTTAATTGAAGAACTAACTTTATTTACTGTTTAAAGAAAAATTGAGGCTGTTTATGAACAATTTTTAAAAATAATATAGAAATTTAAATAAATATCATTATAATGTATGTTGTCATATTCATGTAAAAGCAGTACTATTTTACTGGTATTTATATGAGAATTTATGTAAAATTACATTTTAAAAGTAACTTTTTATCCATCAATCAAATCAACCAACAATCATTCGATTTCACTAAGTCTGGCGTATGACTTCCCTTGTATATTCAAAGAGTGTTTGGAATGAAAGAAAAAATTACTTAAAATTTATTAATAGCTATCCTAAATGACTTAATTATTTCCTTTATTAGTTTTTTTATGCTTCTCCGTTACTTAAAGTTAACTGAATATTTGCTATTACAGTAAAATATATTTCTTCACATTGTAATAATTATGTTGCCATAAAAGTACTGCTATTTCAAAACATTAAAATTCAAAAATTATAAGTAACTTAAACACTGAAATGGTCAATTTTTAATCACTATTTCAAAATTATCATTTATTTTTATTTATTTAAAATCTTGTTTTTTTTATACATAAATTTTTGAAAGAAAAAGTAGGTATTTAAAAGTACAATACAAATGCATATTTTAGGGTGTCATATCTATCGTGTTTTGCAAATACTATAAAATATTTCAGAATCCATAAATACATAAAAAAATTCAGTTGCTTCAAAGTTTATGTATGCATAAATTTCAAAATGATTCATGTTTATTATGAACATTTAACCAAATTATAATAAACTGCTTAATTAAGTATTATGTGATATCTGTGTGTTTTTTTTATATTACAAAACAGCTCAAAACACCAAAAGAAATAAATATCATGAAATGATAGGGCTGTTTCGCAAATTTTTGAGTAGTGCCAAGTATTTATTTCTTTGTGCCAGCTAACTGTTGTTTCTGATATATATACATTACAATGAATGAACAATGTAATTGTTTAAATTTGTGATATACTATGAATGCGAAAAGAATTTTATTTTTTATCATATTTATTTAAAATTTCACATGTTTCTACTTCGTGAATAATTTTTTATATTAGAATTGTTTGTAATTTTTCGGGTAGAGTGTACTTTTTTTCTAAGTTCATCATAACACAAAAATTAAGCATATTTAAAAAGTAAGCTTTCAAAATAAAGAAACAATTTCCTGAATAAAACTTCCAATATTTTTATTTAAAAATTATTATTATTTTAAGTAAAACGTTTTTCAGTTTAAATATTCTCCAAAATTATTTCCTGTTTGATGACACAACAGTCCAGTTTGTTAAAAATACTTCCAGTAATTTTATAATTATTTTTAAAGCCGAGAGAGATTATTTCATCAGCCTGCATGATAAATCGTCATATCAAATAATATATCGTAGTTTATAGTATCTTACAAATGTTATGTTTTTAAATGCTATGTTAAAAAAATGTTATGTTTAAAAATTTACTTCATATTTGATGATACAGCTGTGTCTAGTTTGTTAAAAATACTTCCAGTAGTTTTATAATTATTTTTAAAGCCGAGAGAGATTATTTCATCAGCCTGCATGATAAATTGCCATATCAAATATATATCGTAGCTTATATTATCTTACAAATGTTATGTTTTTGAATGTTATGTTAAAAAAATGTTATGTTTAAAAATTTATTTCATATTTGATGATACAGCTGTGTCTAGTTTGTTAAAAATACTTTCAATAGTTTTATAATTATTTTTAAGGCCGAGAGCGATTATTTCATCAGCCTGCATGATAAATCATCATATCAATAATATATTGTTTATAATATCTTACAAATGTTATGTTAAATATGTTATGTTTAAAAATTTATTTCATATTTGATGATACAGCTGTGTCTAGTCTGTTAAAAATGCTTCCAGTAGTTTTATAATTATTTTTAAAGCCGAGAGTGATTATTTCATCAGCCTGCATGATAAATCATCATATCAAATATATATTTTAGTTTATAGTATCTTACAAATGTTATGTTTCTTAAAAATTTAAATAATTTTCAAGGGACAGCTGTATTAATTTAAAAGCAAAAACTATTAATTGATTTTAATTTTCAGTATTTATTGGTCTTCTAATATTAGAGTCTTTAAATATTAATAAAGTCAAACTTTAAATATAAATAAAGTTTATAATAAAAAAAGACAAATTATTTTAATTTTGAAATTTGTTTACATATTTAGGATAATCAAATATCCAATAACCTTCAAAATAGGATAATCGAGTATGAGTATGTAATTCAATGATTATCCAATAATCATTGAATTAAAAAATTGAATTTTTTATAATAAAATAAAAATCTTAAGTTAACTTGATAATCTTCAGTTAATTTAATTACTTCATATTTGTATCATTTCTAAATTATATTTCTTTTTAAATACCATTACATAAAATCTAGTTACAGGAACATGGGCTAAAAAGAATGCATTACATAATGTCCTTAAAAAAACTGGTTTCATTTATTTTACAGGATTACCTAGAAATTGAAGTGTGTAACCTTGAGAGAAATAATTCGAGAAAAGTGATGTCAAAAACCTATTTTGGCCCCCATCAAAATGAGTGGTTCCGCTTACGAGGACAAGAATTTGTTCCTATGGGTCAGTAACAGTAGCTAATTTATGTTCTTTACTCCCTGGAGAGGCACAATTTAATATGATTTTGCCCTCAATTTCTAGTCATTGATTCTGGTACTCACATTATGAAATGTAAGTACCGGATTTATATTTTTATCTCCTCAGTATATAATACTAGTTTACACAACATTTAATAGAAAATGCTATTTTAAGTTTGGCTGTTATTATCTTATATGAATAAATAGAAATGTCTTGAAATCAGTGCAAATTACTCACTTTTTATTCTTTAAATCATTAATTTAAGGAGTTTTATATAGATTGTTTTTATCAAATATTATGTCTTTTTAATAAATAATTTTCGAACTATTTTGTATTAGAAATTAAAAGTTTATACCAGTAAGTTGTTTCCGTAAAAAAAAATAATTTAATGAATATTTATGTAAAGATAGTAGTTCGAAATTATTGCTCATTATTTATTGTATTTCATTTACTATAGGATTCATAATTAATACATTTAATTTTCTTGGGACAATTTGTTTTTCAATCGATTTATTCAAAGATAAAATAAAGAATTTTATCACAAGAAATAAGCTATTTTTCCTACCTCCATATCCTGTGTAGATAATATCTTAAGAAGTTGAGCTTTCCATTTTTCTTATCTAAAGCTTTCAAATTTGAGTGAGATACTAAAAAGGCCCTATAAAAATATAAAGTAAATAAATAATAAATTTATAAGCTAAAATAATAATTCTATTATTTAAATACCTATGAACTGGTTTAACAAGATATCATTCTGATGAAATATTTTTCTGAGAATTATATTTACAGTTCGAAAATATTAAGATATACTGTTTTTTTCAATAATTTTCTGTCAATTTTTAGGTAAATCTGAATTTGTTCGTTGTCTTCGTGATAAACCTTTCTTTGTTGATTTAAGAAATAAATTTATTTTCATGAACTTAATTTTTGTTTAGTAATTAAGACCTGAAATTGTTATCACCGAAAATTTTTAGATGTTACTGATCTGCCATGATAAAAAACTTAAAATAAAAACTTAATTTTCTAAAATCTTTAGAAAACTACGATAAAAAATCGGGTGCCTATTTTCTTAGAAGTGAAAGATAATTTTAACTGTAAAATTCGTTACTAATAGTGTCATAATTAAGTAATTAATCAAATTTTATTTGGATTCATAATTTACTATATAGATTGCAAACTTTGTTGCTACCCAAGAAGTGTATTAGTAAAATTACAACTTCAAATAATTAACATTCCTTGAATTATGCAATGATAAAAAAATGTATTTCGAGTAAACATACACAAATCCTGAAAACTTCCAATTACACGTCCCAAAAATATATCAAATAATAAAATTGCAATGAAAGTGTAATTTTAAATTATTAGTAAAATTTAACAAATTAGTACTATTTCACCCCGAAAAATTCAATTTCTTTCATTTGGCTATGAAAAAGTATTTAAAAAAACAATAATTAGATTTTTTCTTGAACATTAGAAATAACTATTTGGGGAAATTATAAAACAGTTAGATTCATATAAGCCTATTATTACTCTACAATATACATATATACTGATATCAGACAACAATACTTATAAACATTATAAAAATCTTCCATCTATAATAGTGCTAAATTTTTGATAGCAAAGAATCTTTTCAAAAATTATTTAATACATTTTCTAAAGAGCAAAATAATTTGTGTTTTCCTTAAATAATTTTTTACACATTTTTCTTCATATTCTCTTTTTTTAAATTTTTTTAACAAAACCATTTTGTTATATTACTAAACTTATATATAAAAAAACAGTCAAAATGACTAGTTCATTTTAATTTAAAAACTTAAAATTTTAAGGCGGAATTAGAATTTTTGAATTTTTAGCTAGTTAGGCAGCTGCCAAATTTCTAAAAAAACGAGTAAAAATTTTTTATATGATTATAAGGACTTATTGATATAGTTTTAGCATATAATTAATTCATTATTTATAGCATATAAATTTTTTTATTTCCAATGGCACAGATAAAAAGACAATTACAGGAAAAATACAAATAACAAGAAAAATGAAAAGTAAAACAGTTGCAACAATAGTCTATGTATCTAAAAGACCCCTGTCCTCTCAGTAGCGGTTCGCCATTTAGCGTTTCAATAACGCTTTACAATGGAGTAGATGGTCATGATGTGTAATCCCGTCCCAGATTACAGAGGTTGCAGATAGGACTTGAAAATATACGAAGACGGTACAAGTGCTTCAGAAGGCAGTCATGACCGGTGGCGAGTCTAAACTCACCCACCATTTTATGTCTGGGCCATTTTGAGACCGCAGAATGTCTGTCTTTCCAAGACTTTTGCTCTGATCGAGATTCGATAATCTTTTGGAATCTTTCAGACAGTATATTTTTAATTAAACGTTTTACTATGCAAAAAGATACACTAGAAAAAAAAGTTTGTAAAGTCATGGCCCCCCTCTTTGTTAGTGTATCGGCAATTTCATTGCCATGGATTCCACAGTGTCCAGGGATCCATTGAAGAACAATGTCTTTCTCATTATAGCATATAATTAATTATATTATTTTGCAAAAAGTAACTAAAGCATTTCAATAACATCTATTGGTAAGATTCGATAATGCCTACAGATACTTTACAAAATACTACTTATTTTTGATATACATACAGTATTTTCAATTATCATAATATCTTGTATATCAATACTAAAAGAATTCAGTAGATAAAACTGGATTAAAATTAAGAAATAAGAATTCACTGGAAAATTCATAAAATGTTGATACAGACAGTAGTATGAATAAGGTTTAAATTTAACATTGCGATATTTGATTTATAATGAATAAAAAAAGGCATAGGTTTAAAATGCAGTTCAATAAATCCTGTAGCTGTTTATGCTCAATGTCTGATATTTAGCTTTAATATTATAAATACATATTCCTGTTAATTATTAGAACTGTGAAAGGGATTTCTTTATTTTAAGAGGCAGATTTTATAAGTATAAAAAGCTCAATATTCAAAACGTGAAATTTCATATTTAATACAAAATCTAAATAAAATTCTCACCCTAAGACGAAAAATGTATCTACAATAATCCATGCATTAATAATTGTACCAAAAGTGATTTCGTCCAAAGCATTCTGTGCATTCTTCATTCGAGCTAAAACAAAACCAGGACAAAGAAATATAAATAAAATAAAATAACGTCATTATTTAATATGAATCAAAATTTCCCATTTTGAATGATAAATTTTGAAATAATAATAAGATTTTATGATTCACACACATTTCATTAAAAAAAATATTATGTCATAAATCATTATAAAATTTCCTTATTTTATTCAGTACAAAATATACTTCAAAATCTTTCGCGAATACCTACAAAAAGACTGAACATGGCTGAATCCATAGGTGTGAACTAAAACGACCCACACCATCGACAAAACTCGCAGCCCGTTCAGAACTCCAAAGTTTTCTTTTGATTGAGTCATTTTTAGAAGTTTTGATAAATTTTTGTTGATGGAGAAACATTTCAAACTTTCACCAATAATTCCTATAAAAAGATGATTATAAAAGTATTATTCATATTTCTTAAAGTAAGATCAAGAAATGTATTTTAGTAGCACTGATAGTGAAAAATACAACTAAGAAGTGGATAGAAGTCCAAAAATACAAGAAGCACATTTGGATTTAATTTTACTATATATATTGTCATAGATTTTATTTTATCATGTAGATGTTTAATTTTCAAAGACAAGTTCACCAAGTCATAAAACCTATTTATAGATTTTATTTGGGATTTTTCAAGTACTTTCAGTAACAAATGTATTTTTGAGTTTTAAAATACAATGAATTTTATAAAAATTTATGATTACCTTACAATAAAAATGATTACCTAACAGTATACAGTTGAAGACAAATTGTGAAAGCTTTCTGAATTCTCGTTTTATTTTAAGTAATTTTTAAACAGATAAAACTTAATCTATAATAATTAATCAGCTAATATATTTAAAATTTATTAAAAATTTATAATTTATTATAAAATTTAATTAGATAATAATTTTAAACAGAGTTTTGATGAACGTGGTTTTATTTATCCATGGTTATAAATAATAAAATATGATAACGTAATGAATATATAATTAAGTTTATATTATCATCTCGTATTTTCTGTTTTTCATATTTTTTTAAAATTTTATCAATTGTTTTTATTGTGGGTATTGCTTACACTGATGATTAATAGCTTTAAATAGTAGATATTTTCTTTAAAGTTTAAACGAAAAAATTATTTATAACACATTGATTCATTTTTAAAGGAAAAATTTGTCTCTTCTTTATTTTCTGCATGCAAAATATTATAATTTGCTGGCTTAAATATGCATAAATTAATGCGGAAACTAAAATTACACATGGGTTCAAATAACTAGAAATTTAATGTATAATCAAAGGAATTAACTTTATTTAAAATTTACCTGATGATACTTCATGCCAAAATTTAAATCTGAAGACTACTCTTGTATCCAAATACGTTCCAATTAGAACAAATAATATAATTATTCCTATTATGCATCTAAAAATAAAAAAAAATCATTAAAATTTCAATTAAGTAAATTTTATACTTCATTAGGTAAGTTTACGACAGAAAATTTTTTAATACTATTTTTATAATTATTTTTATCTTTGCTTTAATTTGGATGTATTCGTAATAATAAAACCTTTAAAATGTATTAGTTAAACTATTTACATTTGTCAACAAAGTCATGTGGAGGAGGTAATATGCAGCTTCTGTTGGATTGGGGTCTGATGCACTCGTGGACAAATCTAAAGGTAGAAGGCTATCTATGCTTCATTGCGTGCATGTCTTAGCTGAGCGTAATGGAACGGCTTTCACATCTTGGGTGACCCTGCCAGGAGAATGCTCACCCGACATACTTAGCCAGTTCAGCTCAGGTACACCCCCTTGCCAACTTTGAGGCGAGGTGCAGGACTTAGGGGGTAATGAGTGGCAATGAGACCACAGATCGACTGGCCAAAAAGGGCAATGAGGAAGATACACCCACTGGTTCATCACTTAGATATCAGGGACTTTACTCTAATGAAAAGCCTTCATTCAATCTGGCAAATTTCACCCACACACCACTGGTACTCTGGAACATCTCCTGTAACTCTTCGGGAAATAAAATGTGACCGAAAATCTTAGACTGCCTTGGCCAGATTTTCAAGTGGACATATAAAATGTTCATTGTTTGAACGTGGTGCAAAAATTTATCCCATTTGTAAAAAATGCTTTGACCATCCAGCCTCGTCGAGACATATTCTGGATTGCGTTTACTTTTCCGGGAGGATTTATCCTCAGATGTCCTACTAGTCATCGACTTTCTAACTGTCTACAATTTATTGAAGTTGATCTGACAAATGTCAGATCTTTAAAGAGGATAAGCCAACAACAACAACAAGTTAAACTAATGTTATTTTTGTGCAGTATTTTCAAGATAATTTATTACACATACTAGTACGAAAATAATTATTTTAATATAAAACATTCAAGAAAGAGAAAGCGAATGAACGAGAGCAACTAAAAAAAAATAAATAAATAAGAAAGAATAATTAAGAAAATATAATGTAATTAATTTCATTTTAAAAGATTTGTATCATTTGAATATTTTATGAAAAATTTTAAAGCAGCAAAACTTCATTATGTTTTCATTATAAGCAAACTCATAAATACATTTCCATTCTTTTGAAATCTTTCAAACTGAAATTTTAGAATTTACATTTATTTTAATAGTTTCTCTTTAAGACAGATCCACTCAAATAACAATATATTTTATACCAAAATTAAATTATATTGCAGTTTCTAATGACCAGTTATTAGGAATAATACTTTTCAGCACTACAAAGCGCGAAAGTAATGGTACTTTTACATAGTTATATCCAGGGGGCGTTCCACCGTGACTCCGAGAGTGAATCCTTATAATTTAGAAGCTAGGACATGCAGAACATCAATGACCTCCCACCCATAAAATAATTATTTTACATGGAGGTCATTGTAACCATGATATATATTATGCATTAGTGAATACGATGGGTTTTTGACAGGATCAGGATTCGTACTTATTACCTTCCGCTTAGGAGAGCGACGCCTTAACCAACCAGGCTACCCCGGGCCTCAACTTAGATTAGTAATCATAGGAAATTTAAATAATTTATACATACCTGGCAACCTTGGAGAGAGATAAATCAGTTGATCTACTCTTTTTGAATGAAAAAATTCAGGAGACAGTACTAGGGACATATTGCTTGAAACAGAATGTTTAAAATTGTAGAACCGCAAAAAGACAATTTTACTCTTTAGATTATACATTCTGAGAAGGGCTTATGTTAAACATATTTTGTGTTAATATTGATATTTTAGTAAAACATTCAACCAGCTCATAAAGGAACTATGAAAACTAAAAGAATATACACCATGTAAAAAAATAAACATTGACGTTTATGACTCAATATTTATTTTATGGAGTAACCTTTACTACATTAGTGCAATTTATTAATATTGAACTTATAAAATTATACATAAAAACATAAAATACATTATTAAATAAATTCAGTTCAGTGATAAATACTTCTAAGAATATAGAATTTATCAAATACTTTGTCTATAAAAAACATTTAATATTTCAAATTCCTCATTGCAATTTGTTTTTTTCATACGTTGTTGACTTAGCATTTTTTTAGAGATGAATTGGTGAAGTGCTGTGCTAAACATTTCTCATTTTAAGAATAATTTGCTATAATTAAGCTTTCAAAACTTATGAGCTAATTAAACTTTCTTTATTGACTGTTCAAGCTACTAAAACAACTCAATAGTATTTTTAACCAGCAAAATTTAGAGTGTTTTTAAGTTTTTCACTGAAATTGCCAAAAATCAGTAAGTTTTCATACATTATCGGGAAATTGGGAGAAACGATGAAAAATCAGGAATTTCCGGATAAAATCAGCATGTACATAATCAGTATGTACATGTAGTAAGAGTTGCCAGTTATGTACATGTAAAGACCAGTGTATGTGGTAAAATAATTGACACCAGGTTTTTAATCAGCCGATATTTTTGAAAAATACACCTTTGATAGTCTGAATGTAATACAAATATTCATTATAATGTATTGAAAAGCAAGATTTAAAACAAGTATTTTTATTATTAAAAACTTGTTTTAAATCTTGTATTTATAAAATATATAATATATGTTTTATATTATATATTTTATCTATATATATATATATATATTTATTTATATTATTTTTTATTATATATATATATATATATATATATATATATATATATATATATATATATATATATATATATATATATATATATGTATATATATATATTTATATTACTTTTTATTATATATATATATAATAAAAAATATATCAAAAAGTAAAATAAAACAAGTTTTAAAACTATATAAGTGGAATTATCGACGAAACGTCGGTTAAATTATTTTATTAAAATTTAATGCTATATTTCTTTCTATAAAATGTTAAAAATGCTTTTAATTTAATTGTTTAATCTTATTATTTTCTGAATAAAAATATTGTTTATTTATAATTCATTTATGATATCTTTAACAAGGAATGTATATCACAATGCTACATATTATCATATACTACATATCACAATATCAGTGTATATCACAAGTTTTACTTTTCCGATATTCAATTCAATTAGATATTATAAAGATAAATGTTTTTTTTAAAATTAGAAAACTACCTTAAAATAATAAACATTGTCTGCAGTTGCAATTACATTAAATTAGGATGTCATTTTGCAAAAATAAATATTTTCGCTTCAAAAAATTTTTATCTCTAAAGAAAATCATAAAAAATATATGGTAGTTTGCATATTATACTTTATTTCGCAATATATTTCTTTGTTAAGCAGAAAAAGCATATCATTTGATAGTTGTTTCATAGAGTTAAAAAATTACATTAGCCTTAATTTTATTTCCAGATTTCTTTTCATTGTGAATCACGCTAAGCAAGCATTTACCGAAATCGCATAAATAAATGGAAAGATAAATTCTTCTTTAAACCCATTAGTGTTCTTTTAAGCGAAACGGTGGAGAAAGCATTGTTTGTTTTTGTTGCGAAAACAAATAAAGGGAAATAGATTTTCTTACAAGACACCTATTTGCAGATTTGTAAAATGGAGGGGTTCTTTTCCTTCACACCGTAACACTTTAGCAGTCAAAGGCATTCCTTTCAAACCTGAAAAAAATGTGTAAGAATATAGAATGTGCTAATCTACAACACTATTGCGAAATAGAATCTGAAGTAAAGACTTCACAATGGTTTTGAAATCTTAAAAAGTTTATCCTAATAACTTATCTTCAAATAATAATCGCGTTTAATTGCAAAGCTGGCTCAGCAATTAAATGCGATTAATGTGCAAACTTTAATATTGTCATTTAAAAACTTTGCTTTGAGTATTCTTTTTGATACTGATGTTTGAAAAAGCAAAAAGCATTATAGATGTGCGTTTTGCTAATTATTAGCACTATAGTAATTATATAATTATTTAGTTAGGATGCAAAATAATTTATTGCTTAAGAGTAGGAATAATATTTTATTTTGAGTATCAATAACATTTCATTTAATAGTATAAGTAAAATTTTGATTTCTATAAATTTATGCCTATTTTTATAAAATCTCTCCAAATGTTTAATGCGCAGTAAGTAATGTAATTATTGTTTTTAAAATTTTCCCCTGATGTTCGATTTTTTGGACACTAAATGTATGACTAATGTTCTTAACTAATTGCTTAAATTCCATTTTTATGCGGTAATCGGAGAGCATATTTTTTCCATCAGTTTTGAAGTAACAGTTTTATAACATCACAATAAACCTTGCAATTTGCAATTTTAAGAAAAGGCATGAAAAACAATTATATTCATAAAATATGAAGCTCAAAGAAATTATGTATATTATATACACTCATGACCATAAATTAAGGATAATTCAGAATCCCACAGAAATTGAACTCTAAAATAAAAATTTGATACGTGTGTGTAGAATTATATCACACATATTGAAGAGCAACATGCAAATTGCAAAGAAACTAACACATGGCGTCACATTGATGAAAGTGTAAGAGAGGGGTATATAAAGAATAGTTGCAACGAAATAAAATTGTTCACAAACGCTTTAAAAGCCTTTCACTGCAATGACAACAAAGTTATTTCACAAAGGAAGCATTTAGATGATGTTTTACTTGATAGAATTATCGGCCGCCTGAAATGTGGACGTACACAGCTGGAAGTATCCGAGGAACTTGGAATTACTCAGAGTGTCAGCTCCAGGCTTTGGAAACGGTTCCAAGATGATGATATTGTGAGTAGACATTACAGCACAGGTCGCACCCGAGTTACAAGGCCGAATGAGGACCGGTATTTGGCAGTTAATGCCGAAAGAAACAGACTGAGCACTGCATTAGACCTATCTCGTAGCTCTCTTCAGCTACCGGTACGACTGTTTAAAGACAGACCGTGTACAGACGCTTAGGGCACATTGGTCCATATGCTCGTAGGCCTGTCAGATGTGTTCCATTTACCGCAACTCACTGTTGCCTGCAGTTAGCCTGCAGTACAGAGCATGCATTGTGGACATCGCAACAATGGTTTGTGTGATGTTTTCTGACGTGTCCAGGTTTAGCTTTCAGTCTGATTCTCGCCGGACTTTCATATAGAGAGGGCCAAGTACCCGTTACCACCAAGAGAACGTCACAGAACGACGCCGTTACCGATGGTGCAGGGTTGCTCACTTGAAGAGGAATTTTTCTGGGTTGCAGAACAAACCCGCATGTTCAGAATGTAACCATGATAGGCCATATCTATCAAAATGTCATTCTGGAACAACATGTACGTTTGTTTCGGGACCCCATGGATGCAGAATTTCTGTTTATGGATGTCAACGCCCGTCCTCAAAATGCAGACATTGCAGACGAATGCTTTCAATCGGAGGATATCACCCATATGTACTGGCTAACATAACCACCGGCAAGTTTGTAGATTGAATATTTCATAAAATTTGAGATATTTAATTTGTTAATTGGAGTATTAAATCTTATTTTAATTAAAATATATATATTTTATACCCGGTTGGTGATCAGATGCGAAAGAAAGTCCCAATATAGCTCATGCGTGTCGTAAGAGGCGACTAAATTGATATCCAGAGTCTGGGGGTGTAGTTAAGCACCCTGCCCCGGGAGATTACACCAGAGGACTGGTCCACCATGTTTGAGTTTGGGCGGGGGCCAACTACCCCACACCATAAAAAATTTAAACACCGTGGTAGCCTAGTGGTTAGGGCATCGGCTTTCCGTCCGGAAGGGCGGGGATTGATTCCAAATGCCGTCAAAGATACACCGAGTACTTGCAAATATACATGCTCGTTAAATCTGTGGAATCGATAGTCTTGTAGTTGGTCATTGAGCAGTTACCCTGGGTACAACGGTCTGGAGAAAATTTCCTCATCCTTCAGATCAATGTCCAAATTGAGGGAGTATATTCTCTGGTGGTGTCATCTATCAGAGTATTTGAAGAGCAAAGTCATATTTCCACCTTCGCGTTGCTCGGGTTAAGCGAAAGACGCTCCCTATTGACTTAAATTCTCATAGATAAGGCATAGTGAGATTGGCTTGTCCAAGTGTCATAAGTAACAATAACAACAACAAAAAAATCTAGCCGTTAAGAAATTTAAAGAGGGAATTAGGCGGACTGCTACTTTTGGGAAATGACTTGGAATTGGTGACTTGGATTCTGGAATGGTCGAACACTGCACTACACAGGGGACTAATTTTAAAAATAACTAACTTGATGTCCATGGCCAAGGATAGAAGAGCTTGGAACTCATTTCCAGGATGGCAAGGTTCCATCTGGGCTGTTTGACCATTCAAGAAGCAAAAGACATATATTTAAAACATCATTTATAGTTTCCAAAATTAAAATCAGTGTCAATTCCAATTCCTGTTTCTTTGTTCAGAATAATTGAAAATTTAAATGAAATGAACGATCACATTTCTGAAGCAATTTTCGCTTCACTATCAAATTTTCATGAGAGAGGTAGAGAAGGTAATCTAAAATTAAAGAAGATTATTCTGTTCCTGTTTGTTTAATTTTTCTAATAATATTATTTTCAAAATGTAATTCTTCGTTCTTTTTTATTTATTTCGCTATTGATATTTATAATTTTCTCTACATGCGCACCCCTGAGGAATGCGTATCGCAGTCATTTTTCTGTAAAACTTGTATAAAGAATAGTAATTATTTATTAGTTATTTAGGAGCTTGTCTATCATGTCCATAAATGATACCTACTGAGGAGGTCATCATTGATTGCTGATGCTGGAAAGTTAATTATATTTATTGCATCGAATCACATAAGCAAAACAAATTTCTTTGTTTGAGAAGTCAATATTTTATGCATTTATATAGTTTTGACTACAATATTTATACACCTATATGTGTATATATATTACATATGCATCCTTATATAATAAAGTTTTCTTTTCGAAGATATTTTTAATAATATTATTATTTTTAATTCATGCTTTAGTTATTTTAAATTTTGCTTAAAATTAAAGTTTTATTTAAATAATTTGCAAATGAATATTTCTGGATTCATAACATACGTGTTTTAGTGTAGCTATCTTTTAAAAGAATTTTGTCTAAACACTTTAAAATTAAAATTGCATGCAATTTTAAAATAACAATATTTTAAAATTCATTTTATTTAATTAATTAAATTTTAAATTAATTTATTAATTTTCTTTTAAATTTAAAAATTTAATAGAAATATTAAAATACATTGCATATTTTTATTATCTTGCAATTTTAAAAGAATATTCCTTACAAAAACCATGACAATGGATAAAATTTTACTATCCTTTTAGCCTAAGCTGTGATATTTTGTGATAAATACTCGTATTTTTAAAAATTACCATTTACTAAATAGTAATTTCTAATTTTAGATAATTTATCCGCCGTTTTACCGATTATTAAATGATTAGATTGCTATATTTTGGCTGTTCACACATTATTGTTGCAAACTACACTTAAACTGATAATCACAACTGTTGCAAGAGTCAATTAAAAAAAAAAAAAACATGTCATGAACAAACATAGAGACAAACGTTAAGAAAATAGAGAAATTTATTCTTTTACTGTGAAAGAAAGTATTTCACATCGTTAAAGATAAGAATGTTTCGATATAAATCCCACATTAAGTTTAGTTGCTTCATTCTTTCTGGAACGAAAGTGACACCTACGTATATATTTTTTTTATCTCTTTATTACTTGTATTTCTTATTTTATGTCAATTTAAGAAATGATAATATAATAATATATATATTATTACGGTTTATAATATAATATATATATATATAATTATAATGTAATTGTATATATATTATATTATTAACATATATTATTACAGTTGTTAATATAATTATATATATTATTACGGTTGTTTATTATATATTATAACGGTTTTTTATACCCTTAGAGAAGAAAAATACCAGTTTCTAACCTAACCAAAAATGAATAGTAACAAACAGATGTTATGCATTTGTTCTTTCTGCTTGTACATATGTCGGAGTGTTGTCTTGAAAGCCTCCCGAATTTTGAGGCACTCATATGAGAGATTCTGTTAAAGTGGGAGATTCTGGGGAAATCAAAAACCTGACAACAAAGTGCAGTATTTTCGAATTCTCAATGGACAGGATTATCAATGACAAAAACGAATCATTTTATTAATCTATAAATGTATAAATGACTATAATCTTTACTGTTTTGAAAATTTTTTTGTGCTTTTTTAATGGGTATTATTTATTGTAAGAATCCATGAATCATGACAGATTATTAACAAGTCTATGAATCAAAAGAGATTATTCCATCTAGAATTGAGTCTAACATATACTTTTCAGATATCGTTAAACAAAAATCACCTACTTAAATTTATTATTTTCCATTGTTAAAGTGTACTTTATATGAGAAGCATTATTGAGCTATAATTTGGAACATTACTTTAATAATTCATTTTCATTTGAATACATTATATTATTAATAGTTCATTGGGTATTTCAGAATTGTAGCTGTATTGAAGCCCTTAGAGTGTTTCAAGGAGGGCGGTATGTTTATATGTTTGATTGCTTGTAGATTTCGCTTTTATAAGTAGATGTAATTTGTTGTATTTTCTCTTTCAGATTTTTTATAAGTGACAACCTCTTATTAATTGGTGTTTGTTATGAGTAACGCATTTTTTTCTGTATCGCATTTAACTACCATAAAATTTCTACAGTTCAATGGGGGAAATAAACTTTCCACAGTTCACTGCATTTGGTTTTCACACATATTTATCGCTTTACGCATATACATTTATGGTATATTAAGAAGTCTATGAATCAAGAAAGATTGTTCCATATAGAACTGCATCATAAGAAATACTTAAAACAGAATATCTATATATATATATATATCTATTGATTTACACACACACACACACACACACACACACACACACACACACACACACACACACACACACACACACACACACACACACACACATATATATTGTAGAAATTTAGTTCTTTTGAAATTCAATAAAAATATATTTTTAAATATCGTTAAACAAAAAATGCTTACTTAAATTTGTTATCTCCTGAATATCATTAGGTGAACAGCTGGATGGTAAACACAAACCAAGTCTTAATTTCATCAAGTAAAACATATTGGCATTTGAAGCAAAATCTGATAATACCTGAAAAGAGTAAACAAAAACCATTTAATATAATCTTTACAGTTTAATTCACATGATTTTATAGATTTAATTATGAGACAGATATTTAATCCCGACCTCAAGAGGAAACGCTTTTTGTTAGGGGGGAAAAAAACAAACAAAAAAAAAAAAACATAGTGATGATCAAACATGTGAACAGCAACGCGGAAACTTAAAATGCAATATAATTTACAATAATTATCATTACTTACAGAATCAGGAGCACTAAAATGAGTGAAATTCAAAACTATAGTTTGGAACTGCACTCGGTGGGGCATGGGCGGAAGCAGGGGCGTTGCCTCCAAGACGCAATATTGCCCTGTGAATTGTGTGCGTTTCTTGCTGTCAAACTTGACAACCTCCAAACATTGGTCGTAATCTCCAAAATCGGTGAGAGATCCGTCCAAGACACCGGATGGAAATTTTGAACTGGAATCCAGCACTAGAAAAGGAGTATAATGATGAAAAGTCAATTAAAATGTGAGAATAATTTTAATTCATGCATATGGATACCAAAATTATCAATCTGAACTATTCTAATTTTTTTAATATTTTTAGTATATTAAACAGATTAATTGTAAACAGGAAATGCTATGTTCATAAATTATTCTTTGAAATTCATCGAAATTATTTATTAAAGCTCAAAAGTTTTGAAATTTTAAATTACTCTTATATATTTTATTTTTCAGCTTTTGACTACAATTGCCGTTTTAAAATTTTTGAATTATTTTTAATTTCAGCATCATCTCGTTTTCATTTTCGATTTTGATTCTCCATTTTGATAATTAAATGCCTGATTTTTTTAAAATATATTTTTTTCATTTTTACAAACTATAAACTAAATTTATTAAAGATTGCCTTTTTTTTAAAAAAAAAATATGCTATATTTATTTATCCATATTTTCCAAATTACTGTACATTTCGATTAAAACAATTGGTTTTTTTATTATTTTCATATAATATTTGATAAAATATTACTTATTTTTAAACTAAATTTTAAAATTTGCATTAGACATTGCTTATGTTTCTAATTTACTGGTTTATTAATTTATTGAGATTTTAAAAGAGCACAAATCTAGAGTTAACTTGAAATATTATTATTTTTTAAATATATTGCCTATTCTGGAAAATAATTTATAAGCTATCATTCAACTGGACATGTTAAGCAAATTGTTAAAGTATTATGAAAATACTGTAACAGAAACATTAAACAGTTCAAAAGGAATAAATAGGTTATGAAAATATTAATTAATGTCAAATAAAAAATGATGAAGGACAAAGGAAAGAAAGTAAATATTATTATATTTGTCAAGATTAATAAAAAGTATAATATCAGTAATAATATATAATTCCTGAAGGGCAAAACTGAAAATTCGCTTTTATGACATTCATAATTCTGGTGATGAATTAGATTATTTTGTTAAGTTTACATCCTTAACATCTTAAATATAAACATTCCTTACAGAATTCTCAGAGAATAACATTTTGACATCATTGGTTTAAAAATACTCGATAAAACTTTAAGAAATAAATATTCAGTTTTTCTTTTAGTAGTTCCTTATGCCACAGAATTTAGTATAGATATCTCAGAGACAGCGTGTGAAAACATTTGATATTGAAGAGTTGATGCGTAGAATTTATGTTTCATTTTAAAATAACAACTAATCTTTAATAGCCAATCTGAAGTCTTTTTAAGAAAATTCTTATGCTTTTGATAAGTTAAATTTTGGATCACATTCATGATAAAATATTTGATAATGCATTCATTCTGTAGTTGTATTTCATAACATTTCCTGACATTTTCTTAATTGTTTGAATTTTTTTCCTCGAAAATAAGTGCCTGTCCCGAGGTATTTTTCATTTCAAGTAAACTTTAGGAAATAGAGACAAACATTACATAAGAATTGTGTCAAAGGTAGATTTTTAAGGAATGGTTCATGAAATTCCATGAGGGAATCCGGAAATAAAGAGAAATATTCTCATTTTTTTAATTAATAAGTTACCATCTCACAACATATTATTTGGTGACACGCGAGGTTAAACGAGATTAGAATGTATAATGTTGACATACTTATTAAGATTTTGGGTTATTTTTTAAGAAACATTATGTGAATTCAAACAAACGTTCCAAGTCACTTTAAAGTAATATATTTAAATTAATTTAAATCAACAATGCATGTTATGCAATTTTCAAATGTTTCTAACATTTCCCATTCTTATTTTAGTTATTATTCAATTTTATACTATACGCTATGGATCAATTAATATACTTAATATAAATATTAGTCATATTTTATTATTTTAAATAAATTTTAAATCTTAAAAAATACTACAATATTATAAACTTAACGTAAAGTGTTTAACTTGATATGAATTTTTTTATTAATTATTAATTTTTATTTAATTATTAATTTTTATTTAATTATTAATTTTTTATTTAATTTTATATTTTAGCAATAGGAAACTTTATTAAAGTTATTAATCTATTAAAAATATTGGTTGTTTAAGTGAAAGGCAGCTATTTAATTTCAATATATTTATTTTCCAGTTAAATAATATTTTAAATTCATAAGTTAATATTGAATCCCAGGCATAGGAAATCGTTAAAAATGTTAAGAAATGAAAGCTAGAAAATGTCTTGCTCTTAATTTACAATATTCCCTAAAAGTCAAACAAATTATAATTAATAGTATGAAAAGAGTGACTAAATTATTAAAAAGGTCTCAAATGTTGATTCCGAAAAATAATATTGTCAATTTTTTTAATTATGATAAATCATTAACAATTTGTAAGGAATCGCAGATCATGAGATAATAAAAATTCATTATTAGTATTTTTAAAATTTAAAATGAAATTTTAAAACATTTGTTTTTATTGTTTTTTTATATTTTTGGTTCATATTAATAAATATCAGTGATTAGTAATACTTCTTAACGTGTTATGTTTGTTATTTTTGAGCAAATTATAAATATAGATATTTTTACGAAATATTTACAAAATCATGTTCATAAAATTAAAAGTTAAAGCAAATATTTTCGAATGATTTATGCCTTTTCTCGCTAAAACGTTTCAAATTATATAAAATAAGCATTTACGGACTAAATTAAAAAAAAATATTATCGAAACTGACCTACAAAACATGAATGGGAAAATTAATTTATGTAGGTCGAGTCAATGAATTATAAATCATTACCTCCGATGTTTAAAGAATGTAGTAAGTTGACTGCCCTCCGATGACTGTCAGTTGTTCTACTCCATTTTACGTTTTCACGTGTTGCACTGGAGCTTCCTGAATTTCAGAAACGTTTCTTTCACGTGTAAAGATGCACGTGTTTTCTTTTCCCGTTCAAAGCATAAAAATGCAAACTATTAAGGCCCTTAGTATAATAATTGCTGATGCATCGAATTCAAGAGTTTTGAATTTAAATAAGAATGAGATAAAAGAGTAATAAAAGTGTGAGACACAATGCTTCCATTTAATTGATTTTTTTTTCCAAAATAATAAGGGGGATTAATGTTTTCATAATTTGATATTTTTATTGTAAAAACTTTACAGATGAAGGCTGAAGTAGACTTATTTTTCAATTACAAATAGCATTCACTGCATATATAAAATTAAAATGTTTTACAACAAAAACTTTCAGCTGTCACTTTTTGGCGAAATATTTATAGTTTTAATTATTTTATTTCCTGAATATTGTTGTAAATTAAATTAATTTATATTTAACAATAAGTCTATGCTCAGGAATATTAACTTAACATCGTAATAACTTAATATTTAATAAACTTAAATTAAAATTTTTAATTACATTTCTTTAGTGAAATATTAAAAAATGTGAATCGATTTTATTTTCTCAGTTTAATATTTAAATTAACTACAAGAAATGGATTATTTCTTAAAATAAATTAAATATGATAATCAATAAATTAATATGGTAATAACTTAATATTCTATTTATTTAAGATTATAACAATAAATATTAAATGAAAATATTTGAAATGATGTCAAAACATGTTATAAATAATGTTTAAAAGAAACTTTTCCATATTTAGTTTCAAGAAAACGACTTCGTTTTTTATTCATCAAATTAGGATACATTATACTTTGCTATTTATAAAAAGAGATTTTTTCATGGTTATATTTTTATTAATTTAATAAATTTAAATTAAAGTTTTTAATTATGTTTCTTTAGGGAAATATTCAGAAATATGAAGCAATTTAATTTCCAATTTAATATTTAAATAACAACAAGAAATTTTTAATTTCTTAAGATAAATTAAATAGGATAATAAAGTCAAATTTTGTGTCAAAATGAAAATTTACAGTCGTTTTTATAACATCAGAAATTAAATCCTCAAGTAAATCAACCATAATTAATTTAACTGTCAATTCACTTTCATTAAGAATGCCTTTCAAAGGATTTCATTGAAGTTTATTTTAAATGTGTAAATTTTATTTTATTACAGTTCAATCATCATGGAAAGCAATTTCAAAAAATGCATATTTGTATTATCCATAAATAGGTCACTTTTTCTCGTTTCAAATACATATTGAAAATTAGATTAGAACTTGATTTCTGAAAAACGTTCAAATCAATGTACTTCAATTTGTTTTAAAAATGTCTAAACTTTAAAGAAAGAATAAAGGAAGATAGAAAATTATGAATTATTGGACCAAAAATATGGAATTCTTTTTATCAGGGCATCATGATTTATCAGAATTTTTTATTTTCAATTGTGTACACCTTCTTGAAAGTAATTGTATTTGTTTATATAATAATAGTTAAGTCACTATAATTCTTATAATATACAAAATCCGAAAAATCAAGGTTATCAATTAATTCTCGTTTATATTTTGGTACAATTAATTCTTGTAAATTATACTTTTTACTTTTGAATTACTACCACTTTGTTTTAGTAACTCATTTTGGTAAATTAAATATAATTTTTTAGCATGAATAATTTTTTAGTTGTTTGAAGTGCTAACAGATAACTAGACAACAGACAGTTAAGCTAATGAATACAATAAATATTTTTATACTTGCCACTGCTCATAAAGAAAGTATTCAATAACTAATTCATGAATTAAATACCATTAGTATTCAATTTATATTGTTTTTCCTAAAGGACCCATAAATATTTAGTTAAAAATTATTAGTATATGTACTATTGTTCAGTTTAGTATCGTTTATTATTAATTGAGATTGAATAAATTATTTATTTTATATATGTTACGGTAAAAATGTTTAATCAGGTGATCATGTATAATAACCACTAAAATTAATAAATGTGATAAAATATTGAATATTTTTATCACTTTTACCTGTAAGTTTATAAAATACCTAATTCTTAATGGGGAATGCAATAAACTCCGGTTATTTTGTAGAGAAATGATACCTTAATTCGAAAAAAAGTAAATAAAACTTTTTAAGTAATATTATGCATTTCATTCTTAAGAACTTAAAGAACACGATGATGACTTAGATTAGAATTAACAATAATATTTCAATTTAAAAGTTTCAATGACAATGTCTATTTTGTATGTTCATTTCAGCAGGTATTTTAAAACAAATGTATGACATATGCTTTATATTTTAAGACAAATATACAACATATGTGACATAATATCTATCATAAAATGTAATAAAATATATAATATGTTCAAAATTACTGAAAATAAAATAAATTATAGCCTGTAATTTTAGTAATTAATTAATTTTTATGCAGATAAACAAAGCAGAAATGGAAAATTAAAGATTTCTGTTTAAGTAAAATTATTATTTGTGTGTTTAAAGAGTTATATATAAATTTAATAAGGTAGAATATTTAAGAATTTACATTGGGAGAAATTTTTTTTTCAATTTTTGAACAGTTATTCATTAATTTTGAAGAAAAGTTATTTTTGGTAAATTAAAATTTTAAGCAGTTGAATTTACTATACAAATTTGTAATAAACAAAGCAAAGATTTATTTTATAGATTGGGAAAAATAAACAAAAATAAATTTTTATTGATTAATAAAATCTAAAATATCGATAAAATACATCCTTTAATAATACTTATTTATTTTTATTGATATAATTAAGAGTAAACAATTCATTCAAAATCATTTTTATAAAATATTTTATACAGTTTAAAGTAATTTTATGTAATAATATTCATCGCAATATTTCTGTGCGTAAATTAATACTTATCATTGTTTTGTAATATTTTTAAATAGAATTTGTCAAGAGCAAATTTACTGATTTTAGTATGTCACTTACTTCTGAAGGCCCAACTTTTCATTCCTCTTATTCCTTGTACCAGAGACATGATACTTTTCTGACATTCTCCTGACAATTTGGCATCAGAGCTCATTCTTAAGAACATCGGCAGCGCTTTCTTCATGCGTCCATCTATCAACTTCTTGGCGGATTTTTCGAACTTCTCCCACGCTGCATGAATCTCTTCGTATTCGGACATGTTTCGAAGAATGGGCGCTTGGATTGATGGCTGTCCAGTGGTTGATTCTTTTTGGTGCCGTGTCCATGTTCTGGCTCGGCTGACAGTCCTTCTGGGATTCGAACCAAAACCATTAGAAGTGCTGTTGTCTAATTTTGGTTGGGATGCTTCCACATGTGGACTAAGTCCTACATTGGAAGGGAAGGGTTTGTTCACCGTCGATTCATCATTGCCAAAGGAAATATCTTTACAAGATACACACAGGACGAATGTGATCAAAGTTAAAACCAATGCCTTAAATGGAACCATGCCACTTAGGAGGCAAAATTATGTAAAATTATATTATAAAGAACGAATTCTCAGTTGTTTCTTGTGCGCAATATTTAAAAATTATAAAAATTTGAATAAAAAATCGCTAATGTATATGACGAAAAAACTATTGGGTTTCCACTATTTTCAAAACAGAAAATACTTCCTGGCTCACCTAATAAACTAAATATTTTACTTTGAATAAAAAGGACTTAGACTTCAATTTCTTTAAAGTCAAGAATATGAGTTATACTATTTTTGAAAAAAGTTATGTTTTCTTAAAATTCTTCAGCTTATTTAAATCATATTTAAAAAATATTTTGATGAGTGTCATAAAATCAAAAACAATTTCCTGCTCTAAAAATAAAATGAATACTTTAATAATCAAGTTTTTTTTCCTGCTCAAAAGGGGGTTTAATTTCTGTTTGTGTCTGAAAAATGAAAAACCGCGTCCGATTTTGGAAGTGGAAACTCGTTGTTCTCCTTTGGAAATCATGCTTCCTGAACTTAGGTTTATTAAGAAACAGTATTTCGCCAAGCACTGAAAATTATATCGCCAAATCATTTGTTTCTTCTCTATGGATTGTTGTTTACTAAATTCTAAGATTAGTTTAAATTGGGAATAATGCTTATAATTATATTGCTTATTCAAATATTAATGTTTGTAAGATATTTTCAAGTGATATATGAAGTGTTTAAAATTTTTTTATGGAT
Source organism: Latrodectus elegans (assembly GCA_030067965.1). Lineage (NCBI taxonomy): Eukaryota > Metazoa > Arthropoda > Arachnida > Araneae > Theridiidae > Latrodectus > Latrodectus elegans. The sequence goes on from CM057815.1 coordinate 38,491,660, forward strand.
TATATTGAAGATAAAGTAGAAAAATATTATATGTAAACTTTGCTAAAGCATCAGTTAAATAAGACTAGTCTTCAGGAAGTATTAGTTTTTCTAAATTTGTATAAACAAAAGTTTTAACTATTAGCAATTCAGAAAGAATCAAAAGAAAAGAGAATATCTTATTTCAAAGGTTTAATTTAATTTCCTAAATCTCCAGAAAAATTTTATAGAACTCTTTTTCATTAAATATTTTTTCTTCATTAAATCATCATCATGATTCAAAACCTATTAATCAATGATAACCTATCCTGCTATATTTGAGAATGTTCTGATAAAAGAATTCGTCCAACAAAATTATAAGGATATCTACAAATGTGATTTCTTGCTTAAAAGAATTTCTTAGAAAAAGAATTCTCTTAAAAAGTTATGTTAAATAAACAAACAAAATCGGAAACTATGTTTATTTCAATATTAAAAATTTTTTGTTAATACCTTAAGAAATGCTTCATTAAGTGACATAGCTGATTGCGATAACCAATTAAGTGGCATGTGAAATTTCATCAAATTGATGCTGTTCTCTCCATATGATACACTCTCTCAAATTGGAATGATTTTCTGTACTTTCTTGTATGGCTATCAATCTTACTTCCCATTTCAAATTCTGATTAATTAATTATTTTATGTGATGGTAAAATATGCCATAAATTGTTTATCTAGTAAAAGCTGGATACCAACTGAATATGCTCCAAAGGTAGTAGAAAACAGTGAAAAAATATTTTCTCGAAACAGAAGTGAACTTGTATTACGTTTCCAATATCGATCAGGAATTGAAGTAAATAAGTTGCATATCCTGTATAAAAATGTTCAAAATGTTTTTATCTTGATCATTCTGTTTTTTTCTCTGTTTTAACTTTTAAAAAAATAAAAATAAATTCCTAAAATGATTTTGTGTACTATTTTATATAATATCATTAACGCAATAATTCTGAAGTTATTTATATTTCAAATATAAAGACCTTTATAAAAACAAGAGTCTGAAACTGTAATTCCATTTTCCCTTTTAATGGAATTTAATTCAAATCTTACTCAAAACGTATAAATGTCTGTGCATTTCGCATTTCATTTGATCAAATCTAAATGTAATTTTGATTACTAGTCAAATATTTTTTCTTAAAATAAATCCAATGCACCACAAACATTTTTGATATAAATTTATTACAATTATTATGAAAATGCTATTGATATTTTATTGGTATAAATTAGTTAAATTAACAAAAACCGATACATTTAATAATGAATGCAAAATAATTTAAATACTAAAAAATATAAAATATGAAGTTTATTGTACTATTAATTTTATAATTAATAATTTATTTATAAAATATTACACTAATAGTACCATTTAAAATATCAATAAATGAATAAAAATAAACATAATTTATGAACTATGATTAACAAAATCTGTATGAAGGGTCGTACAAGAATTACGCGATCACATTTATGGCTATTTTTTATTCTTTGCCTTACCTTGTAATCAAAAATAAAAATAATAAGTAAACAAAAATAAGTAAAAATAAGAAGTAAATCTATACCTTATCTTTCATATTATAATTAAATACTCTTTGCCTCTTAATTTTTTGATTGCATCAATAAGAAAACAAAACCGATTAAAAGGAAATAAATTTTTAATTATTGTGAAATATTTATATATAGTATATAATTTACTCAAAAAATATACATTACGGGATATTTATTTTTTAATGTCATTGTTTCATTTCTTTAGAAATAATTTCAAATTTTATGTTTTAATTCCTCTAGCAAACATTGCCCAATTAGAGAAGTAGTCATATTTTAGAGTAAGAATTAATACATATTTTTTTACAGTAAAAAGTAAATAATAAATAATCGCATGATTAAAAATAAAGTTGCATTGTACGTGTATTCACTTGAGACCGTCGGAATAAAAGATATCTGATAATTTTTGTACACAGGAAATACATTGGTTACATTGATACCGAAAAATCAAATTCAACGCACAATTCCATAAAACAATACCGTCGTCTATCTAACACCTAGTACCTCTATGGTATTTAAATTTTAACGAATACAAAAATTATATATGATTTTTTTCATTATCTAAACTCCTTAAAATTGAATTATATTTTCACAAATTATACAAAATAAAATTATTTGAAATTTACCATGATAAAAAGGATTTGGTTAAATAAAAATTTAAAACAGTATGCAGTTACACAAGCGCACACACATAGGACAAAATATTTTACGGAAAGAAATGGACTTTAAATTTCTAATCACTTTCTTTTCAATTTCCTTATTGTTAAAAATAATTATTTAAGATAAAATGGAACTTTATGATGAAATGTTAAAATAAAAAATCGGTCTAAAAAAACCCTACACGAGAAATCTATACTCTCATTCATTTACACAGAGATATTCGCAAAATGGGAAAAATTTTAAATACATCTAAAATAAAATGAAGATTTCTAAAAATGAAAATAATTTACAATTTCCCACTTAATAATATGAAATATCTCTTTTCGGATAAAAAGTAATGAAAGCAAATAAAATAGTTCTGATCTGAGAAAAAGTAACTTAAAAATTATAAAGTTACGGCTTGATGATTTAATAGATTCAAAAATATGGAGAAATTTTATTAGAGCTAAAATGATCGAAATTATGAACTAAGAGAATCTAAAAAAGTTAATAAATAAACTGATAAATAATCATTTGGGAAAAAAGGATTTATTAAAGCATGATAATAAACTCTAAACATACTTATAAGCAAAATAGAGATTATCTATGACAAAAAGTCCAATCTTAAATATGAATATAATTTTTTAAATACTATGTGATTCTTCATTTTGAGGGGTAACCAGAGCCACAACTTTAATGTTCCTATTCTTTCAAAGCTATAATTATAACCTTATTACCTCACTAGTTTAAATACATTAAAAAAATTTATGTAAATAAAATTTAATACAACATAAAATAAAATGGAAAATTAAAAAATTATCCCTGTCTATTTTATCTTAAATATTTTGTAATCTATCATTGGGCTCAATAATAAAAGAATATGATTATAAGTGAGGATATTTTTAATGATTCCACCTATACTTATGACCAAAATTCGTTGATTAAAAAAAAATCAGCTTTTAAACAAACAGATTTCTGTAAACGCTTCTCCACAGCTGGGAAAATACCGATAAATGATAATTCGTTTGAGTTATTGTGGATAATAAAAAAACATGTTTTTGGTAGAAATGATTAAAAATTTATATGCTAATTATTTTTGTGCAGCAATTAACATGTTAACAAAAATAAAACAATTTAATATATTTACATCAGCCTCTTTCCTTTTTATTTTTCGCTGTTTTTCTTTAATTATCTTCTGTATCAAATTCTTAAATATCCTGCTTCAAGTATATTATTGAATGGTTTTTATAGAAACTTTAGGTCTATTTGTACATATTTATCAGATTTGTAAGATGAGAAGATTTTAAATATTAAAAAAAATTGGTAAATAAATTGGCAGTCGCATTTTATTACAAAAAATATTAAAACAAAATTATTAAAAAGGTTTGGTTGGTTGGATTGTTTGTTTGTCACTCAACGGTCATTTTTTGCACACAAGGGCTAATTAGACCAGGACCTACGGTTTAAAGTGGATTCCGAACCACTACAAACATCCATGCCCAAGGTGGGAATCGAACCCACGAACTGTTGAACCGAAGGCAAGAGCGCTAACCATTCGGCTGCCAGCTCGGCCTGATTAAAAAGGAAACGGATATACAAGGAGTAAAGCTTTTGAGTTTGGAAAGCACGATTCTCTAGAAATAATTGTCATTATGCTTCAGTTGATGTTAAGAGATAGGACGGATGCCGAATGATTTTAAACTCTCCTCCAAATAACCTGAATTCTTGTCTGATCAAGTGAATTGAGATAATGTCCAAAAGTTTCACTCTTATTTTATGCTTACTTTACTATACCAATAAACATTTGCTCACATATTTTCTGATAATACAAAGCTATTAAATTAATTTATACTAAATTGATAAAAAAATCAAAATTAATAGAAAATTAAAAAAAATATATTTTTCAAAATATTTTACATTACAATTATAAAATAATATATTATTATTTATTATAACTTGATAATGAAATAAAATAATATATTATTATTTATTATAACTTGATAATGAAATAAAATGATTTTATTATGAGTATAAAATTTTTGTAAACTTATGAATAGCGTAAGAAGTTTTGGCAACAGTGAATTGAACACTTTTTTACTGATTTCTCCCTGTAATTAAAATAACTTTAATTTGTATTACCGAAAGCTTACTAAACGCTTATAGAAAAAAATTGCCGCATTACAAAAATCTCTCAATATTTTCATTGAAAAATTTTAACAGCCTTACGTATAAATAATTAGTGATCACTCTTACTTTTTATGTATAAGAAAAAGAAATCATATATATACTGGATTTCATGATGATTAGATATTTTTATTCTTATAACGAGAGAGAGAGAGAGAGATAGAGAAAAGTCAATAAATGTAAGAATTTGAGTTCAAATTTGAACTTATGCTAACCATTTACTAAAAAGATATAGTTACATACTTTACAAAAAGTATCATTCGTGAATGCTATACCTTAACAAGAGAAATTTAAAATAGAATACCATCAATATTATTTAAATTTCGGGACGTTTATTATAAGATTTAAAAAAATCACAGATTCTTAAAACCATTTTGTAATTGTAAATATAGCTATTAAGGGGAAAAAGTTTTTAAAAAATAATTTCACAAGGATATTAATATTGAAATATACCATAGTTTATACTTCCTAACCTAGAAACGCTTTCTGCATTTTTAATTAATATTATTTTTATTTCAAGAAATCCAAATCATAAATTCGAAGTAGGAAGAGATTTGAAAACTTGTAACAGTTACTAAGGCCAACAATGAAATGTCTTTTTATTCATTAGTATGCATTATTTAATGATGCTTAGTAATAGCATTAGTAAAATTAGATAAAATTAAACCAGGAAGTGTCATGTTTATCTTGAATAGTTAAATCAAACTAATTAGTGTTAGTAAATTCTTTCTTTGCGTATTAACACAATCAATCACCGTTCAAAATAAAATCAGAGAAAGTGGTTTGTATAAGTGTGTTAATATTATTATGTAGCATCAAAATAACTTCTTGAGTAAAAGAAAACTGGAGCGGTAAGCATTAATTTCCATCTTATAATCAATAAAATTCTTTTATAAAAAAATAGTAATGAACGAGACAAAAGTTTAAAAATAGCTGTTTATCATTAATTGTTTTCATGATTAACAAAAATCAAGATTATCTAATACTTAGAAAAGAAATAGCAAAATAGATAAAGTTGTATAAATAAATGTAATAATAGAAACAAATTAAAAATAAATTACTTATTAAAAACATTTTATTTAAGAATATATCAACTTTAAAATCATTATTTGTTATTTGAAATAAGAAATATAATATTTTTCACAAAAGCATTCGTAAAGTATATTATTTAGCAGACTAAGTATTTTACATTTTTAAGCATTGAAATTAACTACAAAATTATTTTTAATTTGCAAAATCCACAAGAGAAGGAAAGAATAATAGTCTAAACATTATGTAGATATATTGAAATCTTTAAGTATAAGGAAAATAATAGATTATAATAAGAAAAATACCTAATTTTATGCTAAATTTTATTACTCGTGCTCTTATTATTTTTGGAAATTTCAAAGGATTCTTAAAATTCAGGTTTTTTTTTTTGAAAAAAAAATTACATATGACATAATTGGTTAGTATGAAAAATAAAATAAAAATCTATAACATATTTATTAAAAATATATGTTCATTTATAATTGAAAAACTATAACACATAAATTAGAAATATATTCTTTTCAATATTCAAAGCTATAAAATTACAATATATAAAATTATAATTCTTTCCCGTGTAATTTTGTAATTGTTATTGTATTAAACATATGCTATAAGCCATGAGAGTTACATGAAATACATATTTTTAATTTTCCAGATTTTTCTTTAAATAAAATAGAATTCTTTTACAATATTCTCAAAGAAAATTCTATTACTTTTTTATTTATCGATTATTACTTTTCCAAAGTATTGATCTACATTGTCATTTATATATAATTTTGTAATGTAATTTCTAAATATTTTCTTGTGAAAATATACTTATTTTTAGTGTCGAAAAGCTAACCATTTGAATTAAACAGAAAATAAATAATTGCTAAGATTATGAAGTATTTTATCAATTATTAATTTTCTGTTTATGATAATCGATAATTTATCACAATATATCACATAATTTTTTTTGAAATTTAGTGTAAGGGCCTTTTATATTTATATGTTAAATTGAAAAAAAATATTTTGAAAATATTGTTTTTTATGATTATTTGTCATTAAAACAATATTAATGGATTTAATTAATATATTTTATGTATAGCAATGTTTTTAAAATATTAAAATAATTGAACCGAAAGAGAAACATGCAATTGATTAATCATTAAATTCACTTATAAGAAAAGTACGTGGAATAATTCATATTATAACTTAAAAAAAATTAAATACAAATTTTTATATTATCAATACGCTATAAAAATATAGATATTACTTAAAATTAAAAGTTATGCATTATTAGTATGTTTTCCATTTGACTCTGTTTTTCAATAATAAATAACGTCAAATGAAAAATATACATACTCTTAAAATAACAAACAAATCAACCTATAGCAAATTAATCAAGTTATAATTTTTTTAATAATTTAAAATCAACATTTGCCATATTTTTATGCTATTGTACCCAAAAATCACTTTTGTTAAATTTGAAATATTTATTGGCGATATGTCGCCAACAATGGTAATATCTTCTATTAAGCTTACAACTGTTTTGAGGGCTAACAACCTGGTGCCCTGCTTTTTGCTTCTTCACTAGGTAGAAAAAAAACTACTTTTTATTTTATTCTTGCAACTTCCTTCAGCTTTTGGCAATGATCTCTTCAAGTTCCGGAGGTTTCTCTTTTCTAATAAGCATGAAGTACCCTCAGGGGAAAATGGACTATAATTGTCTTAAGAATGCGATTCAAAGGAAAATGGAATATGAGATTACATTTTGTGCTTTCACTATAATGCAATATTGTTTCATATGTAGTATTTTTTTTCATGGTTTTATCTTTTTATTGTAAAAAATTGAAAAAACCGAAAAATACATTTTATTCAATGTTATTTTAAAAAAATAATGGCGTTTTTAAATATATTTCTATATTTTATTTCCGTTACGATGCATTGATTTAAAAGCTGTTGATAAATATTTTATAAACATAATACACACTCTCTTTTCATATGATGTTGAAAGTTTTGGGACAAATTGTCTTAAATGCAAAACCAACTATAATATTATTTATTGTATAGTAATATAAAAATTTACTGAAAATTTAAATAAATTCTTATTTTTCTCATCAATTTTTTTCATAATTCTTATTATATAGCTCAGTATAATTTTAGTTTAAACTAATAATAAAATCGCATTTACAAGTTAAATTATGTTTACGAATTGATATGAAAATAAATGCAGAACCACAAAAGAAATGAAATATACAAATTTAATTGTTTAAGCATTCAATTTTTTTAATGAAAATGTTAATAAATATTTTATAATAATAAATGTATATGATGTTTAATAGATGCAAAACATAACGTAAATACAGGTGCAATTTAAAAACTTTACTTATAAATACTTTACTTATAATTTAATTTAAACATTCACTAAAATATTTCGAAATTTTAATTTGTTACTAAACGTATTTTTATCCTTTTGCAGACATAAATCGAAGTAATGACTTATTATTATGTTTTTTAAATATTTGGAAATCTTGTTGATACAAGATTTTTACTCATTGTTGAATGAAAACTTTTTTCTATACCATTACATTTCAGTCCATCATAATTAACAACAGAAAAAATAAACACTTTTTCCCAACTTCTGTTGTTTCATTTTTTTTTTCTTGATAGAGAAATTTATGTTGTAAAATCATACACTTGCTGGTAAACAGTAAAAATTTATGTTCGTTGAAAAGTTATGTCATTTTAGTTCGTAAATAATATAAGTATATTATTTTATATCAATATATACTTCATGCATATATATTTCATATGTATAATATAAGTATGTTATTAGTACATTAATATATATTTCATGCATATTATTTGTAACGTCTTAATAAAAACAGAGATATTCAATTAAAAGTTCCTAAAAACTATCATTTATTAAAATTTCTATGCAATAAAGTGAATTGTTATTGATAAAAATAAATAAACAAATTACTTTGAAAATATTTTTATTAAGTATAAAATAAACATTTCAATAATTAGATATTTTTGTTAACAAAATTATAAGAATGATTTAACAAATTTTAAATTTTAAGAACCTATTAAGCTAATATATTTTGTTTAACATGCTAACATATTCTGCAACCTATTGTGTTTAACAAAGCCTCAATTTACCATGTTTTCCTTTCTTATTTGAATCGAATGTATAATTATAGAATGATTCTTACATAATAATTAGGGTTTATGAAGCTTCTCTTTGTGTTATTGTTGGTGTATGTGTGCCAATACCCCCAGGTGTCTTTCAGTAACATGACAAAGTAGTTATTATATGAGCTTAGAACTTTATAAAAAATAGGTAGGAAGTAAACACCTTTCCAATGATTGGCCTATATATGACGTAACAAGAAACTATATTCATGTAAAACACATGAAAAAAAACATAGAGGGAATGGTATTTAAAAAAAAAAACTTTCTTACTTCTCAGTTTCAATGAGCAAAAACTTTATTTTATGTCATTAAAATTTCGAAATAGCATAATAATGCTTGCTGTTATACGAAATAATAGCAAAATTGTACATAAATTTGTGAAGTTTTGTTTATTCAACGTAGGCAGTTTATGGAATATTAAAAATAGTGGATGAAATAGAATTTCATTAAAAAATAATTTTTCGCACAATTTTTTTGAATGAATTGTTAAATGCATTTCAGAAAGAGATAAAAAGCGATGATATAAATATCAGTTTAAGTAAAAATTCTAAGAAATTATATCAATGTTTAAATTTTTCGTCGTCATTTATGAAAGTATAATTAATATGCTTTGAGTTATTTTTCCGAACTTCTTACATAGAAGTTTAGCTAATATGCTTCTGAGGCACGTAAAAAGGATTTGATTCGTATTTGTTATAATTTCTTTATACAGTAAAAGATAGGAAAATCGTATTCGGAGTAGTAAGCTTCAGGTTTGGGTCCACCAACTGTTCAGAAATATCGGATGGATTAACATTATATTGTAGACTGGTTAATGGTCTAAGGCGCTCTAACATCTTTCACTTAATGAGCCGTATCACCACCTACATTTGCAGAAGCGCAACATTCATACCCCATTACTTAACAGTGACTAGGATTGAACCCGGAACAATACATTTTGAAGAGCGCTGCCATACTATAAATGTACGGTGAGCCTCAATGTCAGATAGGTTTAGTTCTTGTATATTTTCAGGGCCTATTTATCGGTGCGGGTATATGATTTTTCTCATTTCTTGCAAATTATGAACATAGTCCACTAATGATGAAATCTTCCTCCATGAAGATAGAAACGAGGCAGATGTTCACATTCCTTGAAATAAGTTTCAGATTTTAGACTTTTTGCTCTCAAGTTTCAAGATATTTCATTGATACGATTTATAAATTTCAAGGTTCATGAGTTCGCGATTGTTTTTCTAAGCTGTGGTCCATGAACAATCTGGTGTTAGGATTTGTAAAGATCACGTATGTTTAAACTAATCTGAATCAATATTTTAAATGATTTTCAATTAAAACTCATTAGACACACAGGTATACATACATAACGGTGCGGCGAGACCCAGGACTGTATCTTAAGGTTAGCGGGTACCATCTCCTCAACACCTAGTGTACTCCAGACCTTTATGAGGTCCCTGAGAGCGCCATTATTGTGGCATTTATAAAGGCAATCAAATTATGTTTACAAAATAGTAGCAAGAAGTTACAATACATTTTAAGGGGCCTTAAGCCCTGTTGAACATCAAGCAATAGAATTAAGAACTTTTCTGAGTTAAAAACAAAATTTAACATGGTGACACATATAACAATCAATGAAGAAACTATTTACAATCATTGAAAAGACAGTCAACAACTTGTAGGGTAAATATGACATTAAATACATTATATACATTGAAAGCAATTTTATGAATAGTATGAACCCTTAATTATGAAAAGGGAAAAAAAATTGTATCATACGAATGTTGGTAACTATATACACAGACGATGAATTTACATAAGTTTAATAAACACCTTAGCTTTTAAAAGCATTTTAAGTTCAAAAAATTTTATAAGGTTTCTAAGATTCTAAAAGTGTAGAGGATTAAAAAGGTTTTTAAAGTTCTAAAGTGGGCTCATAATGTTCGAGAAGTTCAAACGATACGAAACATATTATTCATAAATTTCAATAAATTCATAAAACGTTAAACATCATTACTAGTTGTGGAAGAGAATTAACTTTAAGAATAGTTTTCTGACTGAGCCTTCTAGATCGCCTGCGGGAATATGGCCTGAATCCTGACAAAGTTCCAGTCCAGGTTTGTTGAGATGAATCATCAGTTTTGTGAGGGTTAATCTACGGTGACGATCATTCATGCAAAATTTCAGGAACTCCATATTGGTCTGATGGAATTTTTTAGGTGGTATTTCTCAGGCTGTGGGTATTCGAGGACATAATGGAAAAGATCCTCTTGGGCTCCACACAGTTAAATGAATTATGATACAGTTAAATGAATTAAATGTTAATCATTAGAAATGTTATTCTAATCTTGATACTTTAAAGTAAAGCTTATTTTATCATTGACGAACTAATTCAGAATAGAAAAACCAAAATATTTCAATCATTAAAAATGGAAGTTAAGATGTAGTTCAAATTTTAATCACAAAAGAAACCAAATTTATTACAATGTATCTAACAAATGCTAAAATATTTCATTTAGAACGCTTTGAATATAATTGAAAGAACTATGAATTTATTGGCGAGATCACACACACACACAATGCACTTTACATAAAACAAATCAATCATGTTGTTTTATAATAGTGGTTTCATGTCGGTGAAACTTTTGAAATAAATGCAGTGTTATCAGAAATTAATTATATAAGAAATGAGGTGTGTGAGTCTTACTGTATGCTTGCAAATTGTACTTGTATAAGCAGATACAGCTAAACGTATAACAATTTAATTCATTTCGACATTGTAAAAATGAATTACGACAGCTACAATCTAGTGAAAATTAATCAAAACTACCTATATAGTTTAAATATGTATTAAATAACACTCTGAACATATAATTCCAATTATCACTTATCTCCAATTTCATTTTGCAAAATCAATTTAGTGTTTTTCTCATCGTGACTTATATATTATATCATTTATAAACATCACAGAATATATTATAGTATGATATAAAATTATTTTTGACAATTATCTGAACTTTCAGAGAGATGTCTGATAAAAATGATATGTTGGTTAAAGCTACTTTCAGTCTCTTATGTTATGCTGTTTTCATATTTTTTTTCCCACTGTGGGCACTTGGGGGACGAACTGTATGCCACAACAAGGCCAGAAACTGCTACTCATTTGTCATTACCCAGCGGACACTTGTCAACCAAGTCAAGGAGGTGAGTAGAGTTGCCCGCGACATACCATCACAAACACGTTTATAGAGTAGGACTGCATTCATACCTCATCCCAGAAAAAAGGACTCGGAAAGAAAATAACACCAAGCCAAAACCAGGATTCAAACCCGGAGTTGTAGTCAGGAGTCAGGAACGCTAACCACTTAGTCATCGGTCTCGGCTGCTGTTTTCATATAAAAATATTGAATTAGTTTTAAATTAATCACATTTTACAATCATTAAATGTATTGATATGCCATCAAATATCATTTATTACTTCAACACAGTATTTTAATTTGTCCGTATATGTAACAATATAAAAACATTAAAATGTAAATATATACATAATTTTATCCAGTTGAATTATGCAATTTTGAAAATTTAACAGCAATAGCGTTAACGACAATCAAGATACTAATCTCCTTTTTTTTTCCACAAAGATACTAATCGTCTTTTTTTTTATGGCAAGCATCAATTGCTTAGTTACGTTATTGAAATTGAATTTATTTTTAAGTACTGATAAGAAAAGTAGTCATGAATTTATTTCCTATTGTCAATAACATTTTAGTTTACGTTAAACATTCCTCCATCTGTTTACTTCATTTTTATGCTTCATTCACTTTGGAAGCGAGCAAAACAAGCACTTATACACAATATTTACCATTAGCAAACACTGCTAAACAGTGAATTGTTCTAAATACGTTTATTTGAAATCGGATAGTTATATCTTTTGAATCTGATACTCATCTGTGTTTTGCATTTACTAGTGTTCGCATAAATAGTTTAGTTAATATCATAATTTTCATTCTCGTATAAAATATCTTACTATCACTTTTTTTTTATCAGATATTGATTGCCATATTTATTTGATTATTTTTGTTGCGTTCGTTTTTACCGGAAAATATTTTCCTATTAAATAGAGATTAAAAACTATGTACCTTCGGGGTTTAAGGAAATATAACTTCTTGACGTAACCTGTTATTTCTTCTGCACAGTATATTACTAGATTTTCCTTATTCACCAACCAAATGCTTCCTGTTATTTTTTTCTAATGGGAACCGTTATTCAGTCATAGCGTGTGATTTCTTTTGATATCGCATGCTATCATCGCATCAACGTTTTTTTAGATTTGCCTCACCACTAAAAATTGAACCACTAAACAGACATACGATTGTAGTTGCATGTTTTTTATTTATTATATGTAAGCAAACATTGTTTGTGTCGTAAAATATACAAAGTATAATAAAATTGACAGCTCGTTTGAATAAAATATTTTTATTGCTTTTTATAATTATTTATTGATTTTTAAAATATTTTTTCTAGTTTTTGTTATTCGACCAAGTTTTGTCATCATCGTTAATATTCTATAATTAAATTTTTTCCCTATTATCTAATTTTAAAGTTTTCCTCCGAAGGAATTGGCAGCATAGTTAATTAAATCATAACTAACTTTCTGTTCATGATAGTAATGCTAGTTCATAAGAATATGTTAATTTGAAAAACATTTAATATTCATCAGTTACATCAGATGGCGCCGATATCAGCATTTATAATTAATTTAATTTTCTGCTTATGGTATTAGATCCACTTAAAGTTCTGTCCGTTTTTAGAATAAAACAAAAGAATGAAGTTTTCGTTCCTTGTATAATCTTTATTGAATGATATTATTGCCTTCATTATTTATGACTTCTTGCCAATGTGATGGTAACTTGTGTATCCCATTTTTAAAAAAAATGTCTTATCGCTAGAGGCCAAAAATTAAACCAGTTTCTATCTGATATCTTCTTTGTTCTTCAATTTTTTTTTTGCCTTGCAAAAATTTTGCAAGGACGGAAACAAGTGATACTTGAAGAGCGATAAATCCGGGGTATGTGATGTGGGGGATATATTTTCCGCGCCTAGTTCTACAATTTTTTAACGAACTCTTTCTTAGATTGATTTCTACTGGAATATCTCCAGATTCTTTTCTTGGACTACTCCTTTTAAATTATCTTGCTGCTGACAATACTTTTCCGAATTGAGCTTTTCGTTCATTTTTTAACGCTCAAATGTCTAACTAAATGGACAGCATTCTCTTAGTGAGAACCAAATTTGTTTTAGAGTTGGAAGGGCTAGGTTTCCCGCACAATATTCCCTTTGTTTTTCGTAATGTTTTTGTATGGAAAATCTCTTTTTTCATCTCCAGTTATTATCCGGTTCAAGAAGGGCTCAATTTTGTTCCGAACAAACAGAGATAGGGCTATGAATATTCGACCATCAAAATTCTTCTAATTTATTTTGAACAATTCCACATAACATCCATTTTTAATATTTCCACCCCATACTATCTTCTGAGTATGATTCAAAATAGTTTGTTGAGCTGAATTCAGCTTCCTTGAAGTTTACAACATGCATTAGTGGAGGTGAGATATGCAAATGATTCGAATTTCAGAGCAGAATCACATCACATTTGCCTGTGTCGCAACTTCAAAGCACTATTTAAGGCTTGGAGATTTCGGCGACTTTAAAATCGGCAATTGTGTTTTTTTTTGTGATTTTTTCAGAAAATAAAATAAACGATCAATTATGCCATTTTAGAAAACAGAGATCATTTTTTCATCAAGTATACTAGTTCGACAAAGGAAGGATAGTAGCCTATCTATATTGTGGACTATATTTCAGGGAAATCGGTAGTCGTGTTGGACGAAACCAAAAAACTGTAATGCGGCTATGTGATCGTTGGATGCAAGGAGGTACAACGGATAGACGTGTTCGATCGCATCCACCTCAGTGCACCCCTTACATGATGATAGGCAAAGCGTGCACATGGCAGTAACGGATTACTCAACCACGTCATGAATCATAGCACAGGACATTCATTCTATAACGCATTATCCAGTGTCTGCGCATACTATTCGACACCACTTACATCAGAGCGGTCTTCCCGCAAGAAGCCCATTGCTGACAGAATGGAATGAAATAGTCTTTTCTGACGAGTCACGCTTCTGTATGCAACACCACGATGATCTCATTCGAGTCTGGTGACATCGTGGAGTACCTTCGATGTATTTTGAATTTCTTCCTTTGCAACAGTTTAGTATAACTAATTATTCATAACAGTTTATTTGCTGTTATACGTAAATAATACGCTGTAACGGTAAAAAAAGTCTGTAATTCTATTAAATTATAAAATTAAATGAGCCTTCAGTTTTTAAAAATTGACCACTATATGATGCTAAATAAATATATATAATGCCTCCTTATCACACTTAAATAAAAGTAGCCTTTCTTGCAATTTCTTGTGGAAAAGATTTTTCTTTTCGGTAGATAAAATTTGTCTTTATCATCTTCAGAAAGAACAGTGGAAAGTGAAAAAGGTAATATTCAGTAAATAGAAAAATACTTATTTATTTCTAAGAATTTATGCTTGCATTTTGTAATAAAAGATCGATATACACATTGCTTGTAAATAACAAATGTTATTTATCATCTAACCGTAATTGAGAGGAAATTTTCTTCGATGCGAAATGCAAAGTATATTTTACTAGTATATAAATATAACTAGTTTTATATTCTTCTTCTAAGTAATATTCCATGTTTTATCAGCCATGTTTATATTTAGTGAATTACTACTACAATTTCATTAATTGAGATAAAAATTTGTGATTATATTTTCATTTTTAATTATTTTTGTTTCCAATACATAGGCATGCCTGTGTTCGCATTAGACAATGATTACACAAAATTCCTTTTACAATAAAATAATTGATAGAAATTGGGTACAATAATAAGTTTAATAGACATTCTTTCAATTAAATGAATAGTTCACGAAGAACTTACACGTAATTTTGAAATATTCTATCTGAGTCGTTTGGTTATAATCATAAATCAGTGAGTTTGTGTGCTGTTTTTTAAGCTTCCAATGCTTTTGGACTAATTCAATCTGGACAATTCAAACCAAAAGAAAAAATGATTTGAACATATTTTACTTGGCTAAGTTTTCGGATCTGCAAGTTATGGTTGTATGATAAATGTGAAAAGAAATATATCACAAATGAGGAATTATAGTAACTGAATAAGCATAAAAAAAGCAATAGAAAGAATGATGGAATTGAGCTATCACTGAACTGCAGAATTTATCTCTGCGCTGTCATTGTTTATAAAATCAAAGACACAAGTGTCAATTTTTTTTACGTTGTGAGCATATTATAACTATTAATCCAAACATAAGGATAGTTGTTATGTTGTTATTTATGACAATTGAACATGCCATGCGACGGCTATGCGAACTTAAATCAGTAAGGTGGGCCTATTGTTTAGCCAGAGCACCACGAAGGTGGAAGAACGACTTTGCTCTAAACTCTTCCGATGGATGGCCGCACCAAAGGATCCACTCCCTCAACTTTGATTTGCTGATCAAAGTTAAGGGAGTGGATCCTTTGATCTAAAGAGGTAGGAAAGTTTTCCCAGACCATTACACACATGTTAACTTCTCAACTACCATCCACAGATTGCAGCTAATATTTCCAGATTGTCTGTTAACTACTTCGGAAAAACATTTCACTCGTCGAAAGTTGTTTTTGTTACTTATAACGCTTGGAAGAGTCAAGCTGACTATTCGACGGTTATTTGAAGTTAAGTCAAATTTGGATATGCTATTAACATTGTGAGAATGTTGATAAAAATTCTATAAATGTTCATTCCATTAAAAACTCTGTAAACATATGATTATTACAGTGTCTTAAAATCTTTATAAACATATTATAAATATAATTAAAAAATGGAATTTATGTGTATTTAATTAAAGACTTTTGAATAATAAAATTTCTAAACATAATCTATTTCAAATGGTAGAACTTCGCAAACACACGAAACACTCTTTAGCATAAATACACGCAAAGTTTTTCAATTTTACTTGACAGCAAACATCAAAGCATAAAGCTTAATTATAAACATGTAAAATTGTTATTTTATCTTTAGGGCATTCAGAAACTTATCTCTCCAACTAAAAAATGATGCAAATAAATACAAAATTAATAATTATATATTCGAAAAAATATCCATTTAGGATTTAGAGCCAGTTGTGCTTCGTCTCTCAATTACATATCAAATATTTACAAATCATTTATCGTGCAGCAAAATTTTAGTGGCATCACAAGAGAAATATGCGACAAAAATTTCAATTCAAGTGCTTCTTAGCACGACACTGTTAATTTTATACTTTTTCTGAAAGAAGAGTTTCGTGAAACGTTCTATTTTCGAAGCAAAATTGAAGGATTAGGCTACATAACAGTAAACATAGTAAGTAAAAAATGTTTTGAAGTTGATTTTCTTTAATTAAAATTATAAATAACCTAATAATTCTTTTGAAGCTATTAAATGTATATCGGTTACAAAGTTTTTTGAAGTAAATGCACTTGCTCTAAAAATAAGTCCTATACAGTCGTATTGAAATTTATCACAAATAAGCACATATTTATGGTGTGCAAATAATAAAATGCCCCAAAACTATTTTTCTAATTTTAGTTTTCATTTATATTAAACAATAAATAAATTTTAATGCATAAAAAGTATTAAATTTCTCAATTCACACAACATATTAGTTCTCAGATTTGCATAATAGATTATATACATTTGTAAATATAATTAGTTATTATTATATATTTAGAAGTTTTACGAAACGTTTAACTTCAGTAATCTCTTGAAAAGTGATTTTATTACGACTATTGAGAAATTTACTAAATTAGTATTAAAAACCATATTTCTAAGGATGTTAAAAATGTCTGTATAAGTCAAAAATACCATGTTGTCATTATTTTCCTAAAAATATAATGTGCATGAAAAATTTTCCACAAAATACGAGCAAATACACATACATAGATGTTTTTACATATGTTAAGGAATTTTGAAAAGCGATCTTAAGCTTGGAAAATGAGGTTTAATTCATTTCCTATATGTTAATGATGTGCGTGATGCGTTTGGAATAAGAATAAATTCCGATAGAAATAGGAAAACAACTGTCTAGAATTGCCACAATGGACGGGGTTAAATGTTTAAAAGAGAATTGATCTTACGCGATGAATGCTTAGATAAATTTTATCATTGTAAGGAAAAATTGGCGAGTACGTCTCTTAAAACCATTTTGTACTTTTCGGTTATTGTCAATAAATAATTAATTTTATTGTTGTAATATTTTATTTAATCTACTTACATAAAATCTCTTGGGGAATTTTCAGTTTTGAAATAAATATGCTATTAGCTTTTTATTGAGGATTCATATGCGCAAACTCTATTTTAAAAGGAAAATTGGAAAGCAGAACTGCTCAGTAACATACTTAAGTTCTTTATAAATCATTTGTTTTGATAAGCATTCTTATATTTGATTCCTGAAACACATATTTATATTATAGACTTATCTTTAGATTTATGCATGCAGTTGTAGAAAACAATCATATTACAGAATCGGAAGTGTATTACGATAATGGAAAATTAAAATCCTCAACTCGTGGATTAGCAAATGATTTTTAAAATACTGAAGATTTATTTTCCAAACACCAATATTGCTAAAATTTAAATAATATTTAGTTATATAATATGTTAAATATTTTAAATATAAGCATATTTTATCATAGCCAGAGTAGATGGAAAAAAATGCATTTTTTTCTTAGGGATAAAAGCATTCATAAATGTATTAATACAAATCACACGTGAAGTATCTCAGCGTACATTTATGCTAGAGATAGATTAACATCATTAACAATAGTTTCTTTTGCTAGTTAACAGTATTTTACTGTTATACATAGATTGAATAATATTTTTAACACTGAAAACAACTTTAGATTCTACATAAAAACATCAAAGAAGATACTAAATTTTAGCATTTTTATAATATCAAATATAGACAGTTGTAATTTTTTATCTAATAAATTCTTTTTGAAGAGTATATTATAGTATAGAGTTTATTTTTAGTATTATCAATTATATAATTTAATATAAATTTGATTTCTGAAGATTTGTTTTCTGAAATATCTTATATTGCAAAAAATAGAAGTATATACTTATTCAGTGAGGTAAGTTGTGGTATAATTTTTTGTTGAAAATGAAATTCTGATTCATAAAATGGAAGTATTGTAAATGCCTTTTGCAAAGGATCTTTTGGCTCTGTGAACTATGAATTCAAAATATTGCAAGTGCTGAGTTCTTTATAAAAAGTAATTATAAAGTGACGCGAAATATTCAGACCTTTCTACTAGGTATTATTCTGGACTAAAAACATAAACGTATTGTCGCATCTATACGCGAAGTTTATAATTCTAATTTAAAAAAAAAGTATTGTAAATGTCATTTACAAAGTATATTGTAAAGTTTCTAAGCATAAACATAAAAGTATGAATATTGAACGAGTGAATTAATTTCAAATTATGCTCAGTATGACTATACTTTGATATTCTGAGAACTGTATGCATCATACAGCAATTTCTGTGTTGACGCTCAAAATATCGTAAGAAATTTGAGTAATGTTACCAACTCATTCTGAAGAAATTCCAGTAGCCAAAGTCACCAGAGTTAACAAGCGACATCGTCAACAAACTATGGAAACGTATGTTTGAAGATTTTGCTCTCATTGAAATATTTCCTCAACAGAAGCTGTACCTTAAGTCTAATATGTGGTAGCGCACTATAATGCATGAAAAATCTTCAAATTAAGACACTCTCTTTTCAACAAATGTATATATAATAATCATATATATCAGCATTGATAGAACAGATATATCTTGTACGTTTTAATAATAAAAATAACGAAAAATGGTTTTAACTCACATATTTATGAAGATCGTTAAATATATCTTTTGAATATATCTTCTGAGTGGATTCCTGATAGTCAAAACGTATCAATTGTAGCTGTTACTATATCAATTCAAATATAAAAATATGTTTTTTTATTTCATGATAAGTTCTAAAAACATTTATTATGAACTTTCAAACTTATTAAAATCCAAGAGAAAATTTAGGTGAAAACATTAGAAGTCGATTCTGATCTATAAAGTTCAACTGGTACAAAATTTAATAAAACTAGGTTTTGAACAGAATGAACGTTATAGATATGAAATTCTAATAATTATGCAGTGATATCCATATCGGTAACTATAAAACATATGCTTGTATAACCTATTCACTAATGATAAACTGGACAGTCATTAACTCTAGATCCACAATAGCTGCTGCAACTTCTTCAACTTGCTGCTCATAGACAATCTTGATTCCTATATTTGGTTGTCATCCTAGAGTTCTAAATCTTTGAAATTATTTAAGCATATTTCATAAGTTTTTTATGCTGATTATATCATTTCATAACTTCTTCAATCGTTAAATTGTCTGAACGGCATTTTTAATATTACTAGCTCCTCTGAAATAAAACTTGATTAACACAGCATAATTATGAGAATTACTTGAAAGTATTTCATAATCCTTTCACTTTTCTCATCCTGATAATTGCTAAATCATGAGATAGCATGTAAATGAGTACACAAATTTCGCAGATAGCGCCTTACTTGTTACTAGAGGTAATCTTTACAATTAATTATTTTTATTTTACCATATGAATGCCAAAAAAATTCTTTTACGTTTCTTTCAACACATTCCTTTTAAGAAGTACTTCTCTTAATAATTTTTTATCATCTTTTTTCGCTTATTTTAGATATTATTTAAATGTTGGAATTGTTTCCCATTTTAATTTAAATATTCTAGTGTAATATAAAAATAAAATTTATGCATGTCATTCAAATTATTGATAAATTGGGTTAATTTGACTGATGTGCTGTGAAGGATTTCATTACTTTTATAAAAATATAAACATGACATATTAAAATGAAAATGTTTTAAGGATTTATTATTAGATTAAAACGACATTTTGTTTTATTTTTCATATAAATATTATTTCAAAGCATGTACATATGCATCCTATACAATGATTTATTTATATTTGATTTCTTATCAGTTCTACAAAAAAATGCATTGAAAAGAACTTTTAACAGATGTAAAAATTGTTTTCGCTGAAGACGGTCGGGGCACACTAAATCTAACCGTAATGTCCTCCAGGTGAGAAGATGCATCTGGGGGTGGAAGGTCAAGTCTTTTAACAGATGTAAAAATTGTTTTCGCTTAAGGCGGTCGGGGCACACTAAATCTGACCGTAATGTCCTCCAGATGAGATGACGCATCTGGGGGTGGAGGGTCAAGTCTTTTAACAGATGTAAAAATTGTTTTCGCTAAAGATGGTCGGAGCACACTAAATCTGGCCGTAATACCCTCCAGGTTAGATGACGCGTCTGGGGGTGGAGGGTCAAGTCTTTTAACAGATGTAAAAATTGCTTTCGCTAAAGCTGGTCGGGGCACACTAAATCCGGTCGTAATGTCCTCCAGGTGAGATGACGCATCTGGGGGTGGAGGGTCAAGTTTTGGGAATCTTCTGCTTGCTCCCTGCTTCAAAATCACGAGGCTTCTTCTATCCAACTGGTAAAGTCCATCTTAGGGCTTGGTACAGGGAAGCATGATGGTGCAACAACAACAGATGTAAAAATACAATATTCATTGATCATATAAATTTAAAACAAACGAGAATCTGAACCAAATTCCATAATAAGGAAAGTTTTAAATGCATCATAAACTGCAATGTTTCCTACTTAAGACTTAATTTCGGATACTGATGCATTGAAAAATTTAATAAATTAATATTAAATACAAAATTGAATATGTTTTTGTATAAAATTGCTACTTCGTAAAAGCAGTATTTCAAGGGAATTCAAAGTGGCCAATGGATATTCTATATGAATATGAATTAGAGCTATTACTGTAAATTAACACTTGATGATGTAATAATTTAAATTGATTAAAAATTAAGTTAATGATTAGATATCAAATATAATAAAAACAAAGCAAAATGTTCAGATTATGAAATACAGATTCAGGTAAAAATCAAACAGTAATAATGCAAAAACATAAAAAAAAAACTAAATATCATACTTTTAATAACTGTTTAGGTTTTTGTTTACGTTTATTCTAAATTATGTAAAGCTAAGTGGTTTTCGTAGTAGACTATATAAAAATAATTTTTATCTAGCTTTCAAAATGAATATTACTGAAAATCGGGAAGTTATACTAGGAATAAGTAAAAATATTTTTGTTAAAAACAAATGTTATTTGCATAAAATAAGTACTATTGAGATCTCTTCACATAAATATTTGAGTTAAAATTCTTTTTTTATACAGAGCTAATTCATCAAATTATATTTTAGTGTGGATTTAAGACATAAATTTTAAGTTAAAGTGATTTTTAGTTTTTATAAAATATAGTTAAAGATCATATTACGAAATATTTTTGGAGTAATTTTTGTGACAATAGTAATTGGAAGATTCATACAAAGAGATATGGGATAATTATAAAGAATAGAATATTGTTACAATTATGAGTAAAAAAAGAATACAATGGTTTTAAAGTATTTAGAGAAGGAACGAGAAAAGACGAAAAGATAATTCCTCGAAAAACTAAAAATTTTAGGACTAGAGCTAAAAAAGAGCAAATAATATCAAACTAGAAGATACTTGTAATCATTATTTGCTCAGGAATGGTAGACAATCAATGGTAAATAGTTATAAAGAAGGGTGAATAGTTATTAAGCTCAAGTGGAGGATTAAGATAAGTGTCAAGTATATTTTTCAAGTCTCAATAAGCGTATAACATCGTATAACTTACCAATAATAAGTTAAATTTTTGTTATTGTACCTACTGAAGGCTAAAAAATGACATTTAAGCAAGAGTAACTGTGAAAAATTTTATCCTGTATATTATACCTCACTAAAATTATGGGTATAAAGAATGATAAATAAAGATAAATATTAGGTTGGGGAATTAGTTCGTAGCGTTTTTACCAAAGTCATTTATTTAAACTGAAAGTAATAATTATATAAATAAGTTAATCAATTATATATTCGCCGTTGCTGTTTACAACCTCTTCCCACCTTTCGACCCATTTGTTGATGCCGTTCCGCCAAAAATCGCCTGGTCTGGTGTAAAGTAGTTGTTGAGCCAATTTTTAAGGATCTCTTTGTTATCGAAGGTAACGCCCTTCATATGGTTTGACAAGGAGCGGAAAAGATGGTAATCGATCGGTGCAAGGTCCGGATAATACGGCGGATGTGGTAGGACCTCCCATTCTAGCTGTTGGAGTGTGGCTTTGACGACTTGTGCAAATCGGTCCTGGCTTTGTCGTAAAGGAGTATGATTTGACCATGTCGATCCGGTCTTTTCAGTCGAATAGCCTCATTCACGTTGTGTAGCTGGGCAATGTAGAGTTCCTTGTTGACTGTGGCATTCTTTTCGAACATTTCCCAGTGCACCAAGAGGTCCTTAAAAACTGGCTCAACAACCTCTTTTACACCAGGCCAGGTGATTTTTGGTGAAACGGCATCAAAAAATTGGTCGAGAGGTGGGAAGAGTCTGTAAACAGCAACGTCGAATGTATAAATGATTAACTTTTTGATATAATTATTACTTTCAGTTTAAATAAATGTCTTTGGTAAAAACGCTACCTACGAACTTATTCTCCAACCTAAAAAATAAAAAGTAAAAAAAGACTTCATGAATTTTAAAGCTGCTATGTACTCTAGAAGTCTCGTTTCCCTCTATTAAAAATTATAAGTGCGAAATCGTTTTAAATTTCAAAGAAATAAAATTTTACTGAAATATAATAATATTTATTGTAAAAATTTAACGAAAAGAAATCATTATAACTAATAAAATTTTTATATAAAATTTTTTCTTCTTACATGGTTATATACGAATGAAATATTATTTAATGAAAATCATTGAAATTTTGGTCATTGCAGTATCAAGTACGTTTTTTAAATTATTAAATGAATATTATTGATGAATTTTTATCAGTTTTTTAAAAATTGAGATTTTAATTCTCATTAGGAAAATTTAGGCAAAATGAAAATATTTAGCATAAACATTAATAAATGTTCATGCTATATTAGAAATATTTATTTTGATACAATAAATAATTTAAGACATTACAAACAATTCTACTAAGAAATATTATTAATAACTCATAGAAATTTTGTTGTATGCAATAAAAGTATACATTAAAAATGAACAATAGAAGGGTGTAGTTGATTACAAGAAACTTATTATAAGATTATTGCAGAATTATTACTTAGTTTTAACTTTAAAAAATATTTATGAAGCTTATAATAAAGAATGGATAACGAAAAAATTAGCATTTTCTTTTTAAAGTGTATTAATAATAATTATTATACCATAAAAACGCGTTATTTAAGTAATGCAAATAATAAAGCCCTCTATTTGTGTATTTTTAAATATTCATCTTTTAATACAGTATGTTTTTGTTATAACAAAAATAAAACAGAAATTTTCAAACTAACGACATGCAAGTAGAAAATAAGTAGAAAATTAAAAATTTAATCCAAGATTCATTGGAAAATTATGCTTTTCACATTTTTGAAAGAAAAATGGGAAATAAAGATTTTATTCCGATTTAAGGTTTTCGGGTTGAAATAATTTTACGATTAACTTTCTTGCATGGCTTTGGAAACAATGATAATTCAAACGTTCAAATTCGGATTACTCTTTCGAATTAGAGGCTACAGAGATTTTATTTTGAAAAATGATTTTAATTGACGAATTCTGATATGATTAATTGGAAGTATGGGTCATCATAATATTTATATTTTCAACAAACAAGAACAAAAATATTGATGACTTTATACATATTATTCATCAAGATTTATTCGTTACGCCCATTCACAGTTGAATATACTCCGTACATCTTGATGAGAAGATATTAATAACTTTTATGGGCTTACGTTGATAAGCGATATTTAGCTGAAGGATATAACTAGGAAGAATAGCTAAAATAACAGTTGAAGCTTATTATTGACCCACATGTTTTGGTATTTAAGGTGGATATTTATAGTTAGTTCGCTGCATTCATATGTTGCCAGGATAAAAAGCCCCGAAAGTTCACAAACTTCTCTTCAAAAACCAATCAAATGCAACCATTATTTCTCTTTGTTTAACAATAATTGGGATCGAACCATAGTTCTTCGAATTTGAAAAATGTGGCGCTACATTAAATACATAATGGACCTTTCATTTAAAAATGTCAAAATATCTAGATATTTTCTTTCTTTCTCACATGCTCTAAGGACCTTTGTGTCTTAGAGCTTTAGTTAAAATTTATTGCACAAACTAGTCTGACTCAAACCAACAATGTCCACATTTTCGGGTCATAATGGAAATTTGAGATGAATGGTTTTATTCAGTTCTACGAATTGTCTTCAATATAGGATATCATCTTACAAAACATAAATAAAAAATTTAATAATCTTAAAAATTTAAAAGTATTTATTTAATGATTATAGAATAAGAAGCTTAATTATTATTAATGTTAAACTGAACAGATTACAGAAATATTTGCGTGTGAGTGAGAGAGGCACACAAATGTATATATTTGAATATAAATGTACTGTACTCAAATATATATACATACATACATACATACATACATACATACATATATACATGTGTGTGTATGTATATGTATGTATGTATATGTATGTATGTATATGTATGTACGTATATATGTATGTATATGTATATATATATATATATGTATATATATATATGTATACATGTATATATATATGTATATATGTATATATATATATATACATACATACATACATATATACATATATATATATACATATATATATATATAAAATTTAAATTTTAACAAAAGAATCTATTGTATGTGTATGGAATCTGTGCACAGTTGATTTTTTTTATTATTTCTTAAAACTATTGATTTCCCGTTAAGATGCTGTTAAATACTTCAAAGCACCCCATAAAATGATTTGGTTAAATGAAAAATTATCATTCATGTGATCATATTGAAAACAAATACATAACTTTGCTTCATTTCAAATCTAAAAATGTAGTATTTTTTGTTTTGAATGTTTTTCCCAATTCCATTACATTTATCGTGAAAATAAGATTTATCGTTCTCTAACCACAAATTATATGGTTTATTTTATGCTAAAGCATCGATAACACCATAAAAGCAATGTGTACTTAACTTTAAAACTAACTCTTACCGAAACCAGTTAGTTCTAGATTAAGAAAAATTTATGAACTTAGAGAAATTCGCGTCTGTGTTTGTGGAAAGCACTCACCTCAGACTAAACTTAAGTCAGTATTCCATCCAAAAACGAAACCAACCTTGAGTAAATTTTAAAGCTATATACATCCTTCAATTTATAAGAGCGTGTGTGGATGTAAACATTTATCGCAATAACATTTATCAACTTATTAAGAACAAAAAAAGGAGAACTTATAAGCTAAAGCCTTTCATAATTGTTGTTTTCATGTTATAAATTTCAACACGTCCAATTCCTTCTAGAAAAAAAACAATATTCGATAATTTTTTGTTTCGCAAACGTTCAACCTTATCCATGACCCGACAGAAAGATTCGTAGGCACACGTGGCGATTTTTTCTTTCTTTTTAATTCGTAATTTCA
This sequence comes from Latrodectus elegans, assembly GCA_030067965.1. NCBI lineage: Eukaryota > Metazoa > Arthropoda > Arachnida > Araneae > Theridiidae > Latrodectus > Latrodectus elegans. The sequence goes on from CM057815.1 coordinate 38,518,016, forward strand.
CGGCCCTTCTTTTAACCATGATTATAGCTTCTGTCCTCGTAGTTAATTTTAAGGAAGAATATATGCTTATCATAGTTAAAAATATAAAAAAAAATATCAGTGCAATTGGAGGAATTATTTGTGGAAGAAATATGATGATAGAAAATGGGTTTAAACATTACAACAGACATCACTAATGTAAAATGGAAAATTTGTTTTATATCTCAAGAATATAAATTAATTACTTTTTCACAGTTTAATTCCTATGTTAATTAGATTATTAGTTTGAATTCAGCAGACCAATGAGATATACGTTTGATGCTAATGCATATAAATTTATCTTAGTCAATCAAAGTAAATCCTCTTTAAAATTTAAATAACTTTTATAATTTTGATTAGAACAATAAATATAAGCAATTTTCATTATTTATTTTCAAACTCAGTTATTATATAGTGGAAATATTCAAACATCTTGAATATCAGTATAATTGTATTTTGCTAACAAATGGCTTATATTTACATAATAACAAACGAAATTTAGAAAAGAACTATATAAACAGTTTTATTATTTTCAAATTCTACATAAATTTGCCATAAAATGGCTACAAATAGAAATTTTAAAAACATTAAATATATATTGATATGCTTGACACTGATTGGTTAACTTGACCCCCTCTAATCACATTTTTCATTTAGGGCTAATTAATTTCTGTCTCTCTGGTGGATTTAGAGCTAATACTTGTAACAAATATTTATGATCGATATAAGAAAGTAATTAGCAAAGTTGAAGGCGTCAAGCCACTAACTACTCTGTGAAGAGTCAATATTAAAAGAGAATATATGTATGTGTGTGTATTTCGATATGTTTTTGTAATTTTATGAAATGCTTTGTAAATCGGTTATCGATCCTTGAAATAATTTAAACCACTTTAAAACTGCTATCAGCCTTTAAGCTTACAACATGGACTCTATAAATAGTCTCTGATTTGGGGCTATATTGCCTACATTTTATAAAAATATATTATTTTAAAACTTTAGTTAGGAAATCGAAGTCACCATTTTGAATTTAAAATGTATGCACCTTCCTATAACAGGATAGGACATATAGTTACAAGAAAATCCCCTAATTTACTTGTCATTAAAAACTGCGCTGGACAAGAAAATCTTTTCTCTTGATACTTCATTTATAGAATAATATATTTTGTCTTTAGAAATTAATAACTTAGAACTGTATTAACATGATCTCAAACTTTTCATTATCTATCAACAATCTATCTAGTTCCGTTTTCGTTATCAATGATTGAGCTTGGTCTCTGAAGTTACCACAGTCAAATATTTGGAAAATATTTATACCAACCAATTCTCATGGATAAAGATTAATGATTAAAGTATCAGCAAACGAAAATATCGTGTTATAGATGTAACACGATTAATATTCAAAGTACTTATAACTATCATTAAAAACTGTGCAACATAATAAGATAATCAGCTATATTTATAAAGTATCAAATCCTAATAATTCAATAATATGGAATCCGAATAATACCATTCTTTCAAACCTTAGTATTTCTACAACGAATCAAAGTAATGAAAGTTATTAATAAAAGGTGTATTTAATGTAAAATAAAATAAATGACTAAAAAATATATTTAAAACGAAAAGAAATTTTATTGGTTGCATAATTTACATAACGATCTTAACATTTTTCAAGAAAAATTTATGAAATATTTTTTTGAGTAAATTTGATAATAACTATAAGCTATTTAAAAATTAACTAAAAAACTTTGTGATTATAGACATCAAGCGATGATGCGTTCAAACTTTAAGAGTCACTGCACGTTTTAGTAATTTCTATGTTGTGTTGCATTCCTACTCAAGTGAGATTTCAAGTCTCTTGATTCTTTATAGTTGCAACATTCCCTAAATACATTTTTCGATCATTTTGATTCTTGGTAATAACTTTGAAGAGTATCGTTAGCTGTCTCCAAAAGAATTACTAAATCTACTATTGCACTTTTTCCTCCCAATTTTATCATAAAGTTTAGGCGATTTCATATTCGTACACCCTTAAAGATATTCTCTTATTTTTGAAATTCTGGTCTCTAATGAAAGACTACTTTTTGTTTTCTTTAAGGCCATGCTTGGACAAGTGCAATTAATTTTCATCATTTGGTCTCTCTTTCGTTTCTAGCATATTTTAGGACACATATCCACAGATTATATTATTAAATATTAATAAAAATCGCCATATAACTTTCAATTATCTTAAACGCTGTTATAAGAACCAAAATAGCATTCTAAATAATATCTCCTTCTAATTGAATATTAATTGTAGAATTTCATTGTTTCAGAGATGTATGGAATTTTAATTTTCAGTAAATTTTTTTTTGCTTTAAGTTTATTGCTAGGAATAGAATGAACAAAAATGTCATGTAAGCATAAGTAAGTTTCAAAAAAGATCATGATAAATTAAATCGGTAAATTTTGTCTCAATATTTTTTAGCTTCTATTTTGTTGCTTTTATTTCAAGTATTTCATATTATTTTTAATTGCATTACTTTGGTCGAAATAACTTTATAATAGTTATATTTTACAATTTTTTAAATATTTTCTCTTACAACGGAAAAAATATATAAAAGTTTAAAAAGGTCAAATTATTCAAATGTTACAATTCTAATTTTTATTTTATGAAAAGGAACTATGTGTTTTGGAAGATACAAAACATATTCAAAACTTCCTCTTAAAAATGTATTCATTTAAGTTATAAGTGCTCATAGAAATTCTGTCTAAAGGTCTAATTCTTCGAAAATTAAAAAAGATGAATTTATTGACGGTAAAAATGCATCGTGCCTCTAATCTCTAGCCAAAAAATAGCAAATTCAGATTTTTGTTAAAAAATGTATGCAGAAAGAATTTAGAGAAAAATAATGCAACAAATTAGGATAAAATGTTTTTATTTTTATTTTATAAATTATCCAGTTGAAATTCATATATTATTTTGCATCAATTTAAATTGACAAAAAAGATTTCAAAATAAATGCTCGTGATTCATTTTTAAGTTATATATATTCTAGACAATTATGAGAAGATATATTTTTTTAACAAGCAATTATTCTAGTTAAATATCGCAATTGTGAGAGGTAATATATTTTAAGAAACAATTATTCTATTTAAATATCTCACTTATGAGAAGTAATATTTTTTAGGAAACAATTGTTCTATTTAAATATCTCACTTATGAGAAGTAATATTTTTTAAGAAACAATTATTCTATTTAAATATCTAAAGTGTGAGAAGTAATACTTCTCACAATTGAGATACCTGATATTTGATCACAACCGAGATATTAACAAACAATTATTCTATTTAAATATTTCAATTGAGAGAAGTGATACTTTTTAACAAACAATTATTTTATTTAAATATCTCATTTATGAGAAGTGATATTTTTTAGGAAACAATTATTTTATTTAAATATCTCACTTATGAGAAGTAATATTTTTTAAGAAACAATTATTCTATTTAAATATCTAAAGTGTGAGAAGTAATACTTCTCACAATTGAGATACCTGATATTTGATTGAGATATTTGATCACAACCGAGATATTAACAAACAATTATTCTATTTAAATATTTCAATTGAGAAAAGTGATACTTTTTAACAAACAATTATTTAATTTAAATATCTCATTTATGAGAAGTGATATTTTTTAGGAAACAATTGTTCTATTTAAATATCTCACTTATGAGAAGTAATATTTTTTAAGAAACAATTATTCTATTTAAATATCTAAAGTGTGAGAAGTAATACTTCTCACAATTGAGATACCTGATATTTGATTGAGATATTTGATCACAACCGAGATATTAACAAACAATTATTCTATTTAAATATTTCAATTGAGAGAAGTGATACTTTTTAACAAACAATTATTTTATTTAAATATTTCATTTATGAGAAGTGATATTTTTTAGGAAACAATTATTCTATTTAAATATCTCACTTATGAGAAGTAATATTTTTTAAGAAACAATTATTCTATTTAAATATCTAAAGTGTGAGAAGTAATACTTCTCACAATTGAGATACCTGATATTTGATTGAGATATTTGATCACAACGGAGATATTAACAAACAATTATTCTATTTAAATATTTCAATTGAGAGAAGTGATACTTTTTAACAAACAATTATTTAATTTAAATATCTCATTTATGAGAAGTGATATTTTTTAGAAAACAATTATTCTATTTAAATATCTCACTTATGAGAAGTAATATTTTTTAAGAAACAATTATTCTATTTAAATATCTAAAGTGTGAGAAGTAATACTTCTCACAATTGAGATACCTGATATTTGATTGAAATATTTGATCACAACCGAGATATTAACAAACAATTATTCTATTTAAATATTTCAATTGAGAGAAGTTATATTTTTTAACAAACAATTATTTTATTTAAATATCTCATTTATGAGAAGTGATATTTTTTAGGAAACAATTGTTCTATTTAAATATCTCACTTATGAGAAGTAATATTTTTTAAGAAACAATTATTCTATTTAAATATCTAAAGTGTGAGAAGTAATACTTCTCACAATTGAGATACCTGATATTTGATTGAGATATTTGATCACAACCGAGATATTAACAAACAATTATTCTATTTAAATATTTCAATTGAGAGAAGTGATATTTTTTAACAAACAATTATTTTATTTAAATATCTCATTTATGAGAAGTGATATTTTTTAGGAAACAATTGTTCTATTTAAATATCTCACTTATGAGAAGTAATATTTTTTAAGAAACAATTATTCTATTTAAATATCTAAAGTGTGAGAAGTAATACTTCTCACAATTGAGATACCTGATATTTGATTGAGATATTTGATCACAACCGAGATATTAACAAACAATTATTCTATTTAAATATTTCAATTGAGAGAAGTGATATTTTTAACAAACAATTATTTTATTTAAATATCTCATTTATGAGAAGTGATATTTTTTAGGAAACAATTGTTCTATTTAAATATCTCACTTATGAGAATTAATATTTTTTAAGAAACAATTATTCTATTTAAATATCTAAAGTGTGAGAAGTAATACTTCTCACAATTGAGATACCTGATATTTGATTGAGATATTTGATCACAACCGAGATATTAACAAACAATTATTCTATTTAAATATTTCAATTGAGAGAAGTGATATTTTTTAACAAACAATTATTTTATTTAAATATCTCATTTATGAGAAGTGATATTTTTTAGGAAACAATTGTTCTATTTAAATATCTCACTTATGAGAAGTAATATTTTTTAAGAAACAATTATTCTATTTAAATATCTAAAGTGTGAGAAGTAATACTTCTCACAATTGAGATACCTGATATTTGATTGAGATATTTGATCACAACCGAGATATTAACAAACAATTATTCTATTTAAATATTTAAATTGTGAGAAGTGATATTTTTTTAAGAAACAATTATTCTATTGAAATATCTCATTTATGCGAAGTAATATTTTTTAAGAAACAATTATTCTATTCAAATATCTCAATTGTGAAAAGTAATACTTCTCACGATTGAGATATTTGATCACAATCAAAATATTAAGAAACAAATTTTCTATTTAAATATTTTAATTGTGAGACCATCTAGCCCAAGAAAGTTTGTTTTTAAATTTTGCACTGTAAGTTTTCTTTTTGGAAACAATATACAGATCTTTTGGAGACCAAATTAAAAGACAAAAAGTTGACTTTTGATCCAGAGAAAATTACTACTTATAACCTTTTCCTTAGATAACAAACGAGATTATTCTATAAATATACTGAATGACAAAATGGTCCTCTTATACGTTCATCCTTAATAACATTGAAAATTTGAGGTTTTAATTTTCATAAATATTCATTACACAAATAATAAAAGGTTAATTTAATACAGAGAAGGAATAAATTTTCAAAAATCCAGAATATTGCATGTCATATAGATTATATATATTTAAAAATTTAACGTGATTATATATAATTCTTATTCTCGTTGAAGAGATTTAAAATGAAATAATATTTTTTATCAATCCGTGTTTTCTGTTTACATTAGTTGTTTTGCAATTGTTATATTTCATTTAAGTGGCAACTTAAAAACTTGATGTTTCTAAATTCAATTTTAAGCCATTATTTAACTTTCAAAATTAAAATAGAGTTAATATCGGTAAGAATTTTAAATTTATTTAAATTATATAAAATACATATTATTTTTTTTCTTAGCACTATGATATATACTTTAGAACGTATGAAAATATAAGCTATGATACAAAAGAAAATGATATGAAAATTATTAAAAAAAACTGCCTCAAAATATGTTAAATTTTTTAAAATAGATTGCACAAATTAATAATCTTTCTTGACATGTTGAAGACAAAGAATTTATTGAATGTGTACGTGCCTAAATAAATACACTCTAGCCATTCAATTCATTGCAATCAATCATGCATGTTAAATAGGTCGACGAACACATTAGCAGGTGGGACAACGATTTTCATTCACAACCATTTCTCACATGCAGAACTATAACGAACAGAAATCGTTTGGTTCCGTTGGTATTGCACAAGCAGAAAGTTTATCAAATACTTTATTTTTGAGGTAAATGGAAAGGCAAATTGTAAACAGCAATCCATAGATTTTGATACATTTTAATTAATTTTAGCAACTCAAATTAGCATTTTCCTGTTGTGATTTACATTCATTTTATGCCCTCGACCAATTTACAAAATACACAAAGTTTGTCATGCTGACTCTGCGTAATGGGCAATCTGTCAATCCTGACATCTGAGGTTGTTCCTGTAGGTGAAGGCTTAATCGGAATGTTCCAGAAAAAAAATTATTCTATTTTAAGACAAATCTGCTTTGTTTTCTTTCTCTGCACAGTGAGTTTTATCTCTTATACACTTTTAAATTAATGCTTATTATTTTTCTTTGAAATTTTCAAAAAAATTAGTATTTTCAAAACTTTAAGCATATTTTAAATTATAAATACTTTTCCAAATGATTTGTCACCCCTCAATGAATTACCAATGGGTTAATGTTGTTCTAAGGCAATTTTTAATGATTGTTTTCCGGGAGGAGGCTTCATATATAGTGGTACGTATTCGTGTGCTTTAAGGTAAGAGAGAACTCTCCCAAAAATCTACTGAAACTGATTAGGATCAAACCCTGGACCTTTTGTTTCGAAGGGTATTTGTCTATTATCTATTATTAGATAATAGTGAGTTTCTTTCCAAATGCTAATATATATATATATATATATATATATATATATATATATTATATAGAAATGGAACACCCCCGGTAGTTATATGGTCGTATTCAAAAGATAACCAGACTTGACCTCCCATCAACAGCGATATCATTTCACTTGGAAGATATTGCGACTGTGACCCATTTAGTATGTGATTCAATTATTATTCGCGAAGAAAATGAATCTTTTGCAGACTCAGTATAGACTCCACTGCCTGCCGATTATGATAATGACACCTTTCCTATCCTGGATGTTACGAAATAAGAGATTTATATAATATGTATTCAAAGAACTTAAGAAATGCATCATATATTCTCAATGCTTACGTACCTTAGGAAAGATAGATTTAAAATTCAATCATATTGGTTAGAAATACATAAATTATTTATAAAAAACATTCCGATTTTTTTTCCAAGATAATTTTATATTATGCTTCTTTTTTTAAATATTAATATTTGTATGTGTCTTTTGAATATCCAATTATTACTTTATATATAAATTTTTGCTTCCATTCAATAAATTCTGCCTTTTGAAAAATTTTCAGTTTTCTAAACTATGAAATGCCTTAGGTATGTAAAATAATTATAGTAAAAATTTATACATATATATATATATATATATATATATATATATATATATATATATATATATATGATGGAGCACCAGATGTTCGTGATAACCTAAGGTACAGATCAGGTGTTCCATTGCGCATGTCTATGTGTATTTTCAGAGACGCCCGTTTTTAACCATTGGATACTTAAAATCTACCCTTCAAGTTTTTTTTAGACAAAGTCGCTTAGATCGCCAATCTTCCATGAGACATATACATAAATACAGGAATAATGTTTTTCATTTTTCATAACTTATATATTATTCCTAATGAATATATTTACCTTATACACACACACACACACATATATATATACGATCACTGCCATCATTTGAAATTATTGTCTCTGCATATATGACGTGGAAGATAAATGCACTCATTAGGAATAATATATAACTTGTTACGGAAAATGAAAAGCATTATTCCTGTATTTATGTATGTGTCTCATGGAAGATTGGCGATCTAAGCGACTTTGTCTAAAAAAAGCTTGAAGGGAGTGGATTTTAAGTATCCAATGGTTAAAAACGTGCGTCTCCGAAAATGCACATGGACATACGCAATGAAACACCTGGTCTGTACCTTAGGTTATCAGGTACATCTGGTGTGGCAGAATTGTCACGAAATTTGAAAACAAAATTGAATTTCAATAGATCTCTAATATTTGAAATTAAGAATTTAGACAGAAATATAACATCAACAACAAAACATTTACAAAATTTTCACTATGGGAGATGACATGAGGTAAATATTGAAATAATATTGTGAAAATAGATTATCCTAATACTCCATGTAACATTGGTAAAAAATACAAATTAATTATTTTGATGATGGTCATAGCAGTTAATATAAATGGTTTATAACATAAATATATGCAAGCAATATAATTAAGTTCAAGTAGAAGAGTATAAAAAAAGAGGAAACAACTGGGACAGATTTTCAATAAGTACTAGCAACTCCTTCATGCTTTAACTGTGTCCTTTAATGTAACATTGCATTTTTCGCAATACCAAAAGACAGCATTGTCTTCACGCAGGAAGTTAAGATTACATATGCATGAATGGTATCCTATTGAACATTTAACATCATCTCTGTAGGTGATAAACAATAGAATATTTAAAGTATAACAGATTACAATCAGCTGATTCTCTCTCTCTCTCTCTCTCAGTTAAAATCTTGCAGCACCTCAGTCTGTGCACTGTAGTTACCACGATTAGAATAGTTATTGAACAAAAACATAATTACAATACAATAAATAATATAAAGGCTTAAAAATGTGAATAAAATATATAGCAAAATATTTTACAGACACTCTAACATTAATAGAAATAATGAAAATATATTGCGCTAAGATTGCTAAATGGGGTATTTTTGAAGACTCAAAGCAAACTTGAATATAAACACCCAGTTTTATATATAGTGGTTAAATAGAGGGAAGTATTCTATAACATGACGTACCATATGAAGATTGTGTTAGAAAAAGAGCAAATATATACAATACATTGATAGTATATACATAAATAAAACATATACTAACTATGCTATATTACACATTGCATTATTTTATCACATGAAAAACCTGCATTGTCTATTCACAGTTTATAATGGTTTACAATGTTTAGGAAATTTAATGCAAAATTAGACATTAAAATTACTAATTGACAAACTATCCTAGGATATTTAATATTGCACATTACTTTGTGCTGAGTCAATCAATATTTTTCAGCACCTTAATCTAAATAATTATTATTATCAAAATTATAAAAACTAATTGCTAAACAAATACAATACCTAATAATATTTTATCACAAAAAGTGGAGAAATACTTTACAATGATTTTTACCTTTTACCAAATTGTTCTTATAATGAAATCCGCTGCTCAGTTATGGCATTATTCTTTCAGAGTTCGGATCCTTTTTCATAGATAAAGAAGATTATGTTCTTTATCTTATGTAGAAGAGGAGTTTTGCTAGCATAGCAGAGAAATGGAGTAAGTTCCTCCGAGTTTTTAGGTGCCATTGTTTTGTGAAGTCACATTCAAACACGTAATGAGCAATGGTCCCAACCTGACCGCATGAACAAGCACTATTTGGAACCTTACCCCTTTTGTTGAGATACTCCGGTGTTGGAGTATGTCTAGAAAGAAATTGTGCTTCTTTCTGGCCCTTGACTAGGTAATCAAGAGAGACAGAGGGTTAAAGGCTGTGTGAAGATCAAACACTTAGCGGACGGGAGCCCTCGAGTTCGTTAAGTGGTAAGACACTTGAGAAATAGGGCAAGCTTGTCGAAAAGAGAGAGACAGTACGGGTATGCCACGACGAGTGGTAGCGGAAGTACCGCTTCCAGGCGATGAAAATTTCGAATGTAAAATTAATCAACTAAAGTTATGTCTTTGTCTATAAATTAGTGTTATGTGTGTTAATGTAAATAAATATATCTTAAAAATCGGATCTTTTGTTATCAATGAGCGATCTTGGAAACAACAGGGGAAACCAATCACATTGGCGCAGTCGACAGGATGTATTCCGGATTAATACAAAATGATGAGATCCTAATGATGGAAAAATACCTACAAAATCGTGAGTCTGTATATTTTGATTGCTTCTCCTTCCATTAAGAGCCAATATATGTTTTAATTATGTATGATTTAAAGGAAATTTTGTTTTAGAATTTTCGTAAATTTCTTTGTAGGGTTTTGTTTAAGAAGTAAATGTAATAAATGAAAAAAAAAAATGTTTAAATATTCAAAATATCAAGATAAAAACAAATATGTATAATGTTTAATTTAATTGAGAAAATGTTTAAAAGTTCGATATTGGTTCGAAATAATATTGGTTATTGACATTTGTTCATTAATATTCAGAAAAGTTTTCTCTAACTGGTGATATTACTAAAAAAAAATATATATATATGTATATATATATAATTTTGATTTATTAGAAAAAAAAATATTTTTGGAATAATCTGTTTATTAAAACAAATTTATGTCGAATAATAAAGTTGTTGCTAATTGTCAATTTCTTGAGTTATGTGCATTAATTTAAAAGATACTGTATTATTGAATAGTAAATTGTTGAAACGTATGTTTGGTGTAATGTGTTAATGTGATATAGTAGGATATAAATGTTTTTGCTTTGAATTTTCATTATCATTTTGTTGTTCATTATGTAAATGATAAAAGTTTATGGAATAAGAAACTATTTCAAGAAAGTATAAATTCTTTTACTGAGTATTGTTTTGCATTATTAAAAATTGCATTTTCACAGAATTATTCAATGTTATTAGGTATATTTATTATTTACTATGATTGTATTTAGTATTTATGTAAAGTAACTAAGTTTAGATTTTAAATTTTGTATCAAAACCAAGATTGGGAAGCATTTATGAGAGGAAATTTTGAATTATTTTATATTTTGAGAGTAATTGTGCTTGCAATGAATAATAGTTTTTGGTTGTTTCGGTAACTCTGATTCATATTATTTTAAGGTAAAATTACATATATTAATAATGATAAAGATATAAATGCATGTTACTAAAAATTATTTTAGCATTTTATTGATTTAAGTGGTTATATGTTCAATGATCTTCTGTGATAAAGATTTATTTAAATTGAAATACCTAAACTGGGAGTATGATTCGTATATGTATATTTTTTTAGCTTGTTTTGGATTGTTTTCATTCATTAATGGGTATTATGTAATTGAAGTTTTATACATATTATAGTATATTATCGTGTGTATTAAGTATATTACAGTGTGTTGAAATGAAAATTGAAACTATAAAATTTAAAATTTATTATTAGAATAAATTTCTTAAATTTTTTTTTTTTGGTACATTAAGTAAACGAAAGTATTTTATAGATTAAACAAATGAAAGGTGATTTGTGTGATTTAAATGTTTTGCTTTGAATAGTTGATACTTAAGTTTGGTAATTTGCGATAACATTAGTTGTTAAAATGGCCTTTGCATTCTTGGGTAAAGCTCGAAAGGAGGATCTGTTAATATTGGCTAGTGAGTTAGGAGAACAGATTCCTCCGGACGCGAAAGTTATAGATTTAAAAAATTTGATTACACAATCTAAACATTTTGAAGAATCATTTGTTCGAGAATTAATAAATACAATAATTTCCGATCGGATAGAAAGAGAAAAAGCCAAAGCAGAACAAAGAGAACGTGAGCATGAAATTAAAATGCGTGAATTAGAAATAAAAGAAAGGGAATATGAGGGCAACTCATTAAGCACGGTAGAATATGGGCGAGATAAATTAGGAAACACATTTCTAGGTTATTTAAATATAATGAAAGGGGTAATTTTAGATCCCCAGAACAAGCAGAAGAATGGCCTTTCTTTTTCCATCATGCAGAAAGGATGTTCAAGCTTTATGAAGTACCCGAACAGTACGAAGGGAAAATTATTTTACAGTGTTTAAAGGGTCGTGCTAAAGGTATTAATGCTATGTTGTCGGAAGAAGATTTAGATCAGTATGACAAAATCAAAAATTTCATTTTAAGGGAATATAGAATAACTCCGTTACAACACAAAAAGAATTTTGATTCTTGTTATAAATTACACAATGAAAGTTATGCTCAGTATGCGTCCAGAGTGGAAGCTGCATTAGAACTGTATTTAAAATCAAGAGATGTAGAAACATTTGTTAAACTTAAAGAGCTTATTGTAGCTGACAAAATAAAAGAGAGTTTGCCTACTCATGTAAGATCTCAAATATTTCTGAAAGAGACTGAAAATTGGCTTCCAGTCCCTGAATTGGTAAGGGAAATTGATAATTTCCTAGTTTCGATGCCAAAAAGTTTTGCAAATAATTCCCACAATTATACTAAATTTATTCCCGGCCCACATGGAACAAAACAGAACGAAACTGTAAGGAAACATTTTCCAGGTGAACTTAGAAATAAAAACTTTGTGGAAAAGAAAGAATATTATAATTATCAAAAGAACCCAAATCCACGACCACAGAATCGTTTAGGAAATAATACCGCAAGTTGCGCTCCAGATAGAAAGGTATTGAAGTGTTACAAATGTCAGGAAGAGGGACATTTGAAGAAATTCTGCCCGCAAATGAATACGGTAACTCAAGTTTCTAATATAAGTGAAACTGAGGTAAGCAAAAGGGTTAAATGAACTTTGCATTAAAATGGGTAATGCAAGTTTCGATTGGGAAATTCCAATCAGTGAGAAGGATGGTGAGCTTTTGCGAGTTGATTTAAATATAGGAGATAATAAGTTTCAAGGAATCATTGATAGTGGTGCAGGAAATTACAGTACTGCGGAAGTCAGTGGTACCAGAAGAAATGTTGCAGTCAAGTGGGAAAATTTACTTGAGGCCTGCAATTGGATCTCCGGTTGAAGGAAAGCTTGTTTCTATTCCACTAAGTCTTTGGTCAGCAGATGATGATATCAGGCCGTATATCATGGTGCATGCTGCGGTTGTGGAAGGATTGCATGAGCAAGCTTTGATCACTCCTAGAGTTTTTAGTTTGTTGGAAGAACAAAGAAGAAAATATCTTGGAGAGGAAATAAAAATATCCACGGGAAAGGAATAGTTTCGAGTACTTTCAATGTGGAGGGAAGGAAAATAGAAGCTCACCAGGCAATAGAAGCAAATCAAGGAACATTTGATTTAGAAAATTCTGAAGTAGAGGTTTCAACTACTCCAGTGGAAAGTAACTTGGCAAATAAAGAAATAACCGCTATTAAGGATGAAGAAAATAGTACTCCAATTTCGCAAGCAAAGATATTTAGAAAAGAACAGTTGTCCTGTGCTACATTAAATCGGTGTTTTGAAGATGCCAGACAGCGTAAGAATAATTACTGGTTGGAATCAGATTTATTGTACCACACAGGCAATGTGGCAGGACAGAAGTATGTACAGCTTGTAGTTCCTGAGTGCAGGAGAAAAGAAATTTTAAAATTGGCTCACGAAATACCAACAGGAGGACATCTTGCTTCTAGGAAAACAAAGGAAAGAGTTACAATGTCTTTTTGGTGGGAAGGTCTGCCAAGGGATGTAAAACGCTGGTGTGAATCTTGCCACGATTGTCAATTGCGGAGGAAAACCAAACTGAAAGACAGAGGACCTATAGAAGCTGTTGGTAGACCAGAACTTCCCTTCCAAGTAGTCAATGCTGACATTTTAGGGCCTATTGAACCTAAATCTTCAAGGGGACATCAGTATGTGTTGTGTGTTATGGATCAGCACAGTCGGTGGCCAGAGGCAATTCCGATTAAAACTTTGACGGCAAAAGCGACATGCGATGCCTTTATGGAAATTTTTATGAGGACTGGCATTCCTCGAATCATTGCTATGGACAATGGAACAAATTTTGCTGCAAAGTTAACGCAAGAATTTCTTAAAAGATTAGGGACTGTACCAAAATTCTCTACACCAGGTTACCCACAGAGTAACGGATTAATAGAAAGATGGATTGGCACAATGAAATCAATGTTGCATCATGCCATAAGGTCGCAAGGTAGAGGATGGGACAAACAGTTGCCTTTTCTCTTGTGGGCATATCGTGAAGTGCCAAACGCTACTACTGGGGTCTCACCCTACCTACTCGTTCATGGACGCCCCCCAGTTGGATCTTTAGCTATTTTAAAATCTACATGGGAAGATGAAGTTGTTTTACCTCAAGGTATTGGTGAATCAATCACTGATTATCTTCAGAAGGTTAGAAATAGGTTACAGGAAGCTGTGGAATACGCCGATAAACATACTAAAAATCAACAGGAGAAATATGTACATTATCATAATTTAAGATCCAAAGAAAAAGAATTATCTATTGGAGATGAAGTTATTGTGCTGATTCCAGACTCTACAAACAAACTTTGTTCTAGGTGGAAAGGTCCAGGGGAAATTGTAGAGCAAAAATCACCACATTCTTATGCAGTTAAGCTACCGGATGGAAGCATCCGTCATTTGCATCAAAATAAGCTAAGGAAATATATCCAACCGATGAATATGGTGGGCATAATATATGAAGCTGATGAAGATTTTGGAGAAGTTCAACCTGTACCTTTAGGAGGCCTTGGAGAAATAAAGGACAGTTGGAAACAGCTAGAAGAAAAGACCGAATTTTCAAATCTATCTCCGAAGCAAAAGACTCAGCTTTTAACAATTCTTAAGGACTACAAAGTCGTATTCAATGGTGAATTGAAACGAGCTAAGGTACCACCTCATAAAATAACATTAAAACCTGGAATCGAAAGGAAACAGCCTCACATATACCGCATACCAGAATCACTAAAACCTCAGGTGGAAAATCAAATAAAAGAACTATTAAACAAGGATTTGATAGAACCATCTTCCGCAGAGATTGTTTATCCTCTTGTATGTGTCGCAAAGAAAGATGGAACGATTCGACTATGTGTCGATTATCGGGGACTGAATTCTGAGTCTAAAATAGCTCCATTTCCAATGCAAAATTCAGAAGAATTACGATTCAAAGCTGGTGCGGCAAATTATCTATCAACTCTAGATATCCTTAAAGGTTATTGGGAAATTCCATTGGATCAAGATAGTCGAGAACTAACAAGTTTCGTTTCACCTAAAGGACAGTATCAGTGGAAAGTAATGCCATTTGGACTTGCAGGTGCTCCAGCTACTTTTCAGCAAATTATGAATCAGATTCTAAGGCCTCATAATGATTTTGTTGAAAGTTTCCTGGATGATATCATAGTTTATTCATCTAGTTGGGAAGAACATTTGAACCATCTAAGAACAGTTTTGGAAACATTAAAACAGTGTAATTTTACCGCAAATTTAGAGAAATGTACCTTTGCTCGATCGAAGGTAAAATACTTAGGTCATGTAGTTGGATCAGGAGAGCATGGGCCCGATCCGGATAAAATTACAGCTATCAAAAACTTAAAATCGCCAAGAACGAAGAAAGCCTTAAGATCGATTTTAGGACTGTTTAACTATTATAGGGAATATGTACCTCATTATGCGAATATTGCTAAGCCATTAACAGACCTGACCAGAAAATCTATCCCAAATGATATTCCTTGGTCTGAAGAGACAGAAAAGGCCTTCATCTCATTGAAAGATAGTTTGTGTACTATCACTTCATTGTCAACCCCTGATTTAAATAAACAATTTGAACTGCACACAGATGCTTCGGTTACTGGCATTGGAGCATGCATAATGCAGAGAGATACAGATGGAAATCCTAAGCCTATAACCTTCGCCAGTCAGAAATTAATTCCAGCGCAGACCAAATGGAGTACCATCGAGAGAGAAGCGTATGCTGTGATATGGGCACTTGGTAAGTTTGAAGCATGGACTTACGGAACTTCCATAAATTTGTTCACAGATCACAATCCTCTGAAATATCTTACGGAAAGCATTCCGAAGAATGCCAGATTACAGAGATGGTCATTGGCTCTTTCTCGCTATCAGGTCAAAATAGCTCATAAGCCCGGTAGTAATAATGTTATCGCAGATGCCTTATCAAGGGTTTATGAGGATGATTAATTATTTTTCTTTTATAATGAATCTTGTAAGAAATAAAAAAAAAAAAAAAAAAAAAAAAGAAATAATTTCTGATATATCATAATATTCATATTTAACTTTATATAATATAATGTAGTTATTTCTATTTGTTATGGGTCGTTAATTTTCATAAGGTTTGTGTGTGAATAATATTTGCACATAATTGTTTTTTTTTGTGTTGATATTGATTCTTATTTTCTTACTTTATAATATTGTGTTGTAATAAATATAATGAATATAGCAGTAGTATAGGATATTTTCCTTTAAAGAGAATATGAAACAAAAGTGTAAGCTGAAGCATGTCAGCACCTAGGTTAAGCACTAAGTTAAATTTAAAATGTTGGTATTATTTGGCTCTTGATGGAATGGTGATAAAAGGTAAAAGGAACTTTCTAGAATTCTTCGTAGTTTCCATTTGCGGGAAATTTCGAATGTAAAATTAATCAACTAAAGTTATGTCTTTGTCTATAAATTAGTGTTATGTGTGTTAATGTAAATAAATATATCTTAAAAATCGGATCTTTTGTTATCAATGAGCGATCTTGGAAACAACAGGGGAAACCAATCACAGGCTGTATGTCCATCTACCTTGTTTTGCCCATTCCATTCTTGTTGCCAGGCCATTAGTAAATGGTTGCGTAATTTAGAAATCAAACATGATTTGGGCCATTTAAATTCAATTTTTTGCTTGTTTGAGCATGCTTTGGCAGCTTGTTTTGCCAGTGTGTCAGCTCTGTCATTACCAGTATGTCCGGCATGAGCCTTGAACCAGTGAAGACAAATTTGCCATCTATTGTTAAATGTCCTGAGTCGATTTTGAGTGTCTTGAATCAGTGGGCTTCTGTGATATGGGTTATATATTCCCAAAAGAGCTGATTGGCTGTCTGACCAAATCACTGCCTTGTATAAGTTATTTTCGGCTATATATTTTAATGTTCTATCAATCGCAACCAATTCTGCTTGGAAAACACTGTTAGTTTCTCCTAATTGTCCCTACCAATAACCACTCTCCTGTTCATTTTTGAAAATGCAGAAAGCTGCTCTCACTTGGCCTTCTATTTTTGAGCCGTCAGTGAAAAAGTGTTGGTGAATGCCTTGGCATTGTGTAGGATTTGAAGCGTGAACCATTATCTCTTCCATCTGTGTTGCTGGGTGGAATAATGTTTTGAAAGGAATTTAAAATCGTCTGGGTTATAAATTGCATCCAGGAAAGTTATTTGTTCTTGATGTTGGAGAATGTTAGATTTAGCAGCTTCTAGTTGAACCATTAAATTTAATGGAAAGACTCCTGCCATGATGTTTAATGCTGCCGTAGAAGTCGTGCGGAAACATCTACTGATAGTTAATGTGAAGTGTCTCTGCAAACTGGAAAGTTGTCTGACTTTTCTACTTGTCTTTGTTTCCGCCCAGACTGCTGATCCATAGCATATCATTCTTACAATGATGGTTTTATACCAAATTTTAAGAATTCTGGCATTTACACCTCATTTTCTTTTTGTTGTTCATCTTAGGCTGTTTACAATAGCGATAGTCTTTATCTTTTTTTGCCTGATGTGAGGGAGCCATGATTGTTTGCAATCGAGAATTACTCCTAAATATTTCATTTTTTAATTTTTTTAATGCTTCGTTCACAAATTTCAATCTTTGGATATGATTTTAAGCACTTCTTGCTGCTGCCAAAAAAAAAAAAATTGCTGGATTCTTTTCTGGGGCAATAGTTAATTCATGTTCCTTATTTAAATCTTCAAATTGTGAGAGTGCAATATTGGCTGTTAGCTTTAATTGCCCTTTTGTTTTTGCCGAAACAATGAGCAGCGCATCATCGGCAAATGCTTGCAACGATGTGTTATTTGGCGATTTCTGGAGAAGAAAATCATTAAAGTATATGTTCCAAAGCAATTGTCCCCCACAGGACCCCTGCGGACAGCCACTGTTATGGTGATGTAGTGCAAAACCTCCATCGTGTTTAATTAAACTCTTTCTATTGATGAGAAAGTATACCCACATCTTAAATAAATTGTTGGGACAGTTAAACTTGGCCATTTTATCTAGCACTCCTGGCCACCAAATTGAGTGAAAAGCGCATTTGAGATCTAGGTTGATTACTACTGTGTAGTGTGTGTGTCCTCTGTTTTTATTTTCTTCAATCTTTTTTATCAGGTTTTTCAAAGCATACTCTGTTGATTTATTAGCTCGAAATCCAAATTGTAATTCGCACAGCTTCTTATTATTTTGGAGATGGTAACTCGTTCTTTCTACCAGCAATTTTTCCAATACCTTACCCATTGCCGGCAGAAAACAGATAGGTCTGTAGGATCCAGGTTGATTCGGCTTTTTTCCATTTTTTAGAAAAAATATGATTTGGCCTTTTTTATAAGTGTGGGGAAAGTAGTGTAGTTCCAGGCATCTGTTAAGTAGTATATTAAAGAGGGATGGTGCAGCATAGTGAATAGCCTTGACAAGAGCATTATCTAATACCATCCGGTCTCGGAGCCTTTCCTGTTTTAAGTCTTCTAATGGTGAGAGTGACTTCTTGTTTTGTGAACCATTGGTCATTTGGAGCAGTATTTATGTTAGGGAATTTCAAATTTGCTTTTTCTGGGGTGTATCTTCTTCAATATTATCTTCAGAAAAACAAGAAGTCATTATTTTGTTCATAATATCTTCCGCTATGCCTAGTGTTTTGCGCTGTGGACCTATACCATTATCTGTTAAGAGAGTTGGCTTGAATGTTTTGCCCATAGCGAGCTTCTGTAGTGTACAATATACTTTCTTGTTATTGGTGCAATATTTGCGCCAACTACTTAACTTAGCTTCTTGGATTGAACGCTTATAAATAGCCAGTTATTTTTTATAAGCTTGAAGCTAATCTTCTTGCTCGTTCAGGTGTTAATTTCAAGCGTCTTCGCAAAGCTTTAACTTTTTGACGCATTTGCCTTAGTGTAGAAGAGAGTCCCCCAGTTTATATTAGTTTTTGGTTTAGAAATTTTTATTTTTAAAGTCTCATCACAGGTTTTAATAATATTGCTATTAATGTCTTAGACTATGTATTCGAGTTCTTCTCTGTTTTTCCCATTCTGAACTTTTGGAATTACCGAGAGAAAATAGGGTCTAATTTGATTTTGAAAAGCTTTCAATCTGCAGTTTGTTTTGTATTTTTGGTTTGTAATAACAGTAATATCAGTCTTGATTGTGTAAAGGTGATGTACAGGTGGTCAGAACAGGATATTGTACACTGGAGCAAACATCTTCTCAATTGAAGATTGGAAGGTAGAAGATGACCTTCCAATCTTCAATTAAGAAGATGTTTGTTCCAGTGTACAATGTGAGATCTGGCCAACTTTTTCCTTGATTTGTCACAAATGTAGGTGGACATCAAAAGGTATTAGCAATAATTAAGTTGTTTGAGGCAATGAAATCCTCCATTTTTATACCTCTTCCATCATTGTTGGTGTAACCCCAAATAATATTATGGCTGTTAAAATCTCCCATAATAACTGTAGGGAGGTGATTATAGGTAGTCATCTAAGTCTGAATGATATTCAAGGTGTCTTCTAAGTCTTCCAGTGGTGATGCGTGAGCTGTATTAATATGAATAGCTCTAAATCTTTGAAATTAAGAATATTTTCAGCAACATCTCTTGTGGCATGTGTGAATGTTGATCCAATTCCAGTCATTGTTTGTGCTAACAGTAGCTGCTCTCAGATGAAAATCAATGTTTGACAAATAATTAAAATTCCATGCTTGAGGGAAACCCGGAATATTATCTTTAATAGTATATCTTTAATGGAGGAATATTATCTTTAATGGATTCCTTTAATATCTTCATTATGTTGATCGATATCTTCATTTTGTTGACTTTTGTTGAATCAAGCTGAGATGTTGCCGCTTTAGCTTTTTGCAGATTTATTTGTGTATATTTAACAACACTTGCTCCAGGGTTTTCCTTAAATGGAGTAGTTTCGAGTCTTGACTTTTGAGCTACAGATGATTGTTGTATATGCTTCATTTTCTTCGGAGTAAACTTCAGTATGTTGAGCATTGTATGAAAAAAGCTGCATGGCTGATTGAGAAATTTTCTCCTCGTATATATGATTCTCTGCAATTAATACGTTTTAGTTTTGCAGGCCAGTTCACTGTGATGTTCTCCGCATATACGATAAGATCTAGAGTTATTGGCTATGTTTCCAAAGTCATGGCAATTATAGCATCTTCGCAGGATTTTATATTCACGAACTATTGTTTTTTGTAGACCAAAGTAAAGTGTTTTAATCAGAGCCTGATAAAGACCTTTGTTAGCTTCCACAACAAGCTGCTGCCTTTCTTATGATGTGCTTTGATCTTCATAATTTTAATTTTATTTGGTATGTCTTTTATCGATATTTCTTCAGAAAGATGTTGAGCAATATTGTAATCATTTATTCTTTCGGGAACGATAAGAAATATCAGTTTTCTCGTGGCTATGGAAGGCTCCTATGTCACAATCGAGTATTTTGCTAGCTGCTTCTATAATGTGTCCTTTGATTCGACGTTTATTCAAGATATCTTTGTTTCGAATATACCCCAGTTATTTTCTTTAGTTTCATTTTCAATGTTATTTTCTTTAGTTTAACATTGCACTCTATCTTCTCCAGGTTAGATCTTAATTCATTTGTTGTTTTTCCCTCTGCTGGCTTGACAATGAAGAAGACTTCTTTATCTTTTCGCAATCTTTCACTGAGGATTTGTCTGTTTGTGGGTCGTATATCTAGTAGTAGAATTATAATCAGTGGTCAATTAGAACTCTTTCTCTGGAGTACTGAATGTTTTTTCGATGAGTAATTTTGTTTCTAAGTTTTTAGTTTTAATTTCTTCTAAGCTTGAGTTAATCTCTTTCAGTTTGTCCTTAAAAGCTGTTGTATTTTCATTATTCGTAAGGGAATTTATGACTTTTTGTGACAAATATTGTTGTTTAATGTTATTTATTATTTTGTCTGCATCTTCCCTAAGAGGTAGAGGTAGGTTGTATTTTATACGTGATTTATACTCCAGAGAATCTTCTTCAGTTTTTTGCAGACCATCCGCTTCATCCTCTGGACACATGAATGCCTCTTGATAAATAGAAGAAGCCGTAGATCTTATTTCATCATTATCCACGTGATGCCCTACCTTATTGAGGAAGAAGTCGTTGACTTTTGTTGAATTGACAGTTCTACTTTGCGAGTTAATCTCATCATGTATAAGTGAAGCTCCATTTTCTGCAATAGTTGAGCTCGTAGACGTATTTGGCTCTTCATAATTTACAACTTTGCTTCGAGTAGAATATTTATCTCTAGAGGCCATGATGGTAAAATAATGCAGTCAGTGTCCAAGTAACAGTTAATTTAGTCCTTCATATATCCAGTAGTAGAATTATAATCAGTGGTCAATTAGAACCAGTTCTAGAATAATCCGTTGATTGAAGTCCTTTATAATTCGCTAATTAAAGTATTTAATTAGTTCAACGTGGTGTTCTCGTTGCAGGTCAGTAGTACCGGGAAGATGAGTCTGAGCTAAAAGGCAGCTGTCCGCTCCTCGAGCCGGTAGAAAGGAGACGATTTTCCGTAGGCTAGGTGAAGCCCCTCCGGTGGAGACCGGTTTTCGGTCGGGACTAAGCAAATTTTTTGAAGTTCTCTACACGTGCAACATTTAAAAATCGTTAATTAATTTTCTAACTAACCAATATTTTTTAAATAAATATCCTTTTGAAGCTGAATTTGAGATCTATCCAATGGTATAACTCCATAAACACAAAACCAAAGAAAACCGCCTTTTTCAATCATAGAGGACGCGCAGCTCAAAAATAGGTCCACTCCCCTCAGTCCACTCTAGTGGTCAATTCCCGAAAACACGCAGCAAATTAGCAAGCCATCCAATACTTACGCAAAGTGGTTGAAGGACTATGATGTGAGTAGACGATGCCCCGATGCTGGACATCACAACCATCATTAACCGAACAAAATCTAGAAGGTTGACTTTCTTGGCTATTCGATTTCGACAGTAAACTGTGAGAGACTACACTGAATTATTCACTTTCACCAGCAACGTCACTGCCTGCTACCAGTAAGTGGGACAATCACCCCGTGCCGTTAATGATGAGTGGATGTTCGACTATACTGGTCAACCTTCATTCTTCTGCTTGTCATAAATGTTTGTTCCCCTTGAAAATCTGAGAGTCCGACATTTAACACTTTTGTAAAAGTTCCAAAATCTACAGAACTTTAGTAAAGCTACCACATACTACCAGAATATAAGCATTTCTATTTATGAAGAAACTGGTAGTTGTTATTACACTTTAATGCTTTCAAAGTGCATTCAAAATATGTCTCGTTTATTGGCAGATGTTTTCATTATTTTGATAACAACCTATGTGCGTGAAATATATAAATATCAGAAATCGAGGAAAAAATAACACCATTTATTCCTCTTGTTAGGGAAATAATAAGCTATACCCCACATAATGAATGAATTGTCCTTCATATTATAGGTATTAATAGTGATAAGTATGTTTCTGTGTCATTTCTTTTTAACATTTTCTTGCACTTAGGTAAATTTGAATTTTAAATATTATCATATAATTAATAGGATTTCTTACAAATAAAAGTTCTTAAAAATACACTAATATAATGTTTTCTAAACATTTAATGTAATAATAATACATAATCTTAATAAAATATTGTTAATATGAAAAATCGTTCTGTTAAAATAAGATTCGATTTCCTTAAATCCTATTTATACATGATTATAAATATTTATATATAAGAGTATGATTATATAATTTTATATATTTTAGAAATGTAAAAAATGTTAACTATATTTTTGTGAGTAAATTTTGTTATGGAAAACGAAAAAATTGACGAAACCTTTGAATAATAAAGGAAAATTTTGCGAAATTTTTTTATTTCAATTTTTGTTTTATTTTACAGTTTATTCCCATTTTCTTTTTAAATATACATTATTTCATTTTACAGCAGTTTTATTATATGCGAAGAAATTAAAACATTTGTTGAGTTCTTAGTCATTGAATATCATTAGATTATGGTTGAAGAGCTAAATTGCCAACGTTACCAACAACTTTGTACTTTCTATTAACAAGTTTTTAAAGATGTGGTTCCGCTATGAGATAAATTTATAGTGTGTCGCTAATTTATAATTTTTAATGTGTTCTTTATTCATCACTTTTATATAGATAAATGGAATAATTAAATTTTTGAATGAACCTTTCTTTCAGTAACATAATACCGGTTGTGTTATTGTTCTTACTTATGACACTTGGATAAAAAAAATTCTTTAGCCGACGGATACGAAATTAAGTTAGAAGGGTACGTCTTTCGTTTTAATCAGAGCCCCATGAAGCTGTAAGTAGGTCATTGTTCTAAAGCTCTTCCGATAGATTGCTCCACCAGAAAAGCCACTCTCTCAATTTTGACTTTGGTCTAGAGGGAAAGGAAATTTAATATTGGTTGCTTAAATGAGAGACATTATACCATTCAAGCTCGAATTTAAGGGCTCATCATGGCATGATAGTAGGACAGAACTCTTCGCAGATTTGTTAGCGGATTCAAACATGGCTACTATTGGACAAAAGGAGAAGGATTTTGCTCTTTCAGCTTCTGCATTCACACCTACCTGGGTGAGTGCTTGGGAATCTTCCGAAGATTTTAAAAAAGAGCTATATTATGTAGCATAATAAAATTAAAAACTATATCATATTTCTTTTTCAGGATAAAATTGATTCTTATAGAATTGATTCTTATATACATTGTTTATCATCTTACTTATGCACAGAGAGATTTGATAATTGAACATGGGTTTCTATATCCTTGGGTCTATCAACCAATTAAATACTAAGCATCCAACATTAAGCTCAACCATTTTTGGTACTTATTTTACATTTCTTCGCATTTCCAATACCGATCACTTCTTCGATTCCAATGAAATTTAGGAATAGCTGTAAGCAAGCTTTAAAATACCATAACTCTTTTTAGTCATTCCGAAAACAGTATTTACAGCCTTAATCAACTGCTTACCGTTCCTATAAATTTCACTGATATGAACTCTAAAAATTTTTAGCTGAGCAAAATATTTCAAATCAAATTTTAGCTTCCATGTTTCTGTAATTATTACCAGTCACCATGAATAAATCAGGATAATATACATTGTACAGCATTGAAAATGCAACATTAAGAAGGAGGAACCAGAAAATTATGCAAGTTTAAGGGTAGACGCACCTTACCAAATAATGCAAATAATGTGAAATGCACAACTCTCCAGCGAACAAAGGATGAGATATAAGGTGAGAAATCGTCAAGGTGGGCAATATTTGCCCCATTATTGCTACTTGAAAAATAATGGTTGAAAGTTTGTTCTAGGACGCTTGTAATTGCAGAGAAAGCCAGGCCATCGTCGACTGAGTCAGTTCCAGCAAACAGAAGAGTTTACGAGAGGCATGGTGATAGAATTGAGAAGGGAAAGTTGATCCTTATGGCAAATAGCAGCTAACAGACACTAGAAAGCGTCCACAGTGCTCTCGCTGTAGTGAAGGTGGTTGGAACAAGGAACAGTGGATCGTTTGCGGGGTGGTGGCCCGGCAAAGCAGGTCTACCCAAATTTTTCACCATGTGAAATACACCCTAGATGCTCCCATATCGAGTAGGACCATTTGTCATCGATAGGTTTCTAGTGACCTGCGCTCATGGCGTCCGTTGACCTCAACGCGCATAGACATCAACGTCTGGAATGGTACCCATTCAAAAAGATATGGACAAAAATTGGTACAGAATCACGTACGATTGTGAAGAGAAGTCCAATGTAGCACCAGTTGTGGAACCTGATCTCGTGACATCGTGGAATCATGGTTTGGGGAGCTATTGCATATGATTTTAAGTCACCTCTAATTCGTATTCACTGCACTTTGGCAACCATATATTATGCGGATGATTTGCTGCGGGAGATAAAACTCCTATACGTTCAGGGGGCGCCCAATTCCCTTTTTCAACAAGATAACGCCTAAACGCACATTGCTCGCATCAACCAATATGCCCTGCAAGGTGTACAGATGCTTCCCTGGACTCCATACTCACCAGAATTTTCACCAATTAAACACTTTCGGGATATAACTTAACTTTGTTTGCAGACCCTGCCACAGTGTGACTCCTTTAGGAGATACATTTTAGCAAATGGTTGTCAGGTAAATGGAAAGTCATTTCTCAGGACGCCATCCGTACTCTCATTCACTCTGTTCCTAGATGTATTACTTCGTCAATCAGCATCTATGGTGGACTTACAAGCTATTCACCCAACCCTGTTCTCTCTCTGTGTGTTATGCATATCATTTCGAAATACAGATCACTTATTGTTCGTTGTTGTCTCTCTCTCTCTCTCTCTGTTTGTTGAAATAATTCACTTTCTGGCAACTCCTTCTTGGTGTTGCATCTTCAGTATTAAGCAATGTATATCAGTCTGTATTGGAATTAAATTTTTAAATTCAACTTTCACTTTCATGAATCATTAAATTAAATTTAATGTTTTCTTAATATCTTTTGAAATAAGAACTCAGGGGATTCGTATGAACTATTAATTACCCGGAGATTAGAGAAAGAGAAAGAGTGAGAAAATTACTATATTAATTTTGAAGTTCAGCTGTATAGAATTGTATGGTTAAATTTTAACTTAAATATTACTAGGACTTCAATTGATCAATCAATCATTCAAAAGATTATAAATCCAGCACTTTGAACAACTTATTTTTTAGTTACCAATCTCTAATCTCATTGAATATCCCAATACAATGTAACATACAATAAAAAAAGAAACAAATAATTCAGTATTAATGTCTGTTATTTTCAATTATTTCTCTTTTTTTCAGATATCTGTGGAATGTCTTATCCGGATTACATTTGCTTTTTATTTTAAGTTTAAACGTTTTAAAGTCTGTCTTTTATTATTCCAAGGCCCATGGAAATTGGGAGTTTCGACATTGATTTTCGTCATTAAACTCTCTCTTTGGTA
This sequence comes from Latrodectus elegans, assembly GCA_030067965.1. Classification (NCBI taxonomy): domain Eukaryota; kingdom Metazoa; phylum Arthropoda; class Arachnida; order Araneae; family Theridiidae; genus Latrodectus; species Latrodectus elegans. The sequence goes on from CM057815.1 coordinate 38,544,451, forward strand.
TAAGGTTTACATCTATCATTTTAACACCAAATACATCACAATACATCTTAGAGTCACTTAAAATAAAATTTTTCTGACGTTTTGCTTTCTTAATTTCCTGTTTCATTTATCATCAGATCTACATCAAGGAATGCATAATATGTATTACAACAGAATTTTTATCAACATTTTTTTCCTTTTCCAGCTTTTTTCAAAGATTATAGTTGTAAAAGTCTGTCTCCAAATATCAAGAAATTAGCCTAATTGCTTTTTGATTTGCATGTTGAGCAATCTTTTCTTCCTTTCTTAATAAAAAAGGATTACAGCATTGAAAGATTTCTTTTTTTTATACTTTAAATTTTTAATTTTTTTACAGACTTCTTAATTTTATTCTTATATTCTTTTAACAAATATCATGCCTTAGAAAAGACATAATATTATAATAAACAATATGAAATAAAAATTACTTTAATTATGTAAACTTATGCATTTATTATACCTAAATTTAAATATCTTAATTATTTAAACATTAGGAAATCATTCGTTTCTTATTAAAAAGTTTTCCGAGTTATATTTACAATAACGATGTCTTGATTAAAATAATCATTTTCGTTCATGTAAGACGAAACTTTTCTGGACAAAATTACGTTTCTTAAGTTAGTTTTTGTTGTGGCTTATCCTCTTTAAAGATCTGACATTTGTAAGATCAATAAACTGTTGACAGAGTCAGAAAGTCTATGACTAGCAGGATATCTGAGGATAAATCTTCCTGAATAAGTTTGACGCAATCCAGAAAATGTTTCAACGAGGCTGGATGGTCAAAGCATTTTTTACAAGTGGGATAATTTTTTGTACCACTTTCAAACGATAAACATTTTAGATGTCCCCTTGAAAATCTGGCCAAGGCAATCTAAGATTTTCGGTCACATTTTATTTCCAGAAGAGTTCCAGGATATGTTTCAGAGTACCATTGGTGTGTGGGTGCAATTTATCAGATTAAATGTAATCTAGATTTTTCATTAAAGTTCCTTATCTGTAAGTGATGAACTAGTGGGCGTGTCTTCCTCGCTGCCCTCTTTGGCCAGTCGATCTACGGTCTCATTGCCATTACACCTTTGAGTCCTGCACATCGCCTCAAAGATGGCAAGGGGTGTATCTGGGCGGAACGGGCGAAGTACATCAGGATAATTTTTGTACCACGTTCATTGGATAAACATTTTACATGTCCATTTGAGTACCTGGCCCAGACAGTCTGAGATTTTCTTTAAGTTTGTAATGAATGAAATAATTTTTCATGAAAGACAGATTGATATTAAATAATTATTGATACCACTCTTAGTAAGTAGATTAACCTTTGAAGGCTGTCGTAAGTCATTTAATAATGCATTGTGAAAATTGCTTTAAGGAATTTCTTTTCATTATAGTAGACCGAATTTAATGTCACAGTGGAGGAAACCCTTAAAACTACTTAGCACCCACCTAAGCACCACCTCAACCGTGACTGGGACTTAGCCCAGGACCGTATGCTTAGAAGGGTGATATTCTACTACCCGGTAATAGTAAACAAGTTCAAAAATATTTTGAAGAAAAAACTCACCAATTCAAACAGAATCAAAATACTCAACAAAAAGAAATTTATTTAGAAGAATAATTTTGAATTAACGCAACTATTTTTTGAATTTATAGAACTATGGCTAAATTAAAATGAAAAGTACAAATAATATAGATGCTCTGAATACTGTTGGATGAAACAAAAACTCCATCAACAAATAGAAAAGTAAGATATTTTGATTTCTTAATTTTACATTAATCTATTCCATACTTTTGAAAAAAGATTCTTGAGTATCCCAAAAAGTCAGTCATTGAAACAAATATTCTAATTTTCTTCTCAAAAAGCAATCAACAATCACAAATTCACGATTTTATTCTTTAATTCTTGTTACTATCAATTTTAAACTCACCAAATTATGTTATAATGAGTTTGAAGTTACGCTAGTGTAACATTTCATTATTTCCTTGTATATTAATAATAACACTTCCTTTTTTTTTACTCATTAACTTTTTCAGAAATAAAAAAAATGTACAGATGCCTTATAATCCAGGATGCCAAATTCTGAATTTGGTGAGTTTTTGGTGGATATTTTTATGTATGTGGAAACCTGGTTTTTATTACTTCATAGATATGGAGACCTATAAGAACCAATCATAAAATTTTATTTTGGCAAACCTATTTACGTCATCGCACTCGTCACAATACGCCATCTTGTCAACGTTTCTTCATCGCCACAAGAACTCAGAATTTGACATCCTGGATTATACGGCATTTGTGCACACATAAAAAAAAGTTTCACCGAATAAGGAATCGATCATTTTTCACGTTGGCGGCACCAAGCTTTGTAGTCAGTTATAAATGAGGGGGGGGGATTGAAAAAATGACCCTCAATTTCGACATGTTATGTAACAAAATGCTTATCTTCATTTCTGGGAAGGCAAAGAATATGTTACATAATTTTTCCCAAATTATGCCTCTTCTAAAAGCTTTTTGATCAAATTTTTAGCTGGAAAAATTAATTTTTTTGGAGCTGTCAACTCGTATTGAGCAACCGAGCAATGAACTTCTTAGAATGGAATATTGCAAGAAGCAAAGATCTGTCTTCTAGTTCAATGAACAAATTTATTTGTCACTTTTCTTTTGAAATTTGAGTTCCGTTCAAGACTTAGAGGGCTTTTTTGGTATTTTTATCGACAAGAAGAAATTTTTTCTAATTCCCTTTCTTAACAATCGAATAAATAATATGAAAATAGTATTAATTTACAGATCAAGAAATATTTTTTCTTATATTCTTATAGCACTAATAAAAAGTTTACATTTTTTTATTGTTAAAACGCAGTAAAATTTTTTAAAGAAAATAGTAATTAAAATTGCAAATTAAAAAAAATGCAAATAATTACAGATACTCTAAAAAGCAAATTATTATTAATAAGTGAATACATATGTTCATTTCCCCAGCAGGATGAAAAAGGGCAAATTAAAATATATTTGAATATTTTGCAATTGCTTTTTATTTATTAATATATGTTAGGTTTTAGGGGCACTGAAAAATTATATTGAAAAATTTATTTTATCCCATTACGTCTTAAATAGTAGCTATCGGAACTCAGAGATATTTAAATCTCAGCTTGACGAAAGTAAACAGTATGCCGTCAGTGACTTGATGGTTAGTATCAAATTCTTAGGATCATTAAAAGACAATTGCGTTATTTTGTATAGATCAGAACATCCTTATCGTAAAAATATACCATTTTAAAGTATTAAATTTGCTATTACAATTTGTCTTAATTGGGTGCAAATAGTGTTTACTGCTTTATAGCTATAGGGTGTAACTATAAAGCAACTTGTCTGATCTAAATTAAGCATCAAATCACTCTGAGGTCTTGTTGAGGTTACATTTTTCATTGTCAAAATACGACAAAAAGAATTTTTAAGTAAAGCAATAATACGTCGCTTTTAATTGAGTTCTTTTCTCGTCCTCTCGTTTGAATTCACGAGAAGCACATGAAAATAGATTAAATATTGTTCCTTTGCATAATTACGAGGAATATTTTTTCAACTATTGGTATTAATCGTGATTTTTGCTGTCATTAAATAGAGTTGCTATAGTAGTCAAATCATAATATCGTATGTCTAGAAAAGAAAATAAATAAAAATTGAAAAATTGATTATATTTAAGGTATATTTTTGGTTTTGATTCACGACCTTGAATCAGTTTTAGCACTCGAAGGCTAATTTGAGGAGGACTTCTTGTTAAAATGGATTCCAAATTACTGCGATCATTAATGAGATATTTGAACTTGTTAAAATTTTTATTACTTTCAAACAATGCATTAAAATAAACAAGTATAATAAAAAACTAGCAAACATTATGCTTCTTTTGCCTATATATAAAGTTCGTTTTGCTTAAAACGGCAGCCTGGTGGTTATACCATCAGCCTTCTGTCCGGAAGGGTAAGTGTCGATTCCCAATTCCAGCAAAGACCCATTGAGTAAATGCAATATACGTGAACGTTAAATCTGTGGAATCGAAAATCGGTCGTTGAGCAGTTATCATGGGTGGTCTGGAGAAAGAAAATTCCCCCCTCCCTCTTCAAATCAATGTCAAAATTGAGATGTGATCCTTTGGTGGTGCCATCTATCGGAAAAGTTTAGAACAAAGTCGTACTTTCACCTTTGTGGTGCTTGGTTAAACGAAAGACTCACTCTACTGATTTAAATTCGTATAGCCAATGATGTAGTAATCTTAATTTGTCCAAGTGTCATAAGTAACAACAACAACAACATAATTTTGTTTTAAAGTTCGAAAGTTCGTTTTGCTTTATTCTATATAATTTTTTCTTATAATTATATAGTTATGCCCAAGACACACTTCAAAATTACTATGACAAATCTTCTTAAATTTTCTTTTATTCAGTTGTTTAAGTTGACATTATTCAAAGTATTCCTACCAGATTTGCATTTGTTGATGTAATTACGAACACTTGTTGGCATAACTGTCTTAAGTAAATGTTATGTGAAGTATTCTTTCTGCATAAAGTTTTGGAATTATTCCATACTCATTTACATAATTGTCTTGCTGTTTTCCATTTCTTTTCTTTGTTGAAAGAGTTGCTGTTTTGCTGAACTGGATGTTTCTTATTCTTTAATGTGTAATTATATGCTTTATTTCATTTCATCCGGTCGAAAACAGATATTTTTTTGAATAGTTTCAACCATTTTCCAATACATTCAACGGCAGAAATAAAGGAACGTTTTTAATGTTCTCAAAAGAGTCCACTTTGTTTCATTTTTTTCCCAGACGAAGTTTTAAAAAATTTTTCATAATATATTTTTATCATTCTGCTAAAAGTGAATATTTCTTTCGACTACGTCACGGTTTAAACTCCTTTTTGAAATATTGTATAGTCTTTAAGGAATTTTAAAAATGTTTCTAATAATCAAATATTTTTTCATCTTGGTATTTTATACAATAGATTTGTCAAATAAACATCTGTGATTTTATGTTTAATCCATGTATAAACCGACAATTATATTAAATTGAACTAAACGTATGTTTTATAAATACTGGGAAATACTCATAATTAGTAATTAATAAATTGAATCAGACTTTTATGAAATTTAATGATGTGAAAATAAAGGTTTAGCCATGAGAACACATTTCGAAAACTTTTTATGGTATTTCTATTTGCTTTAATATATTCTTTATTTGTTCAACTTCACACAAATGAAAACATTCCTCAAGAGAAAGCATTAAGTGGTTTATTGTTGAAAGTTAAAGCAAATTATTTTCCTTTAATTAATTAAAAAGAAAACTTTTATGTACTTCTAAGTCTATAATCAAAGGAAAAAAAGAGGGCATTGAGTAATTAAAATCATCAATAAGCTACTTAAAAACTTTAATGATACGCATAACATTTGGTACTTTTGGTTTTAAACATCCTTATTGTTTTTTAATTTGTGTAATCAATCACTTTGATTGATGTTTATCATATCAATCTTAAATGATTGCATGTGCTGTATTTCAGACTCTGGTTACTAATTTACCTTCATTTAAACACATTATGTTAATTTTTATTTCAAACTTGAGTTTTCTAATGCTTGAAAAATATTTTATTTCCTGTGCTAATTAAAAACAGATATATGATTTGTTTTCCTAATTAGTTAAAAGTTTCTCTTCTTATGATGAGAGATATAAAGTATCTATAAAAATAATATTAAGTTTATACCAAACTTATCAAATTCATATATATAAAAATATGAGCATAAATATAAAAATATAAACATAAATACTGCACGAGATAAAAAATTTATAAATTCGTTGTAAATATATTACGTGTTTAGGAAGACAAGTCACATAATTTCTGCAATTTATTCGTTTTGTTCTTTTAAAATAACTCACAGTTTATCAAAATCCTTATGTTGAATTATATTTCGTTGATTTAAAGCTAAAAAAAATCATTAATTGGTTAAATAAGCAACTTTATCAATTTTGGAAGAGTTAAAATGTTTTTATATAAGCTTAATATATTAATTAATTTATAAATATTTAAAATTACGAGATTTTCCTTCGACTTTTAAGAACTTAAATCTTAAAATTTTAGCCATGAAGTATTTCTATCGATTCTATGCTAAGCATGCATTTGAAGTAATAGAAATATATTTTACTTTAATTGGTTCAGTGTGTAAAAATTGCTTGGAAATTAGAAATGCTATTAATAAAATGAGAATTCAAAGATACCAATTTTATAACCCTATGATAAAGAGATAATGAAAAATATATGAAAAAAGATTTTCAATCTAATCGACACAGATTATGATTTTTACTCTTTTAGTTTATTTATTGAGGAATAAGATAATTCGTAATCTTATCATTTGCTGTAATGATGTATAATTTAATAACATTTTTATATGTAAACATTTTTTAATTTAATTTTTTTTATCTTTTATTGTCTGGTTATTCCTTATAATATAATTCAGTGCTTTGAATACGGATTTTTCTTAGCAAGTAACTATAAATTCACGAACTAGAGTATAATTCCAATTATTTTCATTCATTTCAATGTTCTTGATTAATATTTTCGTTTTATTTTAACAAATGCGTCATACAATAAATCCAATATTTTACGACTATCATGTTCACGACCGATTCAGTGTTTCCCAGTATTTTTAAATTTTTCTCCCTCAAAAATGGTTTACGCGCCATTTCTAACTAAAATCACAGGCAATTTTTTTTTATGCTGATAACATAATATATGAATATTATTTTTAATTTTTCAAAAGATTTTATAAAAGCTCACAATTGTTGATGTACTAAATACTGATAAGAATGGTTTCAATTAGTTTTTTGGAATTAAATTTCAGTTAGTATCTAAATTTTTGCTTATAATATTTTTTAATTAATTGTAATCATATATTTATTATTTATAAGCGTTTATTTTCAATATTATTCTAATTACATTAAAATTATGAGAGATGCTTCTTATGATTTATATCACCATCATTTATGTTTATTCTGTTTTGAAATTCATAAATTAAACGAATTACATAATTTTAATATGCAATTTTTGAATCCAATTTGCACAAACTGACTTTTAAAAGTAAAATAATAATGGCGCCATCTATGTAACAACTTTAAAACTAGTTGCTTATTATTAATAAAAAATCAGAGATATCGTTATCTGGCTTAATAATTTTTTTTTTCTTCTTTTTCTTTCCTTTTCTTAAATTTTCCATCTATGCCGTATAAGAAAATTCATGTTACAGGTTTAGATAAATTAAATTTTTTAATTATATTTTAGAAATTTTTCTTCATTATTTGTCGATACATAAAATTCGAGAATATATTGTTTATATTACATTTAAACATTACTGAATTTTCCTTTTTGATCGACAGACAAAGCCCGAATTAGCCTAATTTATGCCAGCGGCAATGCCCCGTATGCTTCTATCTTAATTAAGCTTTGTCGACATATTACTATTTATGTTGTTGTTACTTATCTCAGGTTTGTCTAGTTAGGCTAGACAAACCCCATAAAATCAAAAATATCAAAAAATTGTTTATTCATCACTGTAATAACACTAGTTAGTGGCTACACAGGAATTTACTAATATTATGATATATTTTCACAAATTTTAACATCAGCAAGAATGTTATAAAATTCAAAATCTAAATTAAATTTTACATTTTTCTTTTTGTATTATGCTAGAAACTAAATTTCCAACCATGTTACTGAATAAAAATTCGTATACATTTCGCAAAAAAAAAAAAAAAAGCTTTTAATAAATTTTATTTTTATTTAATTTAATACAATTGTCGCATTTATCATATTTTTCACTTTTATATATTAACGACTTATTTTTTTTTAAAAAAATTATTGTACTTAATTCATTCTAAATAAATGCGAATTTAATGTTGTGATTTAAAAGATAAAAGTCATCACACATTTTTAAGCTCTGGTTTTTAAGACATCTATATTAAAATAGACCGAAAGCATTTTGTTTTTCAAAAATACAATAAATATTTTAAAATCATGACTTTACTATTTTCTTTACATGTTAGAAGCAGAATATATTGAATAATTCCAAAATTTTCTTAGGTTAGGGATCGTTCAGAAAGTAATAGCAATCCACAAGGTTCCAATATTTGTCTATAATGTTTTAAACCAAAGTCAAATTTAAGCATATATTGCCAGTCAAAGTTTGGATATTCTAAGAAATATCTCTCTGAATTCTATAAACTATTTTATTAATAAGTATATATTTTTTAAACATTGGTTAAAATCCATTTTATGTTCTGCGCTTGTTGTTTTACACTTAATTAAAAAACACTTCACTATTGTTTCAAAAAGTTTCTTCGTTTTTTTGCTATTGATGTATAGGATTAAAATCCTGTTTTCACTTGTTATGTCAATGTCAAAGAAAGAAATACTAGATGAGCATTGTGAAAAAGTATTAGATTTTATAAAATGAATGGTCTGAGAGACAAATAATTTAGTCAACAATCATCTATCATAAGTTTTTACTGCCTTCAAAGTTACAAGAAATGAAATACAAAACAGGGTTTTGTAGACGACCAAATACAATGAGCATTTTGTCAATGAAAGAATTTTGGGTGAAAATGTACTTTGGATCCCTTGCTTGGCGCATTTTCAAAAAGTCGCCAACTGGGACGTTTTTGCGAGTTGTCCTGCGAAAAAGAATGCTCCAAGAGACACTACGCAAAAACTGCGTTTCTATGGCGACGAAACCGAAATCCGCGTTTTTCACGAATTTCACCATTGGTATGGCAATGAAAACAAAAACAATGGGTTTTTTTTACGAATTGTATAACAAAAAATACACATATAATTGTATAACAAAAAAAGACAGGTTTGCCACAAGGAGTGCATTTAGGATGAAATAGTCAGTTTTACCACGCTTTGCGCGTCTATCGTCCATTTGGCGAGAAAGGAGTACCCAAACCACAGATTAACCTGATTTTGTATATACAGACCAAAGCATCGATTTAAGAAGCCATTTTCCATTGATTCAAGCTATTAACACGTTGACAATAAAACAAGAAAAAGCAAAATGAAAAAGACAAGACAAAACATCTCCTTTGTAAAAAGTTTAAACCGGACAGGATGATTTAAATTTTTTAAAACATCATTAATTGATAGAATTATAGATTAATAATTGTGTAAAGTCTTACTATACGTTTCCAAAAATGTTCTCAGTGGTGAAATTCGTGAGATTCATAACCATCACCAATCACTAGCATTTCATAATAAAAAAGTCATGAAACTCAAACTGATCATACATAAACATACATTACGAATCTTAATGTCGCCATATTTATTGTGTTACGGATACTAGGATTAAGCCAATATTTGCCATATTTGTAAATAATCTCTTTTAAATCTTAAGAGAAATGCCTTGCTCATGCCAACATAAATTTTTTTCTTATTTTTTATTTCTCTCATTAAAATGCATTATATTACAGGATTCAATTTTATTTACTAATTTTTAGAATTGTTAATTACGTGATGTAAATATGTATCATAAGAAATTAATAGATTTCAAAACACGCGAATGAGTCTTAATGATAAAACTGAGTTTAAATATGTTGTATTCAATTTAGAGAAAAGCAAAAATAAAAGCGCAAATTTTAATTAAAAATAAAAATTTCAAACAATTCATACGTTTTTTATAATTTTCTTTTTTTTTTTTTACATTATGCTACATAAAATTAATGTTTTGTCTTCTTTAAAAGTAATTTGGTCATTTATGCTAAAAGTAAGTTGTTTAAACATGACTTTTCATTAAAAATTAAAAAAAAAAAAATATTGAGTGTCGAGAATAGAAGTATCATTAAATCATTTATGTTAAAAAACTTCTCAAGTGTTACTTATAATTATAACAGACAATAATTAATTCATTTTTTTCTTTTCCGAAAAATTTATTCAACCGTCCAACGATTGAAAATTTGTGCATTTTCAAAACAAATAAAATTTGTATCGCTCAAGATAATCATTTAAGCATGTTAGTAAAACAAAAATATTAACAAATAATTATAAACATTATTGAATCAGAAACAGAATGCTTTGAAAACAAATGAGCATTATTAAAGATTAGAAAAAAAGCTACAAAGAAAAGAAATTGATATAATGGCAAAAAATTTATTATTTTGAAGAAAAACTCAGTTTCTTTTACCCATTTTTATTGTTCACAGTTGAAATTTGTTAAGAGCTTTCTTTTTTTGTTAATATAATGAAGAACACTAATTTCAAAATTTTTCAGAGAAAACAAATAAAATAAAATTAACAAAACCATTGTCATTGAAATTTACAAATAAATTCAAGTTTTCTCTCTCCTTTTATATCACAAAATAAAAATTAATTTCAAACATCCTTGTTATGAAAAGAAGAATGCAAAAAAATTATTTTTCTATCAAATATGTTTGTACTCAGCAATATTTCTTGCATTCAAAATTATCATTTTTTAAATATAATTGAAGAACTTAATTATAATACTTTATAATCTCTTATATTATTTTTCTGAATTAATCAGCCACAGTAAAAAAAATAATAATGCAAGGTTATATTTTGAATTTACAATGCAGAGCAAGATGGCAGTCATATATTTAACATTCAGAGCAGACACCAGGGCCTTGTTTGCATTAGCAGTTCAATCAGGAGGAATATTACTAGTTATTAGAAATTTAATTGGAAATATTTCCGTCAAAAAATTACTTCTCCTTGAATTAAATTTATTTAGTAATGTATTTTATGTAATTTTATAAGTTTAATACTTATAAATTGAACTAGTGTTGTAAAAGTTACCCTATAAAATAAATATTGGGACATAAACGCCGATGTTTATTTTTTACATATAGTATATTCTATAATCTTTCATAGTTCTGTTGTATGGTTGATAAATATTTTATTAAAAATTTAAGATTAACACATATTTTTACCGTAAACCATTCTCAGAATGTATAATCTAAAGAGTAAAATTGTCTATTTGCTGTACTATCGTTTTATACATTCTGTTTCAAGCAAAAGTGTCGTTAGTAGTGTCTCCTGATTTTTTCCCCCTCTAAATCACTAGAATTTACTGTTTTTTTCCCTTTAAGGTTGGCAGGTATGTTTCATTATAAGTAGCAAAAATTAACCATTTACTTACTTTTTCATTAAAGTTGATCATTTTCAGATCCCATGGCCCTGTATTTGTAGTATAATTCTAAATTAAGCAAATTGAATTGAGAACATCCAAAAATACTAACAATTTCACAATTTTTTCATGTTCTGAAAATTTCCAGTGGTTATTCTTCATTATCCCTTCCTTTAGTGGTAAACCATTATGTAGTACAACATTTAGAATTTTGTTTTACATTTACATTTATTTATATTTGAATTCTATAAAAAGGAGGCTACACACTACTGTACAGAAATATAATTGAGCATTTTTTTTTAAATAATTCATTTTCCCGAAACTTCCTTAATAGATAACTATGCAGATTTATTGCATATTACACTTTAAGGAAGCACCTGCCTATCCTATTAATGTTTAAAGAATGAGAAGTAAATTGCTATCAGAGAATGAATTGAAAATTTTATTAAAGTTAATAGATTTCTGATTGAATATATTTAGTGTACAATTGTACTACTATCCCAAACTATATCAAGATTATGCAATGGAGCAAAATATGAAAAATTTACCAAATTATTTTTTACTGTTGATATTCGGTGAAAAATTATATTAAAATGTCCTATTAGTAATTTATGAATTATATTAAGACAAAGTAATAAACTTATCACTGTTTTGTGTAAACTTTAGATATTATTAATAGAAAATTAATAAATGGATTACAGGTAAAGTATGCTTGGTTATTTTAAGAGTAATATTAATTTTTTTAAAAATAACAACAATGTATATTTACCATCATTACTTTTACAATATTTTCAATGTATTTATTGATAAAGATAATATTCATGATTATAATCATAAAAAATAATTTAAACAACATGAAAAAATTTTAATTTCAAAATTAAAAGCATATTGCAATATAATTTCAATGGAAAAGTAGAAATATATATTTTCGAGTACTACAAAATAGTCGTTTTCTAGGGTTTAGCTAATTGTTTCAGAGGTACTACAATAATTTAGTGAAACTTGTATGTTTTGAAAATATAATCATTGCTCACATAAAGAGTATTAATAACATTTTATGAAACCAATTTTAAAAAATAATATTAATAAATAGGCGTGATTTAAACAATGAAAATAACTAAAGAAACGAAATTTAATTTTTCTATGAAAACTATACTGATATTGATGCTACTAATATTATTCTATCTCAAATAAAATTGTGTTATTTGTTACCATCAATACAATTATTCGTTAAAGTATGACAAAGAAATTACAACTCACTTCTTTTTTAATATTTATTTAAAAAAAAGTGCTAGCTCGTTTACAAATAAAACAAAACTCTAAAAAACTAATATTTCTATAAAATAAATGCAAAAAGAAAGAAATTGTACATCCAACTTTGATAATTCCATGACCCTTTTTTATCACATTTGTACAAAATGCTATGTTAAGTTTGTAATCACACTTTTGATAAAAACAAAAACTCACATTTTGCATTCATTGAAACACAATATTTCACTTTGTATATCCTCAAAAATTTCTTTCGAAATACTTGTGCTTTCTTTAAAAAATACTCCTTTATTCGATTGTAAAAAACTGTGACATCTGTAAAAAACATTATCTCATGGTACATACTTCCAAGTCATATCTTTATATACAAGCTACTTTTTCTCTCTATCCAACTTGATCAACAAATGAATTTGTGCAATAAATTCAGATGGATTAAATAAGTAAACATTGTACAAAAAAAAAAAAAAAAAAACAGCACCATGCGTATCACTTCAGCAAAGCATTTCGGTCATCTTGCGGTGAAAAGTAGTTACAGTTCCATCAAGTTTCTTGGGATTGGTTAAAGTACTGGAAATCAAGATGTGCAATAATTAATGATGCAGTGGTAATGCATTCGAATGATATTCGTTTAGCTACACACTCATACCAATTTGTACAGCGCCATCTATATATCGACCGAGCAATCAATATCAGGTAAATTATTACTTTCATTAATTTTTTGCATATGAAAACGACTTTGTTGTCATTTTATAAATGTGTGCTTTATTTCGTTGCTTCTTTCAATAGCTCTGAGGCTTTTCACTTACATTATTATTGTTGTTGGATACCTTTTTGCTTATCGTAATCTTGGCTAATGATGGAGCTGGTGCCATGCAGTCACCGAGTAAAAGACGCATTAAGGCTTCGACGGGACCATCAAAAAGAAAAAAACAAGCTGCCGATAAAGCATATGACGTCATGATATGGCCAAAGAAAAAGTATGCCTACAACAAAGGAAAATTTCTTGTACATATTTAATTAAATAGTACATTTGTTTTGTATAACGTATTTGCATTTTTTATAAAAATAATATTTAAATAAATGAAATTTCATTGCAAAAATACTCCTATAAAATCAAAACACACACACAAATATCTATATCTATCTATCTATCCATATATGTATGTATATATACAATATATGTATATATATATATATATATATATATGCATATATACAATATATATATATATATATGTATATATATATATGCATATATACAATATATATATATATATATATATATATATATATATAAGCCGACCAATGGCTGAGTGATTAGCGTTCCTGATTCCTCAGTTGTGGGTCTTGAGTTCGAATCCCGGTTCGGCATGGATGTTTCTTTCTTTGTTCTCTCTGTGTTTCTCTGTCTTTTCTTCTGTAATGGTGTAGGAATGTGGCCCACCCTATAAACGGGTTTATGGTGGTATAGCGCATGCAACGCTACTCGAATACGCGACTTGGTTCTAAAGCGCGCGTTGGGTAACGACAAATGAGTAGCAATTTCCGGCTTTTTGTGGCATAGGGTTCGTCACCCAAGTGCACGTCGTTCGTTTTTCTCAGAGTGAAAGGTCCTAAGTTCGTGCCCAACCACTGTTAAATTACAGGAGATGGATGTTAATGATCGTCTGTATAAATATTATTTATGAGTTTTTCAGGGTTTTCTCCTTATGACATGTGAATACGGCCCATTATCAAACCTAAGTCCATCTGGAAAGGACCTTGATGGTGGATAATAAAATAATGTCAGATTGTCCGCACACGGTGTCAAAATGCATTCTATCACATTTTTCTAGAATTTTATTTAAATCCGGAGTGAGATTTTTCATACTGAATTTCACCAATCTTAACCTGTAAATTAATATCAGCAGAACTTGCATTTATTTTAGTTGACTTCATGTGTAAAAAATATTTGCTCGCAAACATATGTTTACCCCAAATTACAAATATATGTTACCCCAAATCATACATAGAAAGTTTTCAGCAGACAAATATTAAAAGTAAATTAATGTTATGCCTGAAGACATTTATTCTGCTCCGCTATTTCATTAACAATTAATATTATATAATTCAAACTGTTACTCATCAGTACTGCATCAATATCATCAATTATAAGGTAAAAGAAGAAATTTAATTAAGGGTAAATTTTTTAAAATTGTATTATCGTATCCTCTAAGCTCTGCAGATGGTCTCTAATCTTCAGAAAACTTTCCTGTTATTTTCTGTTTTCTTGATAGAAGGAAATTGAAAAATTGCCTTTCCTGCTTGGTTTGCCAAAATAAATGTTTTAAAGTTTCTTAACTGTCGGCTTTCCTTTGACAATATTAGGTCATGGGAAAAAATTCTGTTTATATTAAAACGTGAAATAAGGCTTAACGTAAATTTTAATTATTTTAATTTCAGACAAATTTGTTTAGACCTCGTTGTTTGGTTACTAATAATTTCATTAGTAAAATTACTGTCAATTCATTGATTCTTTTATTTCTTATATATAAAATACATAAGCTGTTTCCATGTTTTTAACTATTAGTGGTTTATATTTTTCAGTATGAAAAAACATAACTCTTGTATTTACCATAAGGATGAACCTATAAATATTCATATTATAAAATTTTAATTCATTTCGATGCTTAAAAAAAAAAAAAAAGTTGTTATGGAACTAAATTTTATTACATTTTAACCATTAGATGATCTAAAATCGTTTGAAAAATTAGTGTTTCAAATATTCAACTTACCAAAATTAGGTGATTAGTTTGAAGTCTCTCTCGAATGTATCCTGTTAGAATGTATTGTATGAGTGGATGTATGAGGTATACAATATATGTCATGCGACTCAGGGGTACAAACACTTTCCACGAGAGAATCCTGTTGATCAGACCTATCAATAAGAAAAATCATTAAGAATTTACTTAAGTAATGATAAAGTCAACACTGTAGAAGGTGACGTTTTTCATTTGAATAAATTAAAAATTTTTTATATCCGATTAGTTTTTAGAGTATATTTTATTTTAATTTTAATATAATATGATGTGTTTCATTTCCGTCGACATGTAATACTATAACTTTTTATTGATAGCAATACTTTCAAGTAAAACTTATAAAGGAGTAGCGAATTTTATTTTAAATCTTATTTGTAATACTTTTTTTTAACTTGCAAATGAGTTCTAAAGAAAAGAATAGAATAGCAAATACACTTGAAATGTCTCCATTACAATTTTATAATGGCAACATATTAATTGAATATATATTTATTGAATTTATGTTGGCAACATATAATCTTCAGCCGATAATAATAATCGATAAATAATATTTACGAGTGATTAAATAAGCTAAGAAATTGATGATCATATTTCTTATATAAATTTCATATATTTTTTTCAAAAAAATCGCATAATATAATGTTTTACACAAACTATTTATAAATACTACTAACTGCTTTAAATAATTTTTGAGTAAAATGTATCGTATATTTCCAAATAATTTTTTAAAAAAAATTATGTGTTTTTTTTATGTATGCACTTATATTCGGTTTCAAACCAATGATTAAATAAATTCCCATATTAATTAATTCAAAACGGTAAAGTATTTTAATGACTATTTCTGATAAATACCTGCTAATACAAATGTGTCAATAAATTTCTACATCATATTACACAATGTGGTACACAAATATTGTGTTTTATTTACATTTTTAAAGCATCGGCTTAAAGAAGTTATGATGCAACATGCAATTTATTTCTAATATTAAAATAAATTATAGAATAAAAACGAGGATAAGAAATGTGCATTAAGCACTTCTTTATTTTGAAAGTAACATAGTTATTAAAATATATTCAAGAGCAAAATGATTTGCAACAAAAAATTATTGATGCATATAACAGAAAGGATGTCTTTATTAAAGTAAGCAGTAAATCGCACAATCTAATATTTAAAATATTTGTGGAAACAATACTATTAAAAATCATATCTAGTTCTACTAAAAATCATGTCTTCTTGAATATGTATAATGATGACATTAACTTTATTTTGTTGTCAGATAAATTTCCTGATACTGGATTGGAAAATGATGATCAATCATGGAGTATTCTTTATTTCCGCTTTAAAACGACTGTGGAAAACTCCAGTAACTTCCTGTTAAAATCAACAAAGTGAGGCCTTATTTACCATAGGGAGGGAGACAACATTGACCCTCATTGGGTTTCTGGAGGGAGACATGGGGTATGGGACATGTCTACGTTAATCTTTGACGTCCAAAGTCTTTCCGCTTATGTGGCGGGAATATGAAGAGGAAAACACCAACTCAGGTGTGACTTCATCATCTGAGCTTGTCTCAAAACTACAAGGCGCTTGATGATAAACGAGTATTCCAAAACAGTTAATCTTAAGGTAATGTCTGGGGATCGTCTGCACAATAATAAATGCATATATACATATCACTTATATATATACATTAAGTTAATTTAAAATGATCAGATATGTTGATAAAAAGATAAATGATAAATAAAAAGCTCAAACATGTTAATAATTCAACTAATCCAGTTAAATACTTCACAAGCTGTTTCTATAAGTATCTGTCATCTGTTGAAAGAATACATATCGAGAAATCGATAAATATAATTGATCAAATAAAGTGACTCTAAATCACAAAATAATAATAATGTAATAACCATCATCTTTTTTTAATAAAAGGAAATCGCTCAGTAGAAGACGCGAAATAAGTTGAACAAAATGCTCACCTCCATATCCAGCCACACATATGATGGTAATCCAGGACAGTCCTAGAGCCCAAGCCGTTCGGTGAGTGGCTGCATAGGCTAAAGCTGTAGCGGTGTTGGGCAAATTACCCTTATTCCATTCCAAAACACCATACACTACTGCAGCTGTGACAGATATTGCGCCACCCCAACCAATGATATGGTGATACTTGAATTAAAAACACAGAAAAAAATATTGAAATATAAACAAAAATTAAAAATATATATATATCTTCATGGCGATATAAGATGGTGTAAAGTTGTTATTTATTTCCACGGTTTAGGAGATTTGATGAATAGTTTATATGCTATTTTTATGTATTGGATTTATGAAGATATAATGGTAATGTGGTTTCTTTCAATATTACCTTTAATCTTAAAAATTTATCTCATGAAAAATTTTGATTTCTTTTTTCCGACAAAGTTTTCTTAACTAAATTTTATATGGAAACACTAGTTTATGAAAATAAAGGTTTCCCTTATAAAATTTTATTGTTTATTTTAAATTTCCTTAAAATCTTTAGGGCTTTTTTCTGAAAAATAATCCTGTTCACTCAATTAGATATTGTTAACAAATGTTAATTTTTGTTCTTAATAAAATAAAACTAGTTTAAGGGAATAAAATACTTATTATGAATACTTTTTATATAATATATATAACTTATAAAGAAGTAAATTCTATTTATGTATATTTTATATATATTTACATAATTTATAAAAAATTTATTTGGCAAAATTTTATTTTGTTAAATTTTCATACACACATTTTTTTATTTTCTAACTTGTTTTATCTTTTCTTAAAGTATAATTTTTTTATTTAGTTTTTTATAATGGTAGAACTATAAATGTTAATTTAAATTGGAGTTTGCTAAAAAATTGAAGATAAATCTCAATAAAGAATTTATTTCAATATATTGTAATATTTAGTGTATACATAAAAATGTATTTTTTAAATATATAAAAGTATGAATTCTCATCATTATGATCTTTATATTAAATGTGAAATAATAAAGCAAAATAACTTGACAATGTTTTTAAGTTGTTAATATTTATTAAAATTGCTAGACGCTAATTTTGATGGATTAAATTTATCTAGAAATGTTTCCATAAATTAAAATCAATAAAAATTTTCCTTTACTTTGGTGCTTTTTTAAAAGAAAATTAAGTTGATTTACACATTCAATAACATTTAACTAAAATTAAAAATATAACAGAACTGAACTGTATTATATAAATTGGCAATTAAATTCATTGGGGAAACTCTGTCAAACTTTTATCAATATTTAATAGAATGTTGATATGGTGTATACAAAAATTTTAAATATTATAAAAGTTATTGCTTTATAAATATTTGTTATATACATATAAATAATATAATACTCTACCTAAAAAAAGTTATTAAAAAAACGAAGAAATATGTTTCTCTCCTTACTAAAGTTCGAAGTTTGGAATAAATGTACAAATGAATATAGATCAATAAGTTTAAATATAAAGAAATTATAGATTCTTACTTATATAGGAATTTTTTTCTTATTGTAATCAAAAGTAACTTACAGATTTTAACTTTATTTCTTTGCACCTATAAAAAAAGTACCCAGTAGCCAATCCCACACAGTAAGGGCCTAAATGGCAATATGGCTTGCTTATCACGACATGGTTCAGAAACTTACGCTCTCTGCAAAATACAAATGTATAATTAATTATAATTAATTAATTAAAATATTATTTTGCAAAATGAAGAAGGTTAAACTTATGTTATTCAGTAGTGTTTTTTTTTTTAAACTAAAGTGGTAAGTTTTAATATATATATATATATGTATGTATATATATATGTATGTATATATATATATATCTGAGTATATCAATATACTTCAATTTAAAATGTATATATATATGTATATATAGACATATATTTCAACTAAAATACATATATATATATGTTATATATAAACAATCGTCCGTGGTTTATATATATATATATATATATATATATATATATATATGTTATATATATATATATATATATATATATATGTATATATATATATATATATATATATATATATATATATATATATATATATATATATATATATATATATATACATACATACATACATATATAAATATATATATATATATATATATATATATATATATATATACATATATATATATATATATATATATATATATATGTATGTATATATGTATGTATGTATATATATATATATATATGTATGTATATATATATATGTATATATATATATATATATATATATATATATATATATAGATATATATACATGTTTGGCTTTTTCTTTCATATAAATTCTTTTCAACGCATATAATACGAAAATGAAAAAATGACATGAATTCATTAAGTTTTGAAAATATAAATGTTAATAACTTTTTTATTACAATTTTTACAACTTAAGTAACCTTAGGTTGTTCTCAAATATGCTTGTTTTGTAGTTCAACGGTCATTTTTGTACACGAGGGCTAATTAAGCTCGGACCTCCAGAATTGTTCTCAAAATAAGATAAATGAATATATGATAATAAAACTAGGAAAGCGAGTTCAAAGAAAAATGGCTTTTATTTTTGTTTTGTATATATTATGACTTCCAACTGTATAAAGCACGAGTCCTGAAAATGTGAGATGTCGGTTGCAAAAAATAATTATAGAGATATATTAAGGTCCATCAATAAAATAATCCAAGAAATAAAAAAGAATCTAAATTAAATTAATCATTTAAAAATAATTCTGAGAAATTCTCTAGTTTTGAAAAATAATAATACATTTGTTAGTAGTTCATCTAGATTATAATAACTTTCGGCAATCTTCAAGTATATAAGCCATAACTAATCTCTCAAAATATTTCTTTTTTATCAAGAATTTATAGTTGCTTAAAGTAGTAAAAATTTTTTTTCCTTTTTTCTTTCAAGTTATTAAAACATTGTCTGTGAATATTAAATATACAATTAATCCTATAAAAAAGAAATTGCATGATTTTTGACTTCATGTTTCTGTAACTATGGATCTAAGCAAATTTAAATTTTAGAAACTGAAGATTATTTACCAAATTTTTTAAATAATATTAAAATTTCACATAGTATTTACTTAAAATATTGTCATGTTGGAACTTAAAATATTAAAGTGACGTACATACCGCAAAAATACCATTCATTTGCAATTTAATTAGTGGAAATAAGTTTCTAAATTTATTTAAGAACTTCTTAGTTTTAACATACAAAGGCATAGGATCAAATCTTCTTTTTGAAACATTGCGTGACATAATTATACTCTTGAAAAATAAAAGAAATATACGGCATGATATGCAATAATGTCAAACAAGTCGCAACATACTCGGGGTCCGGAAAACTAGCCAGCAAAGTTGGAGGAACTTTGTAGTAATAAGTCATCAGTCCGGTCATCACCATGGAGACAACAATCATCATTCCATTGAGAACCAGTCCTAGAACAGGACGCCTGCAGTGAAAAAAAGCAAACGATACATTAAGACAAACATGAGAGAAATGAAATGAAATGATAATAAGCAAAAATTGGATTTTTTTCCATTGGAAAAATGTAAGGATAAAGGTTCGAAAGGAAGATTCTGCAAAATAGAACTCGAAGGCAAATACTTCCGTATGTTATCTTCCATGTACAATGAGAAATGCTGTGGATAATTGAGTACTATTTGCGGTATCTCGTTTTCTAGTGTATTCTGAAGAAATCTATTCACTAATGAAGAATAGCATGCAAGAAAAATTTGAAGAAAAAGTATGTAAAATACTTCACTTGACAAAAAAAGAAATATAATTTTAAAATATTACAAAATAGAAGTCAATATTCTGTTTAAATAATAGATAAAAAATAAAATATCGTAATCATATGGTATGAAAACATTCATTTCATTTCAATTGACAGTTACAACATTTTTCTTCTGATAAATAGTTAATTAACTAACGAAAAAAATTAAATGTTTGTTGAAGAATTTAATAGATATGAAATTATATTACGTTAAGTAAAATAAAAATTGACAATAAACACATTTCGTTTTAAAGTTCTTCACATTAGAACTCATTTATTCTCTCAAGGTGATCACAGAAAACTAAGTGATTATTTCCGAACACATTTATTAAGTACATATGATTTATTTTTATTTAGGTAAAATATTGGATTTATTTATTGATACTTCTTATGGTATTAAAATCAATACAACTATAAAAATATGCAAATTTTTAGAATGATCATCAAAATTAATGAAAATTATCAAATCAATAAGCTATATACATTATTTAATTTAGTTTACTATATTAATTTCATTAAATTAAAATTTTTCTTATACTGAATATTTATAAGAATATAATTTCAAATTTATATATTATTATATAAGATTTAGAATAAAGTTAGATGACTTTGCAAAACGAAAATGTTAAATTAATTAAATAATACATTTTATAGTATAGTGAAATAAACTTTGAAAATGAAATAAAAATTTTATTTTAAATACAATGTATTATCTAAGTTAAAAAAAACATTTTTTATCCAAAAAATGATCATAAATAAAATATTATTCAATTCAATGATGAACTGATAAACGCATTTTTGAGATTTAAAATATGTACCAATTGCTTAAGTGCTAACAAGTTGTAATGAATAAAGTAAAGCTCATTGAAATACATTGCTATAAATACTATTTTCAGCAAGGGTTATTTTTCTTTTTGATAAAAAGATAAAATAATTGATAAATTTATCAACAATAAACTTAACAAGCACTACATATTCCAATGAATAATGGATGCTAACATTTAAGAACAAGTATTTGTTGAAATTGTTGGGTTTTCCTTTAATATGAAAAAGTAAGAAATCTATTATAAAGATAATTAGCTTTGATAAATGATAATATATTATAAGAGTTACTTTTGATAAACTGTTGCTTACTTTATTAGGGCTAATAAAATGAATAGACCTATTGCAAATAGCTGGAAATCACAAGATATATACCAGGAGTGTTCCAAGCACTGTAAATAAAAAACAATTGAATATCTGTAGAAGGTATTTTAAATTAATGGACAAATAATAAAATAATTAGATGCAGCATATAAATATAGAAAATTTTTATTCAATGCATATTATGCATAGTGTTATAAACAATAAAATGTTTCATATTTTAATCTATGCCTTATTAGAATTTTACAACAAATTATTGACAGTGACTAAGCTTTTTTAAATAAATATTTGCACGAGTTGTTTTATAAAGAATTAGTATCCTATGACAAAAATCTTATTTATACTATTTCAATAATTTTATGCTAAGTATACATTTTGAGTTCAAGTCTCTATCATTTTTCATATCTTAAGTGTAAATCTAAGTCCTAATAAGAAACTATCAAATGATCACAATCTGATCTTAAATGAAAAAAGGTATATTTTAAAATAAATTTTCTAGAAATTTATTCTAAAAATCAATTAAATATAAAATAGTGTGCACGAACACACATAAAAATGATTAGTTTAATCTGCCCTAGCTTTTAAACATATTTATTACATTAAAATTTATAAAAATTAAAAAGAAACTTTATAAATTACTAATAAAAGCCAATGACGAATTTGAATCTTTTTTTTTGATTCTTTTTATTAATAATTACTTCACAGGAATACAGAAACGCATGTTAAATATTAAGCATCCATAATATATAGTATAGACCTTCTTTTTTTAATTTAAGATAACCATATATTACCCTTTGACCAGGCGTGATGACGAGATTATTGACGAACAAAAGATTGGTCCACCAATTTTTCTTGCACATGTCAACGACTGGATCTACTGTTTCATTCCAGAATGGACCTGAGCCTAGATGAGGTAGAAGAAGGGTACCGCCCACTACCATCATGTAAGATGGCATAACTCTAATGACAAATAAGATTGTTCATGTTAATTGAAGCTTTTGTTGCTGTTTAATAATAGCCTTGGGCACAGATGCCGTATAATCCAGCTTGCCAAATTCTGAGTTCGGTCATTTTCTTTGGCGGATTTTCTTATGTACCAGTTGACCTGGTTTTTATTACGCCATAGGTATGGAGACTAATAAATATAATGCAGAAAATTCTATTTTGACGATCTTATTATTTAGGTCATCGCACATGTTGCAATCCATCACCTAGGCAACATTTCTCCATAGCCAAAAAAATTCATAATTTGGTAAAATGGATTATACGGCATCTGTGCCTAGCTTTATACTTTTTTACAACTAGTAATGAGAATGGAATAAATATTCATGCTGAAAAATACTTTTATGAGTTACATATACAATGGTGCATTAAGCAGAAAAAGAGATATATTGTCGAAAGTACTATAAATCGAGGACTTTTTTTTTATAAAGTTTTGGTAAAATACTTTATAAATAAGGACAATAAGGATCATAAAAATGAACCTTCATTAATAGTTTTATTTTTGTATTAAATCCATGTAAATTTTATTATAATAACAGTAATCTAAAGTATTTTGGATGAAATATAATTACATTTATTTCAGTTTTCTTCGTTAAATTTATTAAAATCGCTGAATTATATTACGATGCAATATTCAAGATAATTTTCTATTCAAAAAAGATAAAAAAAACTTATTTAATATATAAAATAAATGTTTGTTATTATATTAAATAATAATTATAAAAAGATTAAAATATAAAAAATTATTTTCAAAATGATAATTTTGTAGTTTTAATTAAAATCAATTCTTGAATAAAATTTTTTAATGAAATAATATATGTCTTACGTTAATTAATATGTAAGAATAATACACATAATAAAAAATAAATAACCAAGTATTTTGCAATAGTTTCTTTTCCTTAAAATCTCCATCAACATCTCGTTACACAAATATATTCCAGCTGAATTATTTAATTTTATAGTAGTTAATATTATGAAATATATTTAGATTAACATAAATAACTAAGATTTTAATCACAAATTAATAATTTTGATCCCATTTAGCTTTATATTTATATATCATATTATTCAAAATATTTTTCTGTGGGATAGCTATAAATATTTTTTACTGTGAATGAAAGTGATGGAGAAGCACAATGTATGACATATTTAATATCATTCAAAATATTTTTCTGTGCGATAACTATAAATATTTTTACTCTGAATGAAAGCTATGGAGAAACAGAATGCATGACATATTTAATATTATTCAAAATATTTTTCTGTGCGATAACTATAAATATTTTTACTCTGAATGAAAGCTAGGGAGAAGCAGAATGTATGACATATTTAATATTATTCAAAATATTTTTCTGTGGGATAACTATATTTTTTACTGTGAATGAAAGTGATGGAGAAGCCATCACTTTCATTCACAGTATGATCACACTATGATATATTTATTGCAAACTAAAATAATTTGTGATTTATTTATAAAGGGTAATACCATACCTGATTATTCTTCGGAAAAATAGGCGTGGCATACTGTAATAACCATGTTTACTTGTACTTTGCAATGTGAGATAAGACAACAGAACAGCACTATGGAAAAAATAATTCATAAATATGTAAATATTAACAAAAGCTAAAAATTAGCAGATTGTATAAGGGACTGAATTTATCAATATAATAAAGTTAGAGTATGCCTATTTTAAGACAATTCCCCAAGTTGTGTCAGTAAATTTACTTTTCAAAAAAGATAAATTTTGAAATTAATTCTTAAATTCAATTCATATAGGAATTCTTGATTAATAATTGTATTAAATTAAAAATAATAAGCTGAAATATCTCTTTAATTTATAAAGAAAAGTTTAAAAAATGAAGAAATTTAAAACAATTCAATCTAGAAAATTAGAAATTCAGATCTTCTGGAACAGTTTGATAAATTTAAAAAATAAATTCTTAATAATTAGATTTATTTTTACAATTCTGTTTAAAATTAAATTAATAAAACTACAATATTTTATATTTGATTAACGTATTTACTTCTCGTTAGCGACTCACTTTTTACGAATTATTATGTTACCTGTTACAAATAATTAAAATAAATTATAATGCATATTTTTATGAATGTATGCTAATGATACTAACACAATGAATGAATAATTAAAATACATTTTAAAAATGAATGAAAAATAAGAATTATTGCATGAAAATAATATCTATTAATGCATCAACCTGAAAATAAATCACAGAAATATACAAGATGACAATACATTGCATAATTTGTATACTATTTTACTTATTAAAAATGCGTACATAAATTTGCGATTTTTATTAATACATATTCTTAAATGACTCATATTTTTAATTAAGATGACTACTTCATTTGTGCAAAAGAAATTTATTTTAATAAAATTTGGAACGAAGAAGGTATAACCTCATAGGTGATTTTGAATTACCAAAGTTACTATCTTGTTAAAATATTCATTTTGTAATTATTCAAAATTACAATTTTAGTATATCCTATGAAAAAATGTTTCACTTACCTAATGAAGAAAAACGTGTCAATTGATACTGTGGAATTGACAATGATTTGGAAAAGAAAACCTTCTGCAAATGCACTCGCTTCGGATAAATTCCCTAAAAAAATTATGATTCATAATATTATTTAGATGAATTAAAAATCTCTTAAGAAATATGACTTGGTTTTATTAAATTCCATAGCTAAATTATTTAATTACATGATGCTAAACAGCTCACTGTCCGATACAAGTAAGGCGAACTGCCGACTATTATTATCTCTTCAATCCCCTTAAGACAAATTAATAAAATATTCCAATGAGTGTAATTTGATTGATTATGAATATAATTTGTTAATAAAAACCTTGCATGTTTCACTTTGTTTACTCGAATATTCTTAAATTAAAAATATTCATTTTATGTGTCTTGTAATATAAATAATTGCATGTAGTATTTATTAAATTGAATTTTAATTATGAATATTGAAAATAAAGCAATTGGCATATTATTTATGGATAAGTCTATAGTGAAGTAAATTTTAACGTTTAATAAATAACTCACCATACATTTGAACATTGCTGTTGAAATAGGTGTGTCCAAGTACTAACCATCCCATTCCAAAGAATCTCATTCCATGCAAAGAGTCCAGTCCATTTTGGGAAGTCTCTGTACTTAGAAGCAAGTTTGCATTGGTATTGAGAGAAAAAGATAGCAAAAACCGTGCAAAAGCTTCTGAAAAACATTTGTAATTAGATTCACTAATTTAGTTGAGATACATTTAAATATCATCAAATGTAATGGCCTTTTACAAAATATGTTAACTTTTTTATAATTTAAAAAAAAATGATAATGAATAGTGTATTAGTTACAAAAAATGGTATAAAGTTACGCTGAATGATTGCGAAAAATGCTTAAAAGACCAATATACCATTACTGAAAACCATAACATGATCACTAGTGAAAATGACAAATAGTGGTAAAGGTCATACATTGGCTAGATTTTATGGAGATTATGAAATTTTTCATATTTAAAACAACTCTTTGATATTAGTTATAAATTATTGCCTAAAAATTCTTTAAAACTTTTATAATTTAGTTTACATATTTTGCTTACTAAAAAATTTTAGGTCAAAGAATATTTTGACAACGTGATAAATTTTGCTACAGTTCTGTTACCAGAAATATATAAGAAACTAGATACAATATATCATATTTAAAATTACTACTTTGAAGTTTATTGAAATTATCAGCTAGAAGTTAAGCCAGAAATTAATAGGAAAATTTTTTATTGTAAATTTTAAAGATTTTCTTAATTTTAAATCTATAATTTAATAATTTCAAAATTTACACTTTTAAGATAAACAGGAATTAATAAAAAGACTCCTTTCAAATGCGTTTTTTAATCTAAAAGTGTTAAATTTCGAAAAATATTTAATGAGCATTTTTAGTTAATATAATTACTGTACGCATACAAAAAGCACTTTTAACATAGCATGTGTATTATCAGCAAACAATTCGTTAGAATTGGAATTAAGTTAGGTTAATTTTTTCTTTGACAATTAAATGTAAATATGTTGCAAATATAAATGATTTTTAGTGGAACTTATATCTTTAGTTAACATTTAATCTAATTTTTCTATCCCATTGTGTAATAAATAACCTAAGATTATTGCAAAGCAATTTAATATCTAACCTTTAAGTTACCTTCTGGGACGAAGAATTTTCATTAATAAGGAATAGTATTCACGTTTCGCAAAGAAGAAAAACTCTCAATCACTCTTTACCCACATATCTACACGCACAAGAAAGAGGTGTTACTTTCATTATATTCGTTGTTCAACTGTGTCTGGAGTTCAGGGCGGTACATTTGGCTTGGAAGATTACTGTTTTTCTTCTAAGTTACACTGAGTCAATCTACTTCATTATTGACACCACAAAGTTGACAGACTGATGGCTGAGATTTGTTACGTAAGGCATTTTAGTAATCACGTCTAAATACCTTCAAGGAGGATTTCTCTTGGGTCTCAGGAGTCGTAAGAAAGGTAAACTCGAAAAATTTCCCAAGGTATTTTTGTCCCACAGATATGCATGTAGAAGACAACATCTATTCCCTAGTATTCAATTGGAGCTGAAGTCAAGTTTTGGACTTGACTTCATCCCTAATTGGAAAAAAAGTTGAATCGAATTAAAAAAAAGAAAAAAGTTTTGGAACAACTTTTAGCTCAGAAAAGCTCTGTCCTAACATTCGATCAAATTGAACACTGTCCTACCATTAGATCAATTAAAGCGCTGTCCTATCATTAGATTAAATTAAGCGCTGTCCTACCAGTAGATCAAATTGAGTGCTATCCTACCATTAGATCGAATTGATCCCTATCTACGTTTAATTTGACACCATATGTTGATAGCCGTTGAAAGGCATTTTTATTATCTATCGCTGAAATTATTTTCTGTGATGACTTTTCATAAGTGGTGAGTATTCACAAGTCGCGAAAGGAACTTCATGAGAATCCATCTGGGCAAAGGGACATGCAACATCCAACTCACTTTTCCAAGAGTTGATGGGATGAAACCTGAGACCTTTCTTTCTGAAGATCTATGTCCTACCAATAGGCCATGATGAGTTCATTGTGAAAATCTAACGGC
The DNA here is from genome assembly GCA_030067965.1 of Latrodectus elegans. Classification (NCBI taxonomy): domain Eukaryota; kingdom Metazoa; phylum Arthropoda; class Arachnida; order Araneae; family Theridiidae; genus Latrodectus; species Latrodectus elegans. The sequence continues at coordinate 38,572,807 of CM057815.1, forward strand.
TAAATCAAGGATGATGAACGGTATTTTAATATCCATCACGTAAAATATCATTCGGGAGTACTTTACATAGAGAGCCGTATTCACGAGGAATAAAACCAGGAAAATTACCAATCACCCACTCAGACTGAAATGCATCCAGAAAGCAGAAGCGCATCATCCATCTCCAGTTGGTCAAGAGTGGTTGGGATAGAAACCGGGACGTTTCGCTTTGAAGCCCGGTGTCCTTCACTAGGGAACAGTAGGCTTAATTTACTTCCAGTCATTTGAAGCATAATTTTCAATTATAAGCATTTTAAATCCTGAAATAGTTAATGCTAACAATAATTATGCAATGAATAATAGCAAATTTTCCTTTGAAGTGTTAGCTACCAGATATTTAATAGCAAATTAGTATTGTCCACTAGAATTATATTTTTAGATATAAATAAATCGAGTTTAAATAATTTAATTTTAAGAGCCTGCTTTCAAAAAATGTAATTCTTAGTAATGAATGACAGATTGTGTAATCTGACTTCAAAAAATATGTAGTATGGGGAGCGTTAACAAAGGATTATTTTATCGTATTAAGCAGTTAATTAAACAGAAAGAAAAATTTTGAGGGAAAAGCAGCATTTTTGTATTATCAATACAGTATCTTTCCGCTGATCTTAAAACAATAACAATACTTGTTATGTTGTTGTTTTCGTGCGCCAGCTAGGCTGGCAACATGGTGTGGTCTTATCGACTTTTCCACTACTTGTTATGTTGTTGTTTTCGTGCGCCAGCTAGGCTGGCAACATGGTGTGGTCTTATCGATTTTTCCACTACTTGTTATGTTGTTGTTTTCGTGCGCCAGCTAGGCTGGCAACATGGTGTGGTCTTATCGACTTTTCCAACTGAACCATATTTTGGTGCGGAGTCCGACTTCCTCAGTACACACATGCCATAGGTACCCGCTTATAGGGTAGGCAACCATTCACACAAGGAAAGAACCAAGACAGGATAGATAGAGAGAGAAAGTACATCCATACCTGAACCGGGATTATGTATCAATGCAATATGGGAATATATAATGAAAGATAAATATAAAATTTCAAAACTACTCATTTTTAGCAATCTTTTTTTTTTTCTTTTTTTTAGAATTTAACTGAAGAAAAAGAGTTATCAATAAATTTATTTCAAAATAATCGATTTTAAATAGATAAATCGATAATAGATAGCTGGTGTGCAAAATTTTAAGCTATGTTTTGTGAAAAGTCTTCAATGTATGCTTCTGTTAGATCTTTAGTGCCAAATAGCAGCTATACTATAAAATATTTTTAGTAAATCAATTCACTTTAATACATATTGCTTTTCTTAATATTTATAATACATATTCTTAGATACAATATTATTTATATTTCTAAGATAAAGTACTTAGTATCGGCAATAATTTAGTTTTGCTTAAGTACATGCAAATAAATTTAAATTAAAAGATATTTAAAAGCAAAAATAAATTCAATTTGAATTATCGTGGGTCACGTATTTTACAAATATAAAAATTTTAGTTACTGCTAAGACATTGGGCAACAGCTTTTGTCTTGTGAAATATTTCCTTGAATGTGTCCAAGGCCGTTCCCAAAATCACTAGAGTCAACAATACGCCGACGATACATCTGAAAGATATAAAATATAGAATCATAAGATATCAATTTTGAAGATCATATTTTTGCATTTTGATCGTACCAAATGTGTGTGCGTGTGTGTAAACAGATAAATAACCTAACTTCTCAAGTATACTTACATTATCACCACTTGACTTTCGTCCAACTGTAAATTTTCCTTCACACTACATCGAGGAACGGCCACTTCAATGTCGATGTATTTTGCAGCTAGAATTAAAATGTCTTTTATTAAAATTTACTAACTCATGTATATAAAATGAGTTTGACTGAGAGAATGGAGATTTTGTAAAATAAATAACAAATGTGTTACTTCTTTCATGTAGGTTCATGCATTCAGAGTATGATTGGTGTACGAACAATTTGGACTACGAACAAATCAGACAATAAACAGTTCCATGAAAGATTTTTGTGTTCTGACAACGAGCACATATACGGATAACGAACTACAACGAATTCTAATGAACACTTGTCGACTCTCGGAACATGATGACCAGGGTTTTTCATCTCTCTTGATTTATGTTGCTTGCCTATTAAACTTCAAAGTTCTGTACTGATTTTTTTTTCTTACAGAATATTTATATCCAAAGTAGGCTAAGAGTTTCGATCTTTATTCCATTCAAAACCGAAACTGATTTTATTTTGAGTATACTTCCCTTTCGTTCATTCGTTTAAGAAGTGGGAGGATGTCAGAGTAAGAGTCTTAGAATGACACAAACCAAGTTGATATCAATAAAGTTATGAATCTTTAAAACAACAATGCTATTAATCACTTCCAGAAATTCTTAAAAAAGAGAGAAAAGCAATCGACATTGGATAAGTTCTTTAAGGCCCCATAAACAAAAAATGAAAAGGTTTAATGCATTTGATTATCATATGTATTTACATAAGGTTAGATATGTCTTAGTATAGAACAGAAACAAAATGGAATTATCCATATTTTATCAATGTTTTTATAGAGGGTGATTGGTTAACGAACAGTTCGGATGGCGAACAAATCGGATAACAAATATCTTCACGAAAGATTTTTGTTTTCGGGCAACGAACACATATTCGGATAGCGTACTAAAACGAGATCTAACAAACACTTCTGGACTCTCGGAACATGATGTGTAGGTTGCCAAACCCAACGAACCAAAAATCATTTTTCATCTCTCTTGAATTATTCTTTGCTTATAAAACTTCAAAGTTCTATAATGGGAAACATTTTTTCCAATAAAATATTTATTGTCTCAGTAGAATAGCAGTTTCGGTTTTGATTTGCATCAAAACTGGTTTTGATTTGCATCAAAACTGAAACTGATTTCATTTTGGGCACACTCCTCTCATCCATTAGTTGAAAAAATGGGTGGATGTCACAGCTATAGATTAAGAATGGTACCCAAACCAAGTTGATATCAGTAAAGTTAGGAATCTATACAATAACAATGCTATTAATCACTTCCGGAAATCTTAAGAAAGAGAGAAAAGCAATCGCCATGTTGTATAATGCCCATTAGCAAAAAATGAAAAGGAGTGATTCATATGCAAAACTATACATATTTTTAATAAACTTAGTAAGAAATTATGCATTCTTTTTTTAATTTAATTTTTAGAATTTCCAGAACCAATTAATCGATTTCGCAAAGCACTATATGGTAAATCGAAGATCAGCTTACGAACAATTCAGATAGCGAACACTGTCTTGTAACGGATTATGTTCGTTAACCGATAACCCACTGTAGTGTGGTGCAGCAATATGATGCACTGATTTTTTATTTCATTTAAGACTTAATGAAGTAATTGCAATGATTTTTACTGATAACAATAAATATATTGAATGGATAAACTAAAAGTGTGATATTTTAAGCTATCTAACTTCTTTGATATTTTAAGATATTTAACTATCTCTTCTGCCAAATGTGTATACATATTCTATCAATATATATGACTTTTCACATATCTCTTCTATATTATTTCATAGTTTTTAAGTACATTACCTGACAAAAAGTATTTGGATACCCATGCAAATGAAAATATCTGCGGTCTTTATCTACATCACATCTTCTGTACTTATATAGTATAAGAAACAGAGAAATGGCATTAGTAGAATGTGAAATGTCACGAAATTCATACTTTTCTGACTTCGAGTAAGTCGTAACTGTAAGATATCATAGAAATGGTAGATTTTAAAGGGACATATCCAGAGATTTAAGCATTATGATATTGTCAGGGGATGTTGCTATTAAGAATCAGAAGATGAATGGTGAATGCCAGAATGCGCTTCGACTTCGTATATCCGCGAAATTAAGAGGTTGAGACTGACAAAAGCTGTCCAAAGAAATTTAGAAAAACCTCATTAAATTGATAGCTTACATATTCTAAGAGTTTTCAACTAGAATCCAGGCTTGTTGTTTCGATAAATTACATATATAAAGTAGCATATTTGCTTGGTTTCCATGGTCGCGCTGCTGCCAATAAGCCTTTAATTACAAAAACCAAACGCAATGTTCGGTTGAAGTGATGACGTCGAAAGTGAACCTTAAATGAGTGAAAACAGGTTCTCGAGTGCTATTAATCCAGGTTTAATTATTACCATGTAGGTGAAGCAATTTGACTTTGGCATAGGTGGGAATAACACCGTTTTATCAGAATTCACTGTACCTGGAGTGAAATTTGGCGGTGGTAGAATTATGGTCTGGAGATATTTGTCGTAGCATTGATTAATATCCATGATTCCAATTCATGATAGACTCAGACTCAAAGGCGAATCCTACTCCACTATTCTGGACAACAATGTTGTTCCTTTGTTGTAGCTATTTTGTGCTTGTATCATTGTTATTTTCAGACATTTTTCGTGTTATGACCTTAACCCTGGATTAGTCCGCTGAAAAGCATACTAATCCAGGAAGTGTGTCAATTGGACTGGCCTGCCTACAGTCCATTCTTGAATTCCACAGAACACCACCAGGATGAGATGGATCACCGAATTAAGGGGTAAGCAACCATCCAAAATTTATGAAACAACTTACATGTCTTTTCTAAATCGATAAGAAGAAAACTCCGCGATCCCACATCCAAATACTTGTGGAAAAGATGCCCCGGAGGGTTAAGGCTGTAACTGCTTTAAGTGAATGCTCTTCTAACTATTGCATATAAATAAGTTATATTTATCTCTTTTACATCACATGTGTCCAAATACTTATTAATGGATAGTGTGGCAGAATAGTAACCATAAAATTAACTTTTATATCACTCCTTTAAAATGCCATCAAAGTTTCGATTATCATATTACTATAATGAAATATTTAACTGCACTGATAACTTGTGGTCTTTTCTTTGAGTAAATATAGTTTTCTGTAGAATTCAGATACTTTTTTAAAAAGTTTTCATACACACAGTAACATATCAGACAAAAGGATTATTTTAAGAACTGATGATATTAAGAAGACTGTATTCTCACCGAATTGAGCCATGTTGTCAACATCTTGTTGGGTACACGTAGAAGGAACACAAACATCCATGCGGTACGTCAGGAAATAAAATGCATGAGCCTGCCTTGCAGCTTGGCGTATTACCTAAAAGTTTCAAAGCATGTGAGACCACAGACAGGACTAATATGTCGCATACGATATATCATATTTCATATCATAGAGGTTGCTTATTTCATAGAATTAGAAGCAACTCAAAAATGTTATCGGTTATGAAAACTTATTGATTACTGTTGTCCAGTGCAATCACCTCAGGAATAGCAGTCACAAAAAATGAGATTTGATACTTCCTCCAGAGAAAAATATTTAGTATTTTAGATTTAAATATAAATATTCTTTAAAAATCCTATTTAAAATAATATTATTTCTACTACATTTTAAAATCAAAAAGCTCATTTTTTTTTCATAATATTGTAAATTACGTGGTTTAATGTTTTTAAAAAAAACAACCCCAAGTTTTATTTTTAGAGTCAGATTTTAATGCTCTTTTGATCAAAAGTAAGTTTTTACTCTAATACAGCTTATGATGTCAACTAATTAATGGCAGGCTTAACAAATGTTAGACAAAATTATGCATTTCAAAGTTTAAGTAAATAAAATATTTAATGAAATTTAGGGTTGAAATAATTTGCTAAATTGTGTGTGTGTGTTTTGAAATACATTTAATTATTAAAATGATGGTTATTTATTGATGTTTCTGTGTTTTATATTATTTTTTTTCTCTAAAATTTCCCTTTTTATTCGTTGACTTTTATTTAGTTTTGATTTTATGATGATTTTGATTTGGTTATATAACTGAATTTCCTGAATGATTAAGAAAATTTACAATTATAATCATACGATAAGTTCCAAACTATTAGGTTGTTCGGAAAGTTGTCACGTTTTTTATAAAAATAAAAAACGTATAGTGAAAGAAAATTTAATTGAATTGTTTATTGGCAGTTCTAGTAGCTTTTGTCATCTTTTTGGTGGTATTATGAATCCACACTCTCAAAATGGTTGGTTTTTACTGGCAACAAACTCATCTAGGTGTGAAAAACGAAATTAGTTTCCGAACAGCCCAATAATTACATTCCTATGGAAATTAAACTCATGCCCAGTTTCTCAGTAGATATCTGCGATTAATTAGGATTGCAGAAAATGTGGAGTGATTCCAGAAAAAAGTAATAAATAGACTTAAAATGTCTAATCTTTTGACCAAAAGAATCCTTTAAATCCTTTTGCAAAAGTAATTAGTACTCATAATATGCGTTATTATTCATTTAAATGTTATTTTATAAAACTTTTGTAACAGATAGTCATAATATATGGCATAAAGTTGAAGTACTGCATAAATAATAATTCTAAATAAGTAAATAATAGCATAAAATAATTTTCAAAGAATTGAAAAACTAAATTATTTGTTATGAATTTATGTGATTTACAGGAAACTTAATAATCGCCAGTCAAATCTTTTTAACAAAATTACTGGAAATATTTTTTACTTTTTACAGAATCAGATTTTAATTCAGATTGATTCGAAACCAGATTAAATCAAAATGATATATTTTTTACATTATGAAAAATTGTTGAAATAATTATAGGTAAATGATTGAAATGATTAATTTTTGTTATGGCCATGTGTATATATATAGTTTTCAGTCAATGTCCAAATTTCCATAAGTTTGGACATTTACATAGAAATTTTTATTAGAGAGAGGTTTGTTTCCTAATTTCATAATAAATGTATCTACTATAATCAAATTTAAGCAATGATATTACATTTATTTAAATTTAAATTGTATAGGGTTTTTTTTGTAAAGGCATAAAATTAATCTTATTGTTATCTTTATGGACGTGTTAAGAAAAAATAACAAATTTATTTAATATAACAATCTGTCTTTGTATGTGTTTTCTATTTCTCAATTTTAATAAAAAGCTAATCATTCGAATATTTTTAAGCAAATTTATGCAAGGCAATCGGTTAAATAAACATAATTTTCCCTTTTAAGTTCTTGATCGAAATAACCATGCATTTGGAAACACATTACTGTATTTAAATCGGATAACATATTCATTTAAGTTTTAAAATTTGGTTTTCCAATTTGCCTTATGTATAATAGATGTAATCGTATTTTATCTGACATGTAAAATGGTGCTTGTCTTTGATGTGATTATAAGACTCAAAACAGATTGAGTATGTAATGAATTTCTGCACATTATACCAATTTGGTGAGTGGTTTTAAACCAGAAAATAGAATTTATAGAAAATATAATAAAACTAAATAAATGAGACAAAATGTAAATGTGTATATATATATATATATATAGATATATATATATATATATATATATAAGAGCAAAAAAATTAACCTTAGTATAACGTCTTAATCCTTCGCTGAAGTCATCTTATAGAAAAGCAATTATGGCTTGAATAAATGAAAGGTAATGTTATTTGTGCATGCATGCACTCACAAGTTGCTTAGAAATTCATCACCCACATTCCAAATAAACGAAATTACACGCTAAAGATAATATGAAAACATGCATGCAAACCCACGCAAATGAAAAATAAACAATCATATTTCATTTAAATGAAATAACACTCCTTAGCATTTGCTAAGTCAAGAAGTAGCGTGAGTGGTATTCATCATCTAGAACAACATACCAAGTGAAGTGATATTGATGCAAAGAGGCGAGATGTTCCACATTTAAACACAGAGTTTTAGCTAGCGATATGGCATCAAGAAACAAAAAGTAAGAAAAAAGTAAACAAGCATGCTATGAAACGTGTCAGATGAAATTACAGCTGGAAGGCTTTGATGAACTAGTAAAAACCGCGTGGTCTAAAACGTGATTCACGATACCGGAAGTATATTCCATAGAAAGTGTTGCAGCAGCAGATACGGATACAGAAGTTGCTTCAGCTGTTATAAATTAAGTGTATTAGGAACGTTATATGATTCTTCTTAATGTGATTAGGCGGAAAAACAGATTGGGGAGTAACTTATTTATTTTTATCGTTTTTTTTTAACAGATTTTTTTTTAAATTGAGTTGGAAGGAATATACACCAAACTCGTATCTATTCATTTATCCTAACTAAATTCAAAAACTTAAAAAAAAAATCATCAGAATTGTAAGATATTTGAGTATGCCTTTGTAAGCTAACAAAAATAAAAGTTCACAAATATATATTTTTTACATTACTATTAAAAATTCTTAGTTGTAAAAAGAAGTTTTAAAAATTGTACTTAGTGAAATAATTAAGTTAATAAAAAAAGAGTTTACCTTTAGTTTTAAACAGTTATCCAAAACATGACTAACTTAAATAATATAAAATGCTCATGAAAATATGTTAATTTTAAGTTGATAAAATATTTATAAAATAACTTGAAATTTAAGAATATTACTGAATATTATCAAATTAACCTATTTTTTGTTCGATGTTGAATGATAAAATAACAATAAATAATGTGTTTATATAAATTTTCTTTAAATACATTTTTGACATAAAAAATATAATTAATATTTCTTGTCATTAGAAACATACAATGAATATTTATATGAACAATTTGCATAGTAAGTGGATTTTATTTATAATCTGTTCTGAATTGTATGTAGTTTGACAAGTTAATTCATATATTTTAATATAATTTTTATTAACATTCATAATAAAGACAAATTAAAATTCATGTGCTATTTTTTTAATATATTTATGAACACAAACAAATGTAATATTATATGATATACTGAGTTTTCCCTGTTTAAATAAATTTAATAACTTTTTAATTTCATCGAATAATCCGAAGTGTGCTAGGACATAAAAAAAACCGGTATAAAATTACATTTAATTCTCATCCAAAGTTTTTTACTGAAGTAAAATTTAAGATTTCCAAAATCGAAAGTTATTTTGAAAATGTACTCTTGAAAAATAATTTATAGTTTTTTTATATGCTGCCAAAATTTAAACTTGAACGACATCTTCTTTTACTTGATTGATTATACAAGATGCCAGATATTTAAGTTTTTGAGTAAGATTATATGTATCCAATTTAACATTTAACTTAATCATATTTAAAATTATTTTAGCACATCTAAATTCTGAGTAAAATAAATTTTTAAAATACTTCGTAAAAGCTTTTTTTGTATACGAATTATTTCCCTTTGTTAGAAGAACTATTGAGAACGATCATAAGTAAACAACAAAATTATTTATTTCAATTAATGTCGTTTAACATTGCTATGGACTTTATATTTAAAAAATATAAAGTCCATATCAATGTCAAACGACATTAATTTTTGTTTCATATCCTCCATGTCTAACGACTGCTAGACAAGGTTTATGAGATTATTTACCCTCAAAAAGTCCAAAAATATTAAAGGATTTCTAATTAAATTGTCGTGTAAAAGTTGAAGAAAGTTCAAAATGTGTTCTGGGGACGCATTTTCTGAAACACCCTTGTTGCATGTTGTAAAAATCTTCTGAGCCCCTTGAAACAAATCCCCCCTCAAGCAGCCACTAATCTGAAAATAGCAGTCCAACTTTTCCAATCACAAATGAGGTCTAGAGAACTAGCAAAGCTAGTTTTTATGTACCCTACTTTTATTGGTGGGATTTGCTATTTAATCGGGTTAAAATTCTTCTTGATTGCAGAGACATTGATTATAACAGGAACAAGCCGAAAATGTCATTTAAAGCCTTAAAAGTGTGATTTAAAGTATATTATTACAGATTAATATTTTGTAATATTACAGTGTAAATTAAATTAAAAATATATGCATATATATTTGTTAAAATTTAAATTGCCTTTTCAATGAAATTTTGTTATAATTAGCATTGGGTTTTTTCATTGCGAACATTTAAATTAATTATGATTACCTTAGGTTGTCTTAAAAATGCTTTTCGAAGAAAAAAGCTAATTTGATTCAAACTTCGAAAAACATTTGAAGGACTCAATGTATTTAATAACTAATATGCATCATCCTTTTTATTATATTTAAAATACTACTACTTTAATTAATTTTCAATTAATAAAAACGAATTAATTAATAATATGAATGAGAAGTATTAAAAGCTCATAAATACAAGTCACAGGATATAAGAAACGATATACGCATATATATTTATTATAATTTATAATTTGTAAAATTGTTAAACAACACAAATATAATAATGCTTTCATACACATGTTAAGCTTAGGCATATGGATATTTTAAAGTATATGGAAAACAAAATCATTCACACAGCATCTGATTAGTCATATTTATTCTTAGAATATTGAACATAACGAAATAAAAAAAAAGAATCTGATTTATTTTACTTTCATAATTTTTAAATTATATTGCAGAAATGCAAATTAAATAATTAATTATATTCATTCTTTAATCTTTACAAAAAGTACATGATAGTTTTTATTTTTAAAAGACAATGCCTATATAAACAGTAGATATTGAAAAGATTTTTCTAAATTTTTAGCTTATTTAGATTATATATATATATCATATATATATATATATATATATATATATATATATATATATATATATATATATATATTATATATATATATATATATATATATATTATATATATTATATATATATATTATATATATATGTGTGTGTGTGTGTGTGTTGTGTGTGTGTGTGTGTGTGTGTTGTGTGTGTGCATGAAAATTATTATATATAAAGATAGAAAATAGTAATTTTTCACCAGTAATACAATATACATATATCAATACAATTATTTATTTTTTTTCAAATGATCAAACATTTACAATCATATGCATTATTTTAAATTAATTTTATTAAGAGATATGTATATATTTGCAACGATATAAAATTCACATGATTTTACCGAAAGTTTTTTTTTTTAAATAATTACATCATTTTTAACCCTATCCTATCTTACACATTAGATAATAATTTACAATGCGTGACCTAAGACATTGTTTTGAAACCCTTTAAAATAATAGCATTCCCCTGTCAGCAGCCACTCAAATTTAAAGGAATTATGTAAGGCGTTGGATAAATAGGTAATAATACTTTGTTCGACAGCATAATTGTAGGACGGAATTTCTCATCAAGTAATTACGATTATGAAATAAGTTTCCCTGAAAGTTTGTTAGCTGGAGAACTGTTTCTCTATAGATTTGACTGTCAATCTCTAGATTAATGACAATAATTAAGGAAATTTGAAGTAAATAATATCCTGGAAAGGGGACAGGAAATGAGGTTACCTTAAAAAAATTTTGAATTTTTTATTTTGCATTGTTATCAATATTTAAGCATTTTTATAAAAATCTTTTTTTGTTTTGAATATAATATGCTTATTCCTTGTTTAAACATATCCACATTTGTTAATGAAATTCATACAAATTGTATGTATTTTTTTGCTATTGATAATTTGTAAATGTTTTGTAGAGTTGATGAGATACAGAAAAAAAAATGCATTGATATATATCTCCGTGTTATTCAGTAACTTTGGTATTTATAACGTTAAATTGGTTAACTTTAATTTAACTTTTAAAATTATTTTATTATAAGACAGATGTAAATTCAGGAGGATAATACTGTTATTTGATATAATTATCTCTATAACAGCTAAATATGCTATAGAGCTAATTATATCGTGTAACGATATTTTTATTTAAAATCTATTGATAATTTGCAAATTCAAAGCCTACTTACGTTGTCATCTCCATTTGAAAAATTTGCTAGAATGCTTACTGGCTGATACATTGTATAATGTTGTGGCTTGGGTGGTAATGGAGGTTTTATCTCTACAGTACAATACTTCCCACGAAAGTATTGCTGAGATGGTATTCTTTTCTTTGAATCGGACATGGCAACTATATTGACACACTCATCGTATGCACCAAATGACGTCACTGTACCTTGTAACATTCCTGCTGGTGGTTTTCCAAAAGCGTCAATCACTGTAAACAAGAAACACCATTAAAAGGAATAATTTTATTTTGCAAAAATAATAATAATATCATCCAAAAATATAATAATTATAAATATATTTTAACTCTTTTCACGGAATTATAATGTGTGCTAGTGAATTGGAAAGACTGGCATTTAACACTGCGTAGCAACAGCATAACAGCCAAAGATTATTAAAAAATATTTGATCTTCCGAAGTATTATTTTTTTCTAAGAGAACATATCATAGATAATAATATTCTGTGTGATTTCGTGTTTAAATGTAGCAAAGGAATTGCACTAGAATGGGAAAGTCTAGTGAAGTTTATGAAATTATCTTATGCATTTCAGTATTTTATTTCATTTATTTATTTTTAAATATCGAAATCTAAAACTGTCTTAAAAATTTCGATAATTATTTACTCAAATTGATTTAAAAAATTTTGTAATTAGCTTAAAGCAAAATCTTTTCCATTTTATAATTAGATTAAAGATCATTCATAATTAATTAGATTTGGTGCAATTAGCTTAGAGCTTGTATAATTAGTATTTTGTATAATTATTTTAAAGCAAAATCTCTCCCTTTGATAATTCATAAAAATATCCTATATTTATATTTCAAAATCAAATATCAATAATTCGTTAGTGGACATTGAAATATCTTTAAATTTTTATAATTGATAATAACTGCTAAATTAATGAATATTTACCATTATGATAATGTAATTACAATTAGGATTCTCTAATTTTAATTCTTTTTAAGGTAGATATTTTGTAGTCAGTAAACACTAAATATAATGAAAACCAATGGCTTTTGAACATTTAAATAATTGTAGCGTACTTCCTCAATATGAGGATAATGTCAGCAAGTATTGGAGAGCCAGTGAATTAATGTCTTAAGAGCTAATATTTGGTATTTGTGAAATGAATAAATATTAGTTCCCGAAATTCTGGAAAGTACACTTAACTGCCTTTCTCTTTTCTTCGTAAGATTGCCTAGTTAATGAAAAACTGTATTCTTCTGAATGGAGAGTGTACTGCATACTCACTTTGAAACGCCCATGGGCGTAACCGTCGCAAACCCAGCAGCAGTTGGAAGAAGCTGGTGTAGCAACCGTTGCTCAGTTGCATTTCAGACGAGGCCCTCACCAGCAGCGGCAAGGCTTGTCGAACTACAGCGTCCACGGACTCCCTGAAGGACTCTTCCAAGTTCACCCATTGTTGCAGGACCTGGGAGGAGGGAAGCTCGGATTCTTCAACACCGACCACTAAGTTCTCCAAACCTTAAAACAAATTGAAATAAAATATTTTCTTGAAATGACGGATGTGCAAGTGTGATTTTCTTAAACTTGTAAATACTCGTTTGACAAATAGTTCTCTAATATCCACAATTTTATTTTAATCTCAATGATCAATCAATCTATGTTCTAATAATTTTGTTATTATAATAATTTGATAATGTTATATAATTCTAATATGACGAATGATGTTTTATGTTCTAATAATTTGACTATATTATATAACTCTAATATAACAAATAATGTTCTAATAGTTTGACTAATAACTTTGTTATTCAAATAATATGACTCTATGTTCTCATCATTTGACTTGCATCTAAAGGAAGATGTAAGATTTTTTTTCAGAAAATTTTACCAATCATTTTATAAAGGTTTGCAGTATGTAGAACGCATATAATATCATTCACTTTTTAGTAATTATTAAAAATATATTTTATAAAGCAAGATTTTAAACTATTGGGTTTTTAATAATTGTTATAATATAATAAACATTTTCTTCAAATATTGATATTAAAATTGAAAATAATATTCAATATTTATCTCATCTTACAAACATTTACAGTTCAACATTATGGTATTAAAATAGGCAGTATTTGATAGAAATGTTGTACAACGATAAGAAATAAGTAAAAGAAGTCTAAAGATATGTAAATTAATAAAAACTGTTAGCTTTCTGCACTACGATCATCAAATTCGCGTAAAACGGTTTTAGAATCTAATGTACCCTGCAACTTTTTTAGACTAGTTATTTTCTAATTATTCTTAAAAACTTTAATTAAAGAACCAATTAATCATGCAAATTATTATTGCTAAATAACAATAAAATAATATATTTTGAACATTGCTTTGAAAGTATTTTATATTTACTTTAGACTCTCTATGTACATTACTCATTATTACTAAATTTCTTGATGAAAGTTAAGCGACATTTTATAATCTTTGTCGACATTTGTTTGCTTATCGATGGCATGAATTGAAAATGTTTAATTAACATTTTCAATTTTGACTCTTGATTATGTTGCTTGAATTGAAGAGTTAATTTTTTTATATGCTTACAGTTAAAAATAATGTCAATATTAAATGCATATCTTTCATTGTTTGATTTTTTAACCTTATAGTTAGTAATAGTTTAGTAATTATATATCCAGGGCAATTTTTTATCACTCTTTGTGCTGAAAATAATTAGAATCATGAGCATATAATTGAAGCATTTAACAATCAAATCGTAGAACGAGAACCATGGAAGGACATGAAATATCAAATATGTATGCATACAGCATAATGGAATACGTTAAAAATATTCAAAAAGTATTTTGTAAGCATATGAAAGAATTAGAAGAGATGTTGATGACAACATTTTGACTAGAAGTAAAGGTTAATGAACAATACTGTTTTGGAAATAATTATTGATTATCAAAATTAAGGAACTATTTATGTCATAAAATTATATCAAATGTGAAATTATATTGAAGTTATTACCGAAAGATTAATTCTACATTCTAAATAAGATTTTAGAGGGCAAATTGCTCAATAATAAGGCCATTAAAACGTGAACGGTTTCATGCCGCCAAAAAATCATATTTACATTTTGCTTTCACAACATTCATGCCTAGAAAAAAAACATGAACAAAAAATATATAAACATTATAATGTGAATATTATAATTTAAAGCCGAATAAAGCTAATACTATGCAAAGCATATTTTAAAAGGAGGTAATAATTATGAGAAAATCAGTGCTTATTAGAGTACAGAAGTATTCAAATGTAGCATTACAAGCTTTTTGATGAAATTCATCAGCGAAAAGATGCAGAGAATTTAAACATGCTTACGCACGCAAAATGTAATTATAAATAGAATTCACAAAACTTGATAATTTGACTCCCTCATGTAATATCAAGTGTTTATTAATTCACAAGTGAAAAAAGCTTAGATATGATTAATTGTACACTAAATAAATTATAATTATCAATTAATTTACAATTATTAATTTTTGGATAATTATTGTAACTGAAGTAAGTTTACTTTTCATGTTTTTATAATTATTACCATAGATTATAATACATAATATTATGACTACAAACTTTTCCTTGAAGAAATATGATTCTAAACATCATATAATAAAAAAGGGTTTGCAGAAACACATCATTCAAAGTTGTTGGAATTGTTCTATACAATTAAGATCTAAAGAGAGCATGCGCACTATTCTATTTATACTTCAAGAATATTTTCTGCAAAGCGAGATATAAGAAATACATCATTAGCTTGAATTAAAGGAAATTTTCTTAATGAAAAAGAGCTATTTTGAATATCTTTGTATGTTTAGTATCATCCTCTAAACGGAACCAACTGAATCAGTAAATGTAGCATACAATTAAAATCACATTGTATTGAGTCTCAATATTTATCAACATAGCTAATCAACAACATAGCCCTCAATTAACATGAATTAAAGGAAATTTTCTGAACGAAAAAGAGCTATTTCGAATATCTTTGTATGTTTAGTAATCATCCTCTAAACTGAACCAACTGAATCAGTAAATATGGTATGCAATTAAAATCACTTTGCATTGAGTCTCAATATTTATCAACATAGCTTCTATGAGTTCGGAAGTTATCGTTTGTTTATTAGAAAGACATGGAACATTTTGTCTCTATCAATGTCTAAGACTTCTTGCTACTCAAATTGAATTACTAACAATTTTTACGCTTAGAAGGAATCCGAATTTTTAAAGTTGTAGCCATGAGATTTTCTAGTCACTTTACTTCAAAATCAACGCCAAACAAATTTTACCACTGGGACTTGGAAGAAGTTTTGACAATATCGCGATTTGGCATTGTCATCTTTTTTTCCTTTCTGTTATATTTAGCATAGATTTGGCTTTTGTTTTTTGCATATTATTTGAATTTATCAAAACTTTGCATACTTTTTCTGAAACCATGTCATCAACTGATATTTTTGTGAGTTGGATATAAAACATGCATGGAATTGAAAACAGTTTTGAATCTTATTCGACATAAAAATTTCCTAACAAAACATAAAAATATTTGTGTTCTTTTTACTAATTTCTTAAAACTTTCTGTTTTTTTTTTAATTTTAAAAATATGTTAGTTAATTTGATTAACAGACAACGGTTACAGCAAATAACAATATTTGAACTTTTTTAACTCGACTGGTTTCAAACTAGTATTTACAGCATATATCCCAAGTTTAAATTAAAATAGTTTATTTCCTTAGTTTCTTTTAAGTGAAAATATAATTGATAGTGATTGATTTTTAACTTTTTCTCTGTGAAATACAAATTAAAGTCGTGGAATCTTTATTTCAAAAGTTTTAAAAATAATTATATTTTAATTTCATATAATATAATTTAGAAATAAAATACGAGAAATAATTAATCAGTGACCAATAAAAATATGCATAATGTGCCCAATAATAATATATGATTTCACAGCGTTTAAAGAAACCAAAAACAGATTTTCGATTGTTAGATAATTATGTCACATTAAGAGTAATCCAGATTCGCTTATAGTGCAAACAATTCTCTTTCGTTATCGTTAATCTTAATTTAATAGGATTTATGGAGCTTTTTGTTGATATTTAGAAATTTTTCCTTTAGCTTTTTTGAAGTGAAATAAATTATATTTAGAGTAAATATCTTCCAAGGCTTACTGCGAGTTATTTATGTAATTATAAGGATTTTAATAATCTTCAAGAAATATTTATCTCGTTCAAGATTACAGAAATACATTTGAAATAAAATCAAGTCATGAAGTTTTTTGTGTATATTAATTTATATAAAAAAATTTGTAAAAAGAAACAGTTCTTGCTGAATGATCTCAAAATTCACGAATCAAAACAAAAATGAGTATTGTTAAGTATATTCCTATTAATATTTAATTAAAATCAAAAAGTTTGAAGCATGACATGTGTTAACTGCAATTAATTATGTGAATTTAGCAGTAAGTTAAAAAAAATTTTCTTGAATGTCAGGAGTTCTTGGCATTTGATAAAATTATTAAAAATGAATAATTCTTCAAATTTCAATGAAATGTATTAATAATAACTTCAATTAATTATATGAAGTTAACAATAAGTTAAGGAAATTTTCTAGAATGCCAGGAGTTCTTGGCATTTGATGAAATAATTAAAAATAAATAGTCCTTCAAATTTCAATGAAACGTATTAACAATAACTCCAATTAATTATATAAAGTTAATATTAAGTTAAGGAATCTTCTTGAATGGTAGGAATTCTTGGTATTTGATTAAACAATTAAAATATTTAATTCTTAACTTTTTATATTTTAAAACTATAATAGTAACTTTACATAGTTAATCGATCTTGAACTTTTAATACAAATTATATTCAAAATATTCGTCTCATTTATATAAAAAATTTAAAGAGATAAAGGAAACAAGCATTGATTGCACGGTATAAAAAGATATTAAATTTGCAGCAATTCGGATGTTGATTTTAGGAAGGAAATTAATAGAAAAATAACTGTGATTCTCTTTACAGTAGATAACTGTTCTCCTCGAAGACTCTATACTCATAATTGACATAAAAAAAAGTTTCATACAGAACTAAAACTCAATAAAACGATGACACTTTGTATTCGTGTATTCAACTATGTGACTGAATGTGCCAAAATATCTGTCTGTCTTTACAGTGAATTGTCAAACGAAGTTGAAATAATGATTACCGTAATGATAGTTCATATTAATCTGAACGTTCTCTATAGCTGTACAAGAAAACATTTTTACATATGCTACTCACAAATCCATTTCCCATCCATATTATAAGCATACGGTTTTACAAAACCGATCTCACAATATGTCAGTCCTCATCTTTCATCACCATTTACTCGATGGTAATTAAAAATGATACATTACAAGATGGTAACTATAGTCAATAAACCATTAAATATTCATCTGAAACTAGTTGGATTTTGACCAGTAAAGGTGGATAATATCATGAAATGATACTACCATTGTTGATCATATGATATCACCAACAAAGATATGATGTTGATGATATGATGTATGATAACGTTGTAGATTAGAACAATAAGATTCTATCAAATTCGAAATCTTATTGGTAAGCATTTCTATTCAAAGCATAGGATGATGTTCTGAAAAATCTCCAAACTTAAAAAGTGATTTCCGAATGAGAAATCCTCTGCCCAAATTTGGCTTTGGAAAGATTGTTTCTGATGTCGTTTCCCTCTTTTTCATAGTATAAATGTTCTAAAATGCTAATCATTTGCACATCCCAAATATCTTCCAACTTTCAAGTGATAATGACAATAGTAGTAGCAAACTTTCATAGAGTTGCAGTTACTGGCAATTTAGTTATTTATCGATCATAGTTCATATATACTTAAAAAATTCCCATTTAAAGAAATTTATTTTTGAGTAATATGTACTTATAAACTGAATATACATTCATTTATAACACTTTGGAAACATTTAAATGGAAATAAATACATATAATAATGGAAATTATTTATTTCCATTATTATATGTGGATATACTACACATATAATAATGGAAATAAATAATCAAAATCCATTATTATGTGTGTAGTATATCCATTTGCAGAGGAACCTTTATTATTTTCCTAGATGTAATTTTCTGAACATTTATTAACATCCATGTCTACCAATTTTTAAATATTTATATCTGAAATTATATTAATTTTAAGATTTTGTATATCTGAATATGCTTTGATTTACAAACATCTAAAACCATTTCTAGACTATATCTAAATATTAACTACTTATGTTCGACATTTGCTATTAATAATATCTGAATCAATATGATTCTGCTAACATCAATATTTAAGTCCTCATTTACTGACAGAGTTTTGTACTTAAAACTATAACCATATATTGGTTTTAATATTCATTTAAACCTTTTGATTAATTTATAGATATTTGTATACATGTGTGTCTCCGAATTTACATACAATTATAAATAAACAAAATTTCATTTATATATCAACGATATATTTGTACAATTTGGAAGCCAAGATTAAAACAGCACTTAATATCATGCCAATTTTTATTTTCCTGAGAAAATTCAAGTAATATACCCCTGCAAAACTTTTTGACAAGTTCTCTGTTTTTTAATAAAATCATCTACCGTTTCTCTGACCTCCTCATGAATAATAATGATATATTTATTCATAAACATCATTGATATGGGCGTAAAAAACGTGAGCAACGTGCAAAAATGACACATCTATTTCACGGTAGGATAGCTATCACAATTGTTATTTAGACGTGATTCTGTTATTTTTTTTCTAAATAACAGAACAAATTTGGTGTAAATTTTTACGCTTAGTGGGAAACCGGGACGCGCATTTTCTTCATGGTCTAGGGAATGGAAACTGATTGTTTTGCACTTTTTCATGTACAAACTGGGTTGATGGCTTTTCTGAATTTGTTTACTACCATTGTCACGAACATGGACATTTTAATTTTGTTTACAGTTCATATGATGTCTTGAAATAATAAATGAAATTATTCCTTTAAGATTTAAATAATGATTTTTAATTTGTTTTCACTGAAATTTGTATACGTTGAATATATATTTCTATCATGAAAATATTATTTTTAGGAATTATAAGTAACAAAAATTACAACAAGTTCTTCGAATGTATCATAAAACTAAACTGTACAGAAATAAGCTGTAAACTAGTTTTTTAATGTATTTAAAATTTCAGTGTTAAAAGTTCTATTCAGTTTGCAATTTCTAATCGGTGATATGAAAATAAATATAAATATTCTATATTTTTTTCTGCTACAAATATGAATTTTTCACATAACAATTGCTTAACTTAATTATCCACACAATGAGTTAGTAAATTTCAAATAATAAAGTATTTCCAATAGAATGTGTTCATTGTTTGGGTGTATATGACATCTATAGTCATTCTTTTTTAATGTATTGGTACTAGAATTTCTGAGACTTCTGTAGATAACTTAACAATTGAATGTTGTCGTAACATTACGTTCATCATCTACTATTTAATGCTGTTTGAAGGACACAGACCTTGGTATATATTCATGTGACAAAATTAGAGAAACTTTCAAAAGCTTACCAGAATAAATGTACATACAGAGAGCCGAAACTGTTATATAATAATGTTACTATCAATTTTCTAACTAATTTTCTATTAAAACTATCAATTTTCTGTTTATATAATAATGTCTCACTTTGATCCTACATTATATTCATTCTCTTACTTTGATTTTACATTATATTCATACTCTTGTTTCGATCCTACATTACACTCATACTCTTGTTTTGATCCTACATTACACTCATACTCTTGTTTTGATCCTACATTACACTAATACTCTTACTTTGACACTCCATTATATTCATACTCTTGTTTCGATCCTACATTACACTCATACTCTTGTTTTGATCCTACATTACACTAATATTCTTACTTTGACACTGCATTATATTCATACTCTTGTTTCGATCCTACATTACACTCATACTCTTGTTTTGATCCGACATAACACTAATACTCTTACTTTGACACTGCATTATATTCATACTCTTGTTTTGATCCTACATTACACTGATACTCTTACTTTGATCCTACAGAGTGATCAGACATTTTACTCGGAAATGCGAAGTCATACAACTTCTTGCATAGTGCGAGAATAGTTATTAATTTATGAATTACTTTATCCATTTTACAGATAATAATAAGAATCTGTAAAATTAAAGGCCTGCTATATTTATTTACAGCGATCTATATCGGAATCAAAAAATATATGCTTATTCTAATTACATATATTGATTTGTAGATATTGGAGTTAAAATATGGTAATTTCATTATCTTGTACATAATTTTTATGTATCGCATATATACCTACATACATTCCTCTATACTAGATCTCAAAGAAATATTGGATTTTGAACCATAGGATTTTCTTTCTGGAGTTTAAACAAATATTTTTATCAAATAAATCTCCTCATTTAAAAATATTTAAATTTATAGAATTATTTATAATGTATAACAGATCAGTGAAAAATAAAATAAAATATATTTAACTAATTTAATTGATGGCAAAATAAATATTTGCATAAAGGCATTCACAAATCAAAAATTTTAAATAGAAAAAAAATTTAATTAATTCATTTTATTTCATTTCTGTGTATTAATGTTTGCATTACAAGAGATATATATAATTAATCATTTTAAAATGACTATATGTAGGTGTCTTCTAGAAAGAAATTTTATAATTAGTGTTTATGGCTCGCATCAAATATGTTCGTGGTTTTATAAAATGCCTTTAATTATATATACAAATTTAAAAATTATTTGTTAGTATGCAACATAATGTAACCTTACATAATTAAGGAACTTTTATCATTTGATGACTATCAAAAGAGACATGCTTGAAATATACAAGTCTGATATCATTTGAAATCATGATTGTTTACTATAATCGGGAAACAATTTACACACAGAAAACGTTAAAGCCTTCATGATAAGTCTGGTATCGTATATGCAAACCTACATATTCCAATACAGAAGCAGATACTGATAAAATTTAAGATGCACATTTATAATGAAAATTTTAATTTTTTTAACCGATTTCAATGCAAAATATAAAATTTATTTTATTTTAAGAAATTGGCTCTGAAAATCGAAATACGAATTATTATCTTTTTTCATAAGGAATTTTTTTAAGTAATTCGCTATATGTTATGGATTACATCATCTAATTTAATGAATATCATTTATTGCGAGTTTCTTACTGAACTTTGTAGATACTATAATAAATTCTTATTTTTTACGTGCATGTTTTTTATGTATTTTTATCAAAAGCTGAAATTTAACATGTTAATATTTAAAATTCCTAATAATCAAGGCAAATTGCTATTTTAGAACCACGTTTCCCTATTTTATTTTGTTCTAATGTTGCAATTTATGGAATACTTTCTATCGGAAATTTATATGAATTCTTTTCTATACTTAAATTTGGAAATTATATAAATTAGAATAAAATTTTTCTCAAGATCCACATATTTCATTTTGTATTTTCTCATTAGTGACAAATTATTTCAATCTAACCTCACACATTAAAATTTTTAATTTTAAAAATAAATTATTCCTACAGCGCCATGAGTAACATTATCAAAATTAATCATACATTTTTTAATTAAAAATTTCTATATATTTAGTAAAATAAATTTTCATTTCACTTAACATTAATGATTATAAAAGTGAAATCATACTTTTATTGTAATTTTATTAACATCCGATCCTAAACTAGAAATATAAGCCATTGTTTTCCTGTAGAAAACTAAAATGTCTCTTATATTATTAAATTAAAAAAGTGTATTCTTAAAGGGCAACAAAATCACTCAATGGATTATGTACAGTAATGAATAAAAATAAAAATGGTACAAACTATTTATTTGTCATTAAGGAATAGCATATAATAACTTGGCACTTTTTTGCAATAATTTACCATTAATTTATTTTAAAATATTATTGATTATCAAATTTAAGTAATTTTATTGTAAATTTATATTTCACTAATAGTTTGTCTTTGGTTTAAATTAATACAAGTTAAATTTTATAAAAATATTGATATGTAAAAGTTTAAAAAACACATATTATCTAATATTTTTATTTTAGGAAAAATATAAAAGTAAGCTTAAATTTTGCATAGATTTTTTACTTTACTGGATACGGAATTTTGATCATAAGCATTTTTGTAAAAATTTATTCATGATAGAAAATTTTTTATGCATGTTACCATAATTCAAGTTAATAAGATATATATATATATATAAATATATATATATATATATATATATATATATATATATATATATATATATATATATATATATATATATATATATATACATCAACCGTTAGTTCTGTAAACAAAATTTATTTTCATCTTTAATTTATTAAATTTTTTTAAAGTTTTCTCTCTTTTCTTCAAATATTCAATTCAATTGTTTACTGAGTAAGTGAAACATATGATGGCTATGAAAATGATTTCGCTTATATAGTTTATCAAAATATAAATAATTTCAAATTTTACAAAAATGTTAAATTTTTCACTCAATGAAAATATTTACAACTGATTTACATTTCAGAATTTAATGCCTAATATTTATATGTAAATCCTATAAGCTCAATATTTAAATACGAGAATGAATAATCCGCAAGTTTTAATAGAAAGTGAGAAGGAAAATTAAAGTAATCGTAAACATATCAATTATATGAAAACTGTTTAAAATAACCAGTTCACTGAGCAAAAGTCTAAACATTTTTTTAAAAAATTAAATTAAATAAAAACAAATATGAATATACAAATATTTAAATTTAATATTTATATCATGTATATAAGAATTTGTTCAATTTCAAGCTTAGGTTAATATATTTCTAAGAACATATTCGTGACTAAATGTGCTTATGAAACTATGGAATCACTTTTTTAATCTTACCTCTTGAAATGATTTCTTCTTGGACTTTTTGTTCATTCTTCGTATTTGAATCCCAATACTGCTTTTGCAAGAAAGCTCCCATTCTTTTACTGACTTCGCTAATGTTGCCAGCAAATGCAGAAATTCTGCTAAATTCCACTGGTTGAATCCTATCCTTATTATCTGATGAAGATTCTTTCAGTGTTTCAGATAATAGTTTACTGATACGACTAGTTTTATTGGCACTTCTTGTTCTAGTAGTATTTGCAGAATTAGCAAATGGTAATTTAGATGCTGGAATACCTAGAGTTGTATTTGTAAACTTAGAAGTCATGTTCACCTGTGGTTGAGTTTGATTTAACAGCGAAATCGGTGGTTTGTTTGTTGGCGAGTTTATTGATGACATTGAGATTTTTTGTTCTTCTTTCATGTCTTTATTCACCAAATCCTTTTCGAACAAAATTTTTCTCAGGTTGTCTTTGAAACTGTTCACATTTTCTTTTAATTTCAGAATGTTTTCCCCAAATTTTTCAATTGCTTCTTTTTCTATTCCAATATCTGAAATATTTCCTGGTATCATGATGAGTGGTTCCCCAGGTGGCATGGAAAACTCTTCTGGAACTGTTAGAGGATTCGAATTTTTCGATATTTGTTCCGTCGGCATTGTTGAGTTGAAATTGCTGTTAGCGGAATTACTCGAAATCATTTGTAGTACTGAAGAAGGATCATGAATTCGAGGCTTACTCATATTTGGATGTTCAATATTTGATGAAATCTGAGACGATGTAGCTTTGCTGATGTTATATTCAGGTGGAAGAAATGGAATCGTAAAATGCTTCGATGAATGCATCATATCTGAAGTCCCTATACTCGAAATATTTTTCGATGCTTCTTCATTATTCTCATATCTTCCACTAGAAAGCATATCAGAATTATTTACATTTGGCTTAATATTTATTGCATTTAAATTTAAACCAGGCTGGTTTGAAGTGGAATTCTCTGCTGAAACAAAATTTTCATCTGTTATTGACCTAGCCATTGCTAAATGCAGTTTAAATGCTAAAACCAAACACATGGCTCCATAATGCAGAAGAGTTATTTTCAACATTTTAGCTTTTGATTGCATTTGCTTTCAAGTTAATTACGTATCAAAAGTAACCAAATGCTCTATTTCCATCATCAAATGATATTTTTCAAAGAGATGATGGTGATTCATGCTTTGATGTACAAAACTTTTATTTTATTTGAAGTAATCCAGTATTGTGACTAAGTCTGTGGCCTTGTAAATACTAGTAGAAAGAAAGCAAACCACAAAAGTTAGTATTCTGAAAATATAAGCTTTTAAAATTTTACCACGAAAATTCCAAATCACAAAGACGTTCAATTTGGGGATTTTAAGTTCTGGAAATTATAATTTCATCTTCAGAGCTAATAATAGAATTGACCTTAAAAACAAAACAGAAGAATTTCAGATGCACCTCCGAAGAGACGATATTTTCCCACACTCTTGATTTCAGAAAACTTCTGAGATGAAATGAGATAAATTATATAAGGAATTCGCGCACGTTAAGATAGAAACTGTAACCGCATCAGACACGTGTTACTGGAGGAAAGCATAAAACGACAACTGCCAAGTCTATGAGATAAAAAAACGTGAACGAGATGCTTTTCGAAATGCCTTAGGCAAGAATTTTAACTTTCACTTAAAAAAACAACTTTCACTTTTTTCCCGTCATTGAAATGGAACGATGTTGGTCACCAGTCTTTTCCTCCAGTTTAATGATAGAACGAACGAATGCCCGTAGTTCTAGGACGAAGTTCTACTTCCCTAACACTTACGGGTGTTTTCTCTCTTTTTGATTCGTTTGCTCTGAAGAATGCTAACCTCGATGCCACTTCAGCCACACCAAAATTTTCATTTTTTATTTAATTTTTCTCTTTGTATCGTTTTCAGAAGTGGTAATTTAAAATTTCGTTTGCGCGTTGGGAAGAATTATCTTATGATCATTTATTCATTATTTAATTTAAAAGGATTATATAAATTTGATTATTTTATAATTTAACTAATTAAATTAGGAGAACAATCATTAGGTTTTTAATTTTGCCTTTGATATTTTTATAAATCAGAAAATAGTATTTGTTTAGTGAAGCATTCAATTACAAAATATTAAAAAAAGATAATTCAAGAGATTGCCAATATTATTTATGTACGAATAAAAAATAGCAGCTTAGAATATAAAAAATACTTTTATTCTTTAATTTATATTATGTTTTCTATACTATAAGAAATGATTCAGAAACTTTCACCAATTTTCTTGAAAGTGCTTAGTATCAGAAAACATTGAACATTAAAATCAAAAAATTTTAGATGTGATCTAATACCTCAATTTACTTTCGATGTGTTTTAATGATTTAAGTTTTTGTTGAAAATTGAAAACATTATAAACGAAAAAAAACATAATAAAATAAAACAAGATATGATACATATATTTGGCTAAAAGGTTTTTTGTCTCATGCATCACACGCCAAATAAATTTAAGTTTAAGAATAAAATTTGCTGTGGGATATTAAAAGTCACCAAACAATCAAAGTTCACTAATTGATCTAAAAAAGTGCAAAACGTTTTCTCAAAAATATACTCATTAAATTTAGACAGTTCTATATGATAAGAATTTATTTAATTCATATAAATGTATACAAGAAAAGTGCATTAAGTCTTAATTAAAGTTTTTGTTAGGCATACAGCAAAAGCATTTCAAATTACAAGGAAAATATAAAAACAGTTCTTATTTAAAGTTACAGGCTAGTTTCTGCTCATCTCTAAATTTCGACGTTGCAATTTTCACATTTTTTTTCAATCATCAGTAATTGCATTTCAACAAAATAATTAAAGTTACAGACTAATTTCTACACATTTATAACTTTCAAAGATCGAATTTACACATTTTTTACTATTATTTCGTAATTACATTACAGGAAAAGAATCAACCTAAAATAGAT
This sequence comes from Latrodectus elegans, assembly GCA_030067965.1. NCBI lineage: Eukaryota > Metazoa > Arthropoda > Arachnida > Araneae > Theridiidae > Latrodectus > Latrodectus elegans. Next base: position 38,599,599 of record CM057815.1, read on the forward strand.
TAATAAGTTTTATGATGACATTATCAATTACAATTAGAAATAGGCAAAAATTATTGAAGTAGTAAAAATAATATAAATAGAAGGCAAATAAATAAAAAAAATTTAAAATTCAATAGAATGAAAGAATTTGATTTATTGAGTAGAACCAGTTGGCATTGCTTCAACAACCTAAATTATAATTTCAAAACAATTTGCTCTTTAGTTTTTCATCTAAACCTGTTACGACGAAACATGACTTCACTCTGCAATAGTTCAAAGATTTTATCAGCTGCGATATCGGTTGAGAAAGACAATGATTATTAGCTATCCTGGTAGGGGTTGGATCTTTTGCAAGCGCTGATGAAAAAACAGCAGTGTGCCTCTGGAATACGGAAGTAAATCTTAAAGCACCTGTCAACTGAGAGCCAATAAACTGCCATTTATTGACTCTACCAACTTGAAAATGTTTCCAAGTGGGTGGAAAGTAATGTTACGAAACTTACAACGTGAAGGGCTCATTCTGTTTGTTCTTTTATCCACTGGATTATAACTTATTTCTTGCAATCGCAGAGTGAAAAAAATGCAAAAGTTAAACAAAATTTAGCATCTCATTATCAATTTAATCGTCTTAATCAATAAGAAATTAATTTGCCCACAACTACAAATGTGGCCGGTTGTCTGAAATATAATTTCTCTAAAAAGTAATTTTACATGATATTTTTATAAAGTATTTTACATTACTTTTTCAAAACAAAAGTAATTTTACATTCATTTTGATGGTAATTTTTTACTTTTCAAAGTTATTTTTAGTAATAATAAAGAGTTTAAAAAAAAACAAATTATAATCTAATTTGAATATTAATCTGAAGTTCTCCCTGCTTTTAAATCGGAGATAGTAAACAATTTGTGAAAGAATTTACTTTATGCGTAGGTCTTGGAGGAAAGAATGCGATAACAAAATGTCACATGCCAATTTTGATTTATTTTCTATGCATCACATAACAAGCATATTAGGAATCCTATACAAAGGAATCTTAGGAATCATATACTAGATTATGAAGCCCATAAATAATTTCTTAAGAGACTGGCATCTAAAATATTCAAAAGAATTACATATAAAACTGGCTTAAGAAGCCCAAACAAATAATTAATAAATAGCTTCTAGACTGATGCCTCTAATATCATAGCACTAATTAATAAAAGAGCTTGATAAGGCTAACTAATCGGTGATTTAAGCAAGAGGAGACTGGCGTCCCTACGAGCATGATAATACAATATCCAAGTAGGCATAAGGAGTCTAAAAAAAGCCATTTTTGTTATAAGGTGAGGTCCTATCTGTCGTGCACCCCCGTCGGAATTCCATTACAAAACTAAACTAAACTTTAAAAAAAAATTTTTTTTTTGCTTCTGTGTTACTTTTTTCTTTGGGGTTGTAAAGGGTGGTGGGGTAGAGGAAATTATGCCCGGATGTTGTCTCAAGAAACTTCCGACTTTTACAATAACTGTCCTATGAAAAACACTGCAATAATTAATAAAATTCGAGAGTTAATGAAGGATAATCAATTTATTCTTAACGATTCTAAATTCATCAATAGATATTTTCGTTAAAAGTTTTTCACACACATAATGATTCAAAATTATGTTAAATTCAATATCATACAAAAATTTTAATGATAGATTGGTTATTTGGTTTTCTCGAATTTTTTTGATGACTGATTGGTTTGCTGCTTAATAGACATTTTTTTTGCGTTTGAGGATTAATTAGATCAGCTTAAAGTAGACTCTGAATCACTATAAACATTGAAACCCAAAAGAGATTCGAACCCGTGAACTGTTGTGAAACGATATCAATAGAGATATATTAGAAAACAATGAATTCACTATCTCTGAAAACCACTTAGAATGTTGATTCGATCGATTAAAAAAATAGTTTTATTAAAATAAAATAAAAAACAACTTGAGACCAATTTTATTCGAAAATATGTGAGATAGGAATACATCTCTTGCTCAGTGAGCGTTCAATTTTCTGAGTAACAAAAAATTTTATTATTTCATTTTATTATTTTTCACTTTATTATAAGAATTTACGATTTAATAAAATGGTGCATAAAATAAAGTACCACTCTTTAATCATTAGAGATTTTATTTCCATACAAGATAACTTCACAAGTTATTAAATTTGGTAAATTTTTAAAGTTAAATTGGACAAGCATTTTCAAGATGTAACATATTTATCATTTATAAATATAAACATTGCACAAAAAGACGAATTAAAAACTTTAACAGTAAGAATAGCAATATGGCACATAAAATTAAGTATTTCAAATAAATTCCTTAGATATTTTTAACAATAAATTTATCATTTAATCATTTTGTCAATTATTCTGTTAGCTAAGAGTAAAAAAAAATTCGTAAAAATTATTTGGAAACTAATTCTAAGTAAGTTATTCGTAAAAATTAAAGAAATTAATAAAGAAAAATTATATTTCCTGAAAATAAAACGTTGAAATAACGTTTAAAAAAACAAACATCTATTTAAAAACTTTATGATTATGTAATGAAATGATGTTTTTAAGGAAACTTTTTGGTTATGAAATGTAGTTAGTAAAAAATTTTATTATGAAATGATGTTATTAAAAGGGCTTTATGATTACGGAATGATGTTATTAAAAAACTTTATGATTATATTATTCGAAATTAAGTTGTTTTTAGATGTTACATATATTTAATGTCTTGTGATTATTAATTGTTTTAATTTACATCTACATAAAAAATTTACAAAAAGAATAAATAAGAATACACAGTTAAAAATATGAAGCTCTGCCTACAAATGATGACATTTAGTGGGAAATATTCCTCACTATGACAACCACATATTTTATTTTTTTCGAAGTTCGAAGCTTCGAAAGGAAGTTCGCTACTTCCTGGCTTTTACGGAATAGCTTCGAGGAGTTTAGAACTAATTCGGAAACACACCTGTGTGTTTTGCAACAATTCAAAATAGAAACCACTGAAAAGTAAAAACTAAACGGAAGAAGTTTTCCCGCAACTGAACTCGATTATGGGCATCCGAAGCTTACAGTCTTTACGCAATTGCCTGTAATTGGAAAAATTGGCTTCTTATAATAGCTCCTTAAATTCCCGCTACTGAACTCTCATCAGCTGTTCTAATGATGAGGAAAAGATGTAAACAAATCTTTTATTGCTCTAGTTGCCACCAACTTATGAATTTCTATTTCTGTAAGAACGGAGGAAGTTCATTTAAAAGGCTTAATGGTAATATATTTGCTTGTAAAACAACAGAATGTTATCATTTGTATTTAATTTCATTTATTATTGAAAAGTTTAAACTAAATTTTAAATTTAATGAAAAAATGCTTTAGTGGTAATTGTAGGTTATTTTCAGAAAGGTTTTAAGGCAAATTAATAATGGTTTAATATTTTTATCTTATCAAAAATTTTAAATTAATTTTCTCAGCATTGGGAAAGGTAAAATAAAGATAAGTTAGTAATTAGATTCAAACTGAAACCTTATTAATGAGTTTCCTTCGACAACAATATAAAATGTTTTTGAAGAGAAAATTTTTTAATGAATGAATTTATGAATTTTAACTGTTTTGTTTTTATAATAGTTAATAGTGATTTTTTGCATGTATATGTGCACATGTAATTTTTAATTTTAAATACAGTAAAAATTAATATTATCAATACAGTTTATGTAATATTGCCATAGTAACTATCAAATGAAAAATTTTAAGAAAATAAATTAATGAAGACTGCAAATAGATAAACATACAACAATAAAATAAGTTAAAATAAAGAAAAAATGTTTTTCCATTCAGTGAAAAAAGCTTGAAAAAAAATCATATCCATTTAAGTAAAATGAGAGCAAATTAAATAGTGTACAGAAAAAAATCTTAACTTAAAATTAAATTAAACGGAAAGAAAATTATACATTAAAATGTAAGAAATATTATGAGAAAAAAAATTTGTTTAATCAGGAAAACTCGATATTTTTTGTTACTATTTCTCGCCTTATAGTTTAAAGCACTTTTTATATGTTTATATATAGTGAATAACATGGTATTAAAAAATTGGGATGATATTTGAACGAAAAGTTTTTGGTGCTGTAAATGAGAATGGAGTTTGGAGGCACAGATATAATTTCGAGCTGTACAGACTTTTTAAGGAAGGCATCGTCAATTAAATTAAAATATGTCGTTTGAGATTTGTGGGACATATCTATCGAATGGACCTCACGTCTTTGACTTCAAGAAATTTTAATTATAGGCCCATTGCAAGTAGATCTAAGGGTCGGCCTAAACTTAGATGGACTGATTGTGTAGAGGAGGACTTTAAAGAGCTGAAGTCACAAATTGGAGAACTGTCCCCGGAGAACACCATGGAGGATCGTGTTCTGAGGAAAGCCTTGGCCCACCCCGGGCTGTCATGCTGAAGAGGGGGGAAATTTTGGATGAAAATTGACTGAAAGTTAATATTAAAATGAGAGTACCATATTAAATGAAATAGTTGTTGACAACTAATTCAAGTTTTGCTTGCTCGCCTTTTCAGTACTTTTTATTGTTTTCTTTAATAAGTAACATATTTACTCTGCCCATGCTCCACAGCAATCTATTATTCTTAATGAAATCAATGCTTTGGTGTTAATTCCCTTTCTTCTAAAAGCGGCGATATGTAGGGTGGAAAATATAGGAAGACTCGAGAAAGTCAGTCATGTTATTCGAGAACCATTTATCTATAATGTTCTGCTTGTATTGTATGCGCAGGGAATGTATAAAGCGATGCAAATCTCATTCTATATAAGAAAGGCCTCCCGCAACTTTAAAACCAATGGATTTCTCTAAAGGTTGGTTACATTTCTCCGGTTCTCTCCTGATGAAAATTCATCGAGAATTGCTTTATGTGCAGTTTTTGATCGTAACTGTAACCATCTTGATGCGTCCAAGAATAGTGTTCAGAAGCCCAAGGTAAATGATTTGAATGAATGAAAGAAACTTAACCTATCTCTAAGAGTAAAGAATCCTTTCAATTAGTTTTCCTTACAGGATTTGTTTTGATATCATTGTTCTGATACTGAAGTCATGTGTCAGTCGCCAAACACAGTAAGATCTTTCGTACTTTATAAAGATAATTTGTTATCCTCCGAAGGCACGGTGGACTACATTCTACCTTGTGATCTTACTTGGTATATTAATCTTATGCTATAAACTTAAAACCATCACATAAGCTGCACTTTCAATCAAGAAAGATTGCTCTTGCAAAAACCCAGCTTCTCGTTTGTTAACGATTTTCTGTCACAATTCCGTGTAAAAATGTTAGATACAAATTATACAACAAATATTATTTAAAAAAACATACAGAAATTTGGTAATTTTGGAAGCTTCCACTTTTTGAATTCAAATTCCATTTCAATATTTTAACAAATCATTGAACGACAAAAAGAATCTTTTTATCATTAAACAAATACAGATAATTAAACTGAAAATATTTACATAAACTACACTATGTAAAATCATTCTCACAGAAATAATAGTGGTAATTGCTACTTTTCATTGCAACAATTGTGTAGATTTAATTTATATTTTGCACACTAGAATAGTTTTGTAATTCATAATTGGTGCATTAAAGTATTTTTAAGTGCAAAATGTTTTACTCGCTGAAAATTTTATCCCCAAAATAATACATCTTAAATTTTTTTGGTTTTTCAGTCTGTAATAAATAAGCTGATTAGAAGTGGTTAAATACTGCCAATCACTCATAAATTTGAATGGGAAAATGACAGGACAAATGCCATATTATACAGTCTCTTCAAATTGTGGTAAAATAATAGAGAGATAATCTTCATACATTTGATGAGTCCAGGCTCTGTAATAACGAAATATTTTGGGCAAGATCGAAATCGACAACTTTCATGAGGAGAATGGAATCTAACAGGTATTGTTGTTCTTTTAAATGAAACAAAATCTAAGAAAAATAAAGTGATACAGAAAGTAGGATAAAAAAATATACAGCAATATGGATATTTTACCAAATTTTACTGTACATTACCTTCAAAAATAGATCTGAAACAAAATTTCCTTCATATATATTCAAAATTTCATTTCATTTCATAGATAATAGCATTTAAAACACGTAGACCAAGTTTCTTACAAATAACTTCATTATTACTTGAAATATCGTGTTAACAATTTGGAGATTTTGTGAAAAACATAGCCCTTTGAAAATCGCCTTAAAAGTCATAAGTCTCGCTTATTATAGTGATGAATTCATTTCCACTTCTTTTCGAATATAGAAGCCAAATAACTTATGCTTATTAATCAGCACATTATAGAAAAACATAAAATTAAAAAAATATATAGTAAAAAAACTAAAATACCACTTTTTTTGTTCTTCCGATTTGAAAATGTAACTTTCTTTTTTTTTTTTTTAAAAAAAAAGGCTACATATTTTAAAATTCTTGCAACTTAACTTCTATTTGACATATTATACAGCAAAAATCTGTTTTGGAAATTGGAAAGTTTTGAGTACTGGATTCACAAACAAGAAAAAATTAACATGCAGTGGAAAATCAACTTTTCAACGTAAACAGATACCTAAATTACCAGTTAACCTATCAAGTTGTAAGGTATATAGACAAGTGGTAAAATTATTTGGTTAACGTGAATATAATTTATTACTTAAAATAGAATTAGAAAAAGGAAATAATTTAAAATAAGTTTTTTCCCCTATAATGTGTGACTTCTTTTTTTTTTCCCCTTAGAGCAAACTTGATCGTTCTATTCATGTTTAGCAACTATTATAGTTAAATAGAGATATTTCCATGGAGAATGATAAAATACTTATCGATTTATTGTTTAGTTTGATGGAAAGAAACTAATGTTCACTTAAAAGTATCCTTAAATAAACTACACTCTTTTATATTTTCATTTGATTTGTCCTCAAAATGAATTGTTTTCACATCATAGTTGCATTTGTTATTATTTTTTTTTACTATAACATATAATGATTTGATCATTGGGAATACATATTACATATCCGTCATGGTTTATAATGTACATTGATCTTATGCAGACCTTTTTTTTGCGTTAGAAAGTTTTATTTATTTTACGATCATGTCAAAATAATTAATTTTACAAGCATGTCACCGTATAATTATAGCTACTTTCGAACAAAAATAAATAATTCGAGAGAAAGAAAAAAAAAAAAAGTAGTGTTATTTACAAATGTGTTTTCATTTAGTAAACACATGAATAAATGCTACCAAAAATGGAAATTAAGAAGAAGAAGAAGAAGAAAAAAAAAAAAAAAACACATCTGATATTATTCCTTAATTACAGGTGATAGTAAATATATATACAAGCAGATATTTTTTTTTCTTAATCTGTAACATCATAGCAGTTTTTTGAGCTCTGTAACTTTAATGCTATAAAGTACTTCCTATTTCCCTCTTATTTAGGGGCCGCTTTTCAGACATTATAACCAATGTGTCTTAATCGACAGCAAACATATAACTAATAAGAAAAATCTTCTTCAAGACCGGTTTGTTTTTAGACGGATGAACAGTTACGGTTATGCGTGATTTCCTTTAGAGGAATTAAATTCTATTTAGGATCATATGTATTGAGCTGAGGAAGCTAAAAAAAAAAAAAAAAAAAAAAATCAATGATATTGTGGGAAATTAATATAAATTATTTTTGTAACTATTTATCTGCGTCACTAATTGTTACCCTTCAATAATGTTTTACTAAAAATATCATTGGATTATGCTTGATTTTTCAATGATGGATTTAAATATCATTTTTCCGAATTTTACAAAAGAAAAATATCTTTTTTACGTGTGATAGTCATATTATTCATTCATAAAAATAATGACTTCTTAAGGTACAAGTACTAAGAAATTGAAGAACATTTTACAGGAAATAAGTTCATATTTGAAAAGTAACACAAAAAACAAATATCTTCATCTATTATAGATCTGAAAGTTGAAAATTTCTGAATGAAAAATGAGGAAAAAACTAGTTAGTTTAGTGATTTTTTTTATTGTCTGTAGAGGATGAGCTATAAATATCTCGTCGTAATATATATTACTTAATTAACTTAAAATTCAAATAATAAAATGTGTATTTGTAATATTAACAACTAGAGCACTTTTTATAAATATTTATAGTTCTTTTTCAAAATATTTGTGTAAATTTTAAAGAGTTATTCTCAACTTACTTGATTTATTCAAGTATTTTATTAATTATTAATTATTGAAATACTTTAGAGATTTTTCAATAAATCAAATTAATAAATGTATAAAAAAAATTAATTTCAATGCATTTTCTTGTGTTTATAGTTGTCTGGTACACAAGTTAATTGCATATTAAAACTGATAAACCAGTTTGCAAAGTTCTTAATTAGAATAAAGAAATTCAGTTGATACTATTTTTTTCTTTTCTTAAGAATTTAATGATTTCATTTTCAATCACTAGAGGGCAGCATCATATAACACTTTTGAAAATTTTTACTACTTTCCTTAACATAATTCCTTCTTTACGAATGACTATCACCATGACAATGAAATGCCTTCTCCGATACATCGATGCATTGAATCATGAAAAGGGAATATTTTATTGAAAAAAATTATGTATAAAAGAGTTATGGATTTTCTAAAATCAGGCAAATTTACTAATTACATAAAAATATTGAAGCACATCAATTTACTCAAAGTTTGGTAGCTGAAACCAATTAAATCGAATTGCTGTTCTTTAAAACTCATGGAACATTTAATTCAATAAATTATTTTATAACTTCTGAAAATGTTAAAAACTGAAAATTTTCTTATATTTTATTATTAGTGAAATTAATATTCACATTCATTCTAAAGATTCGTGCTAGACATCAAAACATATCTTGAATAATTAAATATAACCTGTAAAGGAAATAACTTAAATATAACCTGGTAAGAATTTTAAAGTGACACAATATAAATTAATCAAATACCGCAGAATTTGATGTAAATATAAATTATGCTCTGTGTGTTACATTTGTGCATTTCACATTACATCGATATTTTTTCAACTATTTGCATTTCAGTTCAGGTAATTTTGTTGCCGATTTGGTAATAGAAAGTAATAGCAAAATCTCTTTTGAAATACTCATGCATTTCCATGAGAAAAATGAGATCAATTCTAAAGTGGAAAAATATATGTAAACTAAAAGTGAGAAAAATCTCCTCAGTGGCTGGATAAAACTAAATACCAAGCATACTTGGGAAAAAACACTGCGGGTTTCGAGTTAAGCTGACCTCCTAACATATGCCTTGCACCCCAGAGCCTTCGGTGAAGAAAATAGATATGGCTACTATAGGCCTTAGCTTCTGGTAGGACTGTTGTGCCCCTGAGTTACGTTTAAAAGGGATATAAAAGTTACGTTTAATAGTAATTAATTTATCTAAGGTAATGCCACCAAATTATGACTTCTAGGTATTTCATTCCCAAATAAGATACAAATCAAAACAAATATTAATAACCGTTTCAAATTTATCAATTGTCATTTTTAATACACATGCACATATGCATACATGTATGTGTGTGAATGTTGATAATTACATGCATCCATCAATGTTCAAATATATCTTCGATTGTTTAAGATGAGTGTTTATTCGCAGGTGCTAGTTAAATTTAAAAAATATTTTGAAAATAAATTCATATAAACTTCCGTTTCTGTAGTCAACACGTATTTATTGGGTTTGATATCGTAACACTTGTTATGATAAAAAATTCATATTTTTGTATGTATATTTTTCATTGTATTTTATATTAATCAAAAATATTCATATTTTTGTAGTATTAAAATATATTCATGCTTTTGTCTATCATGAAAATTTCACAAAAAATTAAATATATTATACTTTTATTAAAATGAAAAAAATTAATGTTTTGCAAGAATAGTTGATTAATAAATAAAAGTATTTTTACGAAGCTGTTCTCAGAAGGAAGCAAGATGAGAAGGTTCAAGGAAATGCAGTAATAAATAAGAAAATTGACAAATAAGAGACAATGCTTCAAAAATGTCTAATATGAATAAGGTGACTTCCACTTAATTTTCGCAGTCAGTTTGAATGCTTCAAAAATGTCTAATATGAATAAGGTGATTTTCACTTCGCAGTCAGTTTGAAGTTGTAATTGCAGTAAAGTACAAAAAATATCAATAAACAACTTTTCTAGTGTATTCGAATTGAATAATCAGTTTGAAAATACATTTCATAAAAACCTTTATTTGAGCAATAAAAATATAAATACATGTATTTACGAATTTTATTAGACAGAAATAAATTTTCCTGAATATGAAGTTTTCATTTAAAGAGCATTTGGTATACTTATAGGTCCCTTTCTATCTAATAAAATTTGAAACAAAATTTAAAAAAAATTATTAGGATACAAATTTTTTCATTAAACTTGATTCAACGATAAAAATTATTATGATGCAAAGTTAAAATGCTGAAGGCTAAGTATGGTCAAAAACCTCTTTTAGTAAACATATTTACTATTAACTAAATTTTTCCCTTTAGTAATCTGATTAATAATTTCAAAAGTAAGAAAATTTATCATATAGCATGAGATAAAATTAAAACATAAATTTTAAATTTTAAACTTCTGCGTAGCAGTTTATTTATTTATTTTTTTTTCAACTTTATTTATTAGCTTCGGTTTTTTTTTAATGTAAATTAATAGATTATGATTAGATAAGGGAACTCGATAAAATGAGGAAAAATTATAAAAAGATTTTGAATAAGTTTTACTTATTCAAAATCACTTCTTGGAGAACCATTAAAAACAACAACGCTGATTCTATTCATTTAATGTAATTAATAAAAAATGCTTGAATAGAACTAACCTTCAACTTTTGCATTGAGGAATAGAGTCACAAAAGAAAATTGTTTGGTCTACTAAATAACAAATATAAAGTCTGTTCTTTGCTAAATGACTTCAAAAGATGAGTAATCATTTGGAGAAGTCAGGAAATGAATAAAGTTCTCACTTTTCATCAGTAAGCGGCACAGGTGCCGTATAATCCATGATTCCAAATTCTGAATTTTTTTGGATATGAAGAAATGTTGCGGATGACATAAATACTAGGGTAACCAAAATAGAAATTTCTGTATAATTCTTATATGTCTCCATATATATGACGTAATGAAATCGAGGTTGCCAGATACATAACAAAATCCACCAAAAAATTGCCAATCTCAGAATTTGGCATCCTAGATTATATGGCACCTGGGCCCAGTAAACTATATATAACGAGACCAACGATAACTTTTATTTACAAAAACTGGAGTTTGTTCTGAAATAAAAAGGTTACTTAAAAAATAAAAAATGTATTTATAAGCAAAAATAACTTGAACAGTAAGATATTACGCTATACTGATAAAGAAAATACATAAAATATAAAAAAAAATATTTAAAAAAATAAATAAAAAATAACATAAACATGAAAAACAAAATTTAAGTTATGTATACTTAAGAATTCATGCTAGGTATCCTTTCTTTTGCAATGCATGAAATTCTTTTGCAAAATAACCACATGATTCAAATAAGAGAATTAAAAAGTATGTTTCCTTTCTACAGAAAATAAGTATTTTTTATTAAAAATTTTGCCCGTGTACTGTTTTATCATGTATGGATACGTATTACATATTATATAACATCTTATTTCACTTTTTGTGAATAAGGATATAGATTTCATCAAACGGGCAAAATTTGTATAAAATTGTGACATTTTATCAAGTTTAATTATGTATATTTCAACAAAAAAAAAAATCCTAGTATAAGTCAGAAAAGAAAGGATTCAAAACTTTGTAGAAAAATAATTCACACAAGTCAACATTTTTGCGTATCATAAAACTTGTATAGTTATTAGTTCCAAAACATAATAAATGTTGATAATTTTAATTAGAATGGTAAATGAATATAATTTATAAATAATATTCAGAGTCGTGGTTATGGCATCGGCTTTCCTTCCGGAAGGACGAGGCTCGATTCTCAATGCATCCAAACACCCACACAGTACATGCCATATACGGACTCGCTAAATCTATGGAATTGAAAGTCTTGGGATAGGTTGTTAAGTAGTTACTATGAGTGTAACGGTCTGGGGAAAATTTCCTTCTCTCCAGATCAATGTCACAGTTAAAATAGTGGTCCTCTGATGGTGCCATCTATCGGAAAAGTTTTTCAGCAAAGACGTACTTTCACTTTGGTGGCGCTCTCATTAACTAAAAGACGCACATTTCTTATTTAATTTTACATAGCCGTCAGCTTGTCTTGTCTAAGCGTTATAAGTAACCGCCGACGGCTTTTGACGCAACAACTTTTGACGAGTCAACTGTTTTTCCTAAGTAGTTAGCAAACAGTCTGGAAATATTAGCTGCAATCTTACTGCCAGTTTCGTTTCAATCTTAAAAAATAATACTGTTGTTCGTGTGCACATTTCTTTGAAATACCGGATTGATTTTTAAATTGTTTTAATGATTTTAATTTATGAAATTTTGAAGCTATAATTAAATTTAGTATTGTATAAGCTTCTCTTTTGATAGTTTATAAGATAAATTCAATATGATTCTATTGATAATAGGTTCATTATATAGATATAATTTATTTTACCTTGAAACCAATTTATTTTATTTATAATTTTAATTAATATAATTCTGTGCATAATAGAAAAAAACAAAGAAATAACATAATTTATTGTACCAAAATAAATTTATTTTATTTTAAAAGTTATATAAAAATTAAGCAGCTTACTAATCTTTCATTCCCATGTGATAATTGGAAATTGTTAGTTTCTTAGTATCAAACAGCCTACAAAGAACTCGACACCAAATTATTATTAATTGATGGAACTAGAGCAACCTCTTTTTATGAACTTCCAATTCTTCTCGAAAGTTACACAGAAATTATGAATTTTCATTCGGAGTATCAATTTTACTATGCTATTACTCGTTTTGATTATTAATTTTAACATAATTAGTCAATGACAAAACATGACAATTACCAGGCTTTGGTATCATCAAATGCTGTAAGATATTAAATATATGTTCATATTACTCTGAAACCACTATATTTAAAACTATAAAAATTAATAATGTATTTCTTAAATAAAATAAATTGATTCAAAAGAATATAAAAAAAACAAATATTTATTTCAAAAGTGTTATTAATATATACATTTTACCATAGCATACATAATAGGTTTTATTTAAAATTTGAGTTCAGTATGACTCTAGTATTATCTTCTCTTATTATGTATTCTTTTTTTAAAAGAGAATACAGAAAAAATATAATTAACATACGTATACAAAATTTATTTCAATATTACTTAATTCCAAATGTTTCAATGGCACTTTGTGAAAATGTTTATAAAATATCTTAAATCAATTTTGTGATAAGCATAGATTAAAAATAATTTTTCTTCAAAATATCAGAAAATATGGCAGTAATTAAGAAGCAAATTACATAAAAATGGTGAAAATAAACAGAATTTTCCTTATATAGAAATTGTGTATGTGTGTGTATGCATTTGTATTGGAATCATTTTTCTAGTTAATAACGTCATTACTAAAACTAATTCAATATAGAAATTCCACTTTTTATTTTTGAATACACAAGAACTCTATTATGTTAATGATGTTAAAATTTTTTGTACTATATATTATTGGTATATAAATTTGTATAAGATAATTTGAATTTTTTTTTAAATTTTAAAATCCTAAAAAATTTTTTATCGCTGAAATATAAATAATAATAAGTTATCAAAAATAATTATCTTTTATTTATTTGAAGATATACATCCTAATACTCCTCATACATAATTCTCACAATTAATCAAAGTATCTGAAATTATTTTGTATACTTTTATGGGCAACATATGTTAACACTACAGTTAATTATTTGCTATATTTTGGTCTTCTTATGTTTTCTTAATAAGAAGCTTAAACAAACATAAAAAATAATTTCCTAGTACTTTTCGAGATTTCCTAGAAAAAAACGGAGGAAGTTTCCAAAATATTACTAATAATTCATCAGTATTCCCACTTTTAACAATAATGATATAAACACACTGCTAATAAAAATTATCAAATTTAAGAAAAGATTAAACAATTTATTTCACTATTTTCACATGGAAAGAAATTAGGTGCTTAAAAAAAATTAAAGCATTCAGTTTACGTGTGTTCTAAAAACCTAAACTCAGAGGAATAACAGCCCATATGTGGGCCAAGGCCTACAGTGCCCTTATCTATTTACATGTCTTTGGGGTGCGAAGCATATGTCCTGATTAAGAGTTAACCTAATGAGAAACCCCCAGATCTTCGTTCCCAAGCATGCTTGGTACTTAGTTTTATCGACCCACTGAAGAGATGAAACGCTGAGTTGACCTTGCCCAACCCGAGGATCAAATTTGAAATTTGTGGACTGTAAGCACGAAGTACTACCACTACACCATTGAACCTCTTATGATTTGTTTAATCTTCGAAATTCACCATTCAATATGCATGTTTATTTATATTTAATGTACATAAATTGAATGTGGTAATGAAATTCAAATGTACATACTGCATTCTGATATTATTTGCAATAGTTTACAAAATTAATAATTTATAATTTACTCAAGGAATTTCTGAGTTATTTTTATATGTAATAGTAACACTGAAATTATTTATTTAACATATAAATAAAGTGCACTATTTTATACAGTTTGGTTAGCATTTTTAGTAATAATATACAATGTTTGACTAAACACACAATTTCAATTAGGGTACATAAAAAATTAATAATTTTATAATTTTGCACGCATTTAAAGATTTTATTTATAGGAACTACTCCATTGAAATTAGTTCAGACTAATATATTAAAATAATAAATAATAAAATACAACAAATAAAATAAAGTAATTGTTACTCATTTACTTAGAGGGATTTGATATTATAAAAACACATAACCTCTAACTACACAGAAAATATTCTAACATTTCCAGACAAAAAGTATTTTTAATTTGAATTATAGACTTTAAAAATACCAGCTTTTCATTCCTAAGAAACATTCCTGTGTTACATTTCTTATAAAATTGAACACAAATTTTTATAATACAGGCATTCTTATAAGTATATGTACAATTATAATGAACAAAATATGAAATGAACGAAAAGCCCAGAACATCTAACTAAAGCCAGTAATTTACTAATATATACTTAAATTACTATTTATAAAATGTCAAATTTTGAATATTTCAATAATCATAATTTAATTACTTGTCAAATTTATATATAATAACCCTTACATTATAATAATAACGCAATATCATGATAATTTTAAGGGAGGAATTGTTTTCATTTTCATCTTTTAAAGCAATATTTATAAAGATCAATTTGTATTTTTCAATAGAAAATGCAATTTCTACCTTCGATAGCCTTAGCATACCCTCAATAATTTGAGATTGAAGTAACAAAAATATTTATAATTTTTAGTTAAACCAAAGCATAACGGCTTCGAGCACATCAAATAACTAAACCTATATTTTAGATTTTTTTTCCTAATTATTTCCAAGATAAAATCACGTAAAAATTTACCAAATTATTACATTTAGTAAAATTCGTAGGTAGATAAGATTTAGTACGTTTTTTTATATTTATTACCATAATTCCTTTGAAAAATATTACATAGATACTTAACAGTAAAATAACTGAAAATCTCATTACTCAAATATCATTAGCAAATAAGAGTAATTAAGTGTGGATAAAATGAAATTTAAAATGTTGCTTAAGAAGATATTTTTCTGATGTATTTGGCTTTTCGATCATCTAACAAAATTACAGTTCCACTTTTACGTACAAAGATAATTCGAATTGCAACAGCTGTTGTTTCCTTTTGGCACCAATGGTTATAAGCACAGTATCAGTAAATGTTGGAGAACGCCTCCAGCATGGCAGTAATAATGGATGTTTCTAAGTGAGTTTTTTCTCTCAGTAGTTCGAGACGTTTAATTGTCTAGAGACAATCTTTCTTCTAAATAATGACTAGAAATTTGTCGTCTTTGCTTCCAAGATAATTTCTCTTTCTTTTCGGATGAATCTCTTCTGGAGAGGCGTGATCAGCAAATGTAGTGGGTGGATGAAGCACAAAAGAAGAGTTACCAAGTTGAAGATATTCACCTAGGGAAGACATTTTAAAATGAATTCGAATTGTTAACTATGAAGGATTGTTATAATACAATTAAATAGAATTTAATATTCCAGGGTAATTATTATTTGATAAAATCGTATTCTTTTATCTAATTTGATCTCTGTATATTATTCTACTTGTTCACTTCTATTATTATTATTATAAATATAAAGCTTAGTGATAGATAAAATTGCTACTGGATTTAGTGACAAATAAAATTGCCTTATCAAAGATTATATTTTTCTGGCTAATAAAAATATTTTATAATAATTCTTCATACATTTTTAAATTTAACATCTGAAATATTTTTTTTATCTTAAATTAGTTCTCGGTATCCGATTCTATTAATAACTATTATCCGTACAATCATGGTAAAGAAATGATTTATTACATTATTCTACAATAGTGGTAAGCAGACCTAAGTGATGGAATAAAACATAGCCCAGTTTCAAAGATGTATGGTCATTATTTTTAACCAATTAAAAAAGATAAAAAATTTAATTTTTCACTCAGTTTATGAAAGAAACCATTATTTAACATACAGTAGATTTTGTTATATATCTTTAAAATTTAAAAAAAGCATCTTTAAAAACTAAGCTATTTTTCTGAATGTATTATGTATTTTAAAATATTTATTCGTTATTGTAAAATACTTTTATATAAAAATAATTAATAGTTATAAGTAATATATAAACACTATCTTTAAACTAAAACGGAATTTAGCGTCTCAAGTTATGCACATTCTTAAGTAATTTTTTTAACTCATTTTAAGAGAAAATTTTTAAATCCAGAATAATATTTTCAAAAATAGTTATAAAAATTATTGTTTTTATGTAAATATTAACATTAAAACCAATACATTAAAATTAAGAGTTTCATTTTTCTGTTCTTAATTCTACCAAATGGACATATTTTTCTCAGGTAGAAATGTATCATGCCAAAGAATATTAATATGATTTATTCATATAAAGTATTATTGAAAGAATTTCTAAAATATTACTAGATCTCTCCCAAACTAAAATATTTTCAATTCGGATTAGATCTCTATTTAAATTGTGTCATGAAAAAAGATATATATTTAATAAATCTTGTTTTCCCTCTGAAAATTGTCGATTTACTGTCGAAAGATTAGTATTTATATTAAAGTAATTCATTCGATCAGTAATTACTGCTTACCTGAAAATATTTTTTACTCATTAAAATTTTGTAATGCACAAAATAGTATTCAATATCCTTGATTTTTTTTGACAAGACATCAAATCTATATGTTGGTTAACACGTTATATTCGCGTTGTTGAGCACCCGTCAAAACACTCTATTCCCACTTATAAAAGGGAAATTATTAAAGTGTTATTTTAATTATATCGAAAGTGTACAAACAAATATAAAGCTAATTTTTTTCGTGAAATTTTCAAATATTTTACTGAAATAGTCATTATGGCTAAAAGTAAAGAACGTTTTTTTTGTGTCTCTTTTATTTCGCAGATTCAATGATTAAAATCATTTTATACAATATGAATGCTGACAAGCATCTGAATACTTGTGCATCTCAATCTTTAAAAAATGAATTCTTATTTATTATTCTTATTTATTATATCTATCTATAACAAAAAGTACGTATTATATTTTATAATTAAAATTTCCTATGTAAAAATATTATCACATTTTAAGCTATAAAACGTCATATGCGTCATGTTTTAAGAAGCAAAGGATATGATATGATATATATATATATATATATATTATATATATATATATATATATATATATATATTGACACTAGATACCTTAGGCTCTTACCTTTCCTTCTTTTTCTTTAAAATTTTGTCTATTTTTATGTCTTTCACTGAAATTGCCAAAAATCAGTAGAATTTCGTACATTATCGGGAAATCAGGAGAAATGAGGAAAAATTTAGGAATTTCTCTATAAAATCAGTAGAGTTGGTAGCTGTGTGTTTGTATATATATATATATATATATATATATATATATATATATATATATATATATATATATATATATATATATATATATATATATAGATAGATAGATAGATAGATATTATATATATATACTAATAATTAGTAATATTCCTCCTAAATTCTCCTAATTGAACTGCTTAAGTAAACAGGCACCTGATGTCTGTTCGGACTGTTAATTATACATATGACTTTCCATTCGTAGGAGTCTAAGGGATCTAGTGTCAATATTATCAATATAATAGTGCGCCATCTATTGACTATATTTAAGCTCCTAAAACAACTCGATAGACTTTTTCCAGCAAAATTTTGGCTATTTTTAAATCTTTCACTGAAATTGCCAAAAATCAGTAGAATTTCGTACATTATAGGGAAATCAGGAAAAATGAGGAAAAATTTAGGAGTTTCTCTATAAAATCAGTAGAGTTGACAGCTGTGTGCTTATATATTTAGATATCTATTTACATAATGTTTAATAGAATTGTGTTCTATCACTACCTATTTACAGGATATACAAACTCACTTGTAAAACATCATATTTGGACTTGGACTCCCACACATATAAGGGAAACTGCAACAGAGATCCAACTGCTGCTGTGGTACTCATGATTCCTAACAACCTGTTGAAATGACTCGCAGGAAATCTTATACAAAGAAAAAATCAAATTTAAGTACACATTATTGAATTCACATTTAATATTTAGTATATGTGACACCTTATTTTGAATGTGATTAAATTTACTGTTGGCTTTGAAGCATCACATATGCAAGTAATACATCATATACACATTGAAATTAAGTAATCCTGCATATTGAATATTATATTGAATTATCATGTTTAATCAATAAGATAATTATACAGTTTATTTCTTAATCATTTTACAAAAAATTAACTAAGTACATAATTAAAATAAAAAAAATTTTCATAATAAGAACACATTAAGAATATTCTTGTGAAGATCATGCTTAATGCTCTTTTAGTAATTTCAGTAATATAGCTTTCATAGCATGAATAATGATGATGACATTTTAAATGACACCACTTTACATTTTAAAAATGAATTTTGGATAGATGGTTTTCAAATACTAGAGAGAATGGTTTTGTATAAGGTTAAAGCTGGTGTTAAATTTTTGGTGCACGAAACCAAATCCGTTTTTTAAAAATCTAGCAAAATGTGAGAATATTTTTAATATGTACACATTTTTAATTGACTTCTATATTTACTTTTTAAAAAACATTTTCTAACGAACAAAATAGGTTGTATTGAAGTGTTTGGGACTTCGTAATACATTTTGAAAGGTTCCAAAAAAAAATTATTTGAAAGTGATAAAATTTATCAAAAATAAGCTGAAAATTGTCTTAAATTTTAAGAAAATTTCAAAACTATTGTATCCATCAAAGTTATTGAAACAATTTTTTTAATATTTCTTCAAAAATTATATTATTAATTTAAAATTTATCATGCACATGACTATTATCATAATGCCTTAATTTTGTATTTTTATAATTTAGCTGAAATATTCCAGGAAACTTCAACAAACGAATAAAATATTCGTGCAGTTGTAAAAATATTAGAATTCCTTTTTTCTTAAACATATGATTAAGTAATAAATTAAAGGGGACATGAAAGATTTACAAAAAAACATCTGAATATTAAAAATAACCCTTTAAAAATCATAAATTTCAAAAGCATAAACCCAGTTTAAGAAAATCTTTGTTTACATCAATAAAGTGATTCACTAATTTACAGGTATCAAAAGAAATAATAAAAAGTTACCGTATTCTAAGGTATGCAGTCGCCACTGCCACATGAAAAGATCTGAGAATCGTAGTGAAAGCTATGGAAACGTAGACGGCATTGTCATGCTCGAAAAACTTGCAGAACTGCACAATAGCCTGAGCCATGGTAGTGAAAAGCATGGGCCAGAATCCAGACCGTAATTTGATAAGTTTTCTTTTGTCAAAATCTGGTTCTAAAACACACAGCCGCATATTAAAGATAAATATTCATTTGAGTAAAAAAATGTGTGACAATTTTGGCAGCAAAAGGATTAAAAATAAAACATAAATAAATTATATGCTTAAATAGATTAGCATTAACTTTTAATTATAAATGTTAACAAATAGAGAAAGGTTTTATTTCTAAACTTTTTATATCATTATTAAAAACAAATAAAGTTAAATACTAAATATAAGCATGGAATTTTTTGAAAGTTGCATAAATAGCCACAAAAGAAATAAATTTAGTAACATAAAAAAATTAATTTTTGTTACATATATGATAAATAAATCAGTTTCTTTTATTCAGAGTGCATCTATAAAAAAATTAGGATTAATTTTTTCCAAATAATTTATCCATTGAATTATAAATACTTCTTAATACACAAACAATTTGTTGGAAAATACTCAAGAAAAATAATTTTTTGTACTGAGAATTAAAAGTTATATTGTGTGAAATTCTAATCATAAATATAAATTAACAAAAAATGACGCCCAGGTGCAATGTTAAAAATAAGACAAATGTTAAAGCAAAAAAATAACCAATCACAATTTTCTTCTCTATATACTGTTTAAAGTATATAATTGTCTGGAAAAGTTGATGAATAAAATAAAGTTAACTTATATAGTAAATGTTCAATAGAAAATTCAGTAATTCTTCAACATTTTTTTCTTTACTTTTCAGATTACGAATAGGCATGCATTTCTACTTCTGTCTAGAGAACCAGATTTGATTAGGTGAATAATTTCAGTATTAGTTATAAATCTAATTAATTAACATCTTGGTCTTTCATAGAATTAAAGACTGTTCAGATACTTATTTGTTTGCGCAAAAGATTTGTTAGAAAAAAATTGGTTGAAATGTTCAAATTATAAGAGCTCTCAATTAAATAATCGCTTTCAACCTCAGTAAAATTAGTTTTAAAAAAGTATCTCCTAAACACATTTACAGACGCACTCTACGTACTAAATTAGTAGATTATATATATTTTACATACAATTACAATTTTTCATTATCAATCACAGAATATTTTAAAATACCTTGCGATGCAGCGTGAAGAGTTCTGTCCATGATTATCCCAGCCATCGGTGCCAAAATGAGAGAAAATACTTGACACAAGCCATATATCTGCGTATATCGACTCACTACATGTAACAAAGTTTTTTTAATTTGTGATGATTATGTAATAATTTCAAAATATTTCACTGCAAACAACAATGTATGTAACTATATATATGGTAAGTCAATATAATAAAAGGGCGCTAAATTTCTCTACAAAGAAACGCCCTGAGAGACAAGTTTCCACTGTCTATCAATATATATACTTCCAGAATCAAATGTAGATTCTTTCATCATAAATTTTTAATAAGAACAAAACAAATGTAAAGATAAGAAATGTAGTGATATCAATCAGAAATGGTATAACACAACAGTTTTGATGTAATTTTATTAATTCATTATGTTTTAAGAAAAAAAAATTCTTATCATTATCAATAGTTAATATTAATATTAATTATTAAATTTTAACTAAAAAATTCCTTGATTTATTAATTAATTCAGTTTTTTAGTTAGAAAATATTGTTTTCTTACCAACATGGAAATCAGAGCTAATTCTTTCCATCCACAAATGAAGTGAACCTGAGTAGTTAAGGGTGGCCAGGAGTAGCCAGGAGAACCAGTATTGGTGCAGGGAGAAGGAGAAGGAAGTAAGGGCTACTCGGAAAGGTAGACGCTCCTCCAGGGATGCGCTGGACATCTCTTTCTCCATTTCTATGCTTTGCATTACTAAACACACGTTTAATTGTCAATTAATTAGAAAAGTTATATAAAAGTGAAAGGAAAGTAATTCCGATTGAAGACTATTTGCCCCACAACTATTAGTTACTAAATAAAAATTCGCTCAAGTCCTGTTATAATTACATAAGAAATTATATAATGTATTAAAGATATTTTTAAAGAAGAGAAATTCATAAAAAGTCCTTATGAAAATTCAGTTGAAAAAAAAATTTATGGAGAAGAAATTCCAGAAATTCGATTATGTCATGAAGTAATTTATTAATCACAATTAAAGTAATTCACAAACGTGAAATTTTTATTTTCAAATAAAAAAAAGTAATTTTCAAATATTTTTAAAGAAATAAAATATTTAATTCGGTGAAATATAGGTGTGGTTTTAATTCTAAAATAAAATAATTTGGTAGGAGATACAAATATTTTTAAACTTGATGCTGCCATCTAACGGTGATTAAATAAACCATTATTTCCTGCATAGTAATAAATATTGATTATAGATGGCAGACCCTTTAAGTAGAAAGATAAAACTAAAAAATATTTGTGATTTATTCTATTGATAAATTTAATCTGTTCAATGGACTTAAATAAATGATTATAGAAAACATTGAAATTCATGCAGGACATTTGCATAATGAAAGGTAGACTGAAATGTTAGGAAATTTAATAAATAAAAAATTTAATAGGACATTTAATAAATAAAAAATTTAATAGGACATTTAATAAATAAAAAATTTAATAGGACATTTAATAAATAAAAAATTTAATAGGACATTTAATAAATAAAAAATTTAATAGGACATTTAATAAATATATCAAGAAAGTATTTACCTTTCTGAGGAATAGGCTCCAAGCCTTCAAAATTCTTCTTCAAAACAAGAGGAGAGGCTAAAAATAAATTTAAAATGCTGTTTTCAAAAAAAAGTACACATAAGTATTAAAATAAAAACAATTAAATAATTTTAGGAAGTAAATTGCTTATGAAAATTAATTTAGCCACATTTGGATACTCAATAAATAGAAAAGCAGTGAGAAAACAGATAATTTAATCCTAGTTTAAAAAATTAATAAAAGAATCCTCAAATTTTATGTCTATTGGTAACAAATATATCGCAGTGAAACTGGTTTTAGTGTAATAAAAACATTTATGTAAATGTGTTTCTGGAGTTAAAATTAATTGACATTATTCCTTAATGAATAAGTTATATAAAGAGGCTTATGAAAAGCTGTTGACATATTTAGGATAAATTTTACAATGCGAAAATTATTCTTATTTAATCTCATGGGGCATCTGAAATAAAAGAGATAGAATTAGCAAATATGTTATAACAATTTCTGAGGAATACTTATACTTTTCTTCGAAGATGACAGTAACATTACATACTTAAATAATAGTACACGTAAATAAGTACACAAAGTACACCAAAAGTATTTGCTTTTTATTCACATTTTTACAGTAATTTGAATGCATTTTTTCAGTATGAAAAAATGCAGAGTTGAATTTCTAATTTTTAAAAATAAGCTACGAGCTCCTATCATAAACAGATAAATTTTTTAATTTTTCATTAAACTTTTAATTTTAAAAATATAAGCGTCCAAAACCTAAATATGAAACGAGATTTTACCAAAACAAGGTTTTTGAATCTCGTTTCCCATCTATTGCCAACACAGACGGTTCTTTACAGCCAAAAAGGAAGAATTATATTCCTTTCATCCAAACTGTGTAAGTCAGAAAACTCTCAACCCTAACCTTTTACGTATGTGATTACTGAATGGTAACATTTATCTCAAATAATCCAAGATATTCAGGATCCGATATGAGATTTAAATTTGAATCTGAATCACTCCTCCTCGATTTTATTGCACGCATACAATTCTATTATATATAACTCCTATCTCATAGATTACAATTAAAATAGCCTTTACCATATCGTAATTCGGTATTTTGCTAGCATAAATATAACAACGGCTCAAACTAATCGTAAATGTTAGTTCACAAAAAATATTCCCATTAAAAAAATGCATATAAAATTACAATGTAAAAATTACAAAATGCATGTAAAAAAATGATGTAAAATTACAATTCACCAGAATATAAAAGAAATTTGAGATGTTTAGATGTAATATGTAAATTACCTTTTGACAATTTCCTATTTCGTTAGTGATTTCTTGACGGAAATTGACAAACTAGAGTGATAAAACTAGACAATAGTTACTCAATTTGAATGCCATACGTCATGACTGTTGTGTAATGTATAAACTCCTATATACAGCTTTTATTACTTCTTAAAAATGTTTTTGAGATTCTTTGTTATAATTGTGGTTTGCGCTCTTAATGACACTACTTATTCTTAAGCTTTAAATTAGAAATTTTAAAAACAATTGTGAAGAGAATTTTCTGGCCCTTTTAATACATAGATGCACCAAATTATCTTCATTTCCACCTAATGTAAAAAGATACCATGCTTCTTTTTAAATTATATATATATATATTTATATATATACACCCAAAGTAAAATATCGCTTTTCCACAAAGCAAATGAATCAGAGCTCAATTATTCGAGTGCAAAATCCATGTGCACCTGAGGGAGAAACATTCAAGGCCAAGACGCCGGTGAAGCAAACTCCCTACAAAAGACTTCTTATATAAGCTCTGTGATCGGGTAATTACACTTGAACTCGTCATGCGCGCGGTCCGAATTCATGTCAAGGGATATTTGCTCAAGAATGGAAAGAAAGCTCTGACCACATTTTCCCTTTCACTTAAAGAGCGATTAAGAGCAAAGAAAAGAAATATTAAAATGTAAATCATTTCAGAGATTTTTTTTCCCGATGTTATCTCGCATTTCACATCACTTAAATTGTTAATTGTCTTATATTTTATGATGAAGTATTTAGATTTCGAATTAAAGTTACACTTTTACGATGTGATGCGCTTTTTTATTGTTAAAATTTTATATTTAACATGTTTAAAAATCATAGTATTTGATTTCTTTATTACTTTCAAGACCCGTTGATTTAAAGAATATGTAAACTTAAACACTTCACCTTATGTAAGAGCATTCTGAATATTTTGAAAAGTAATATATATTTTTTGAGTTGTTTCTTCCAGAAATTACAATAATAATTTTCAATCCTAAAGCTATATATATTTCAAATTATTGAGAGGACGTCAAAACTGAAAATAAAATTACTCATTATCAAAATCAAAATTATTGTCTTTTCTTAGAAAATATAAATTATTAGTGGTTTAAATAATTGATTAAAAAAATCAAAGCGATAAAGATCAAATATTAACGGAAGGAAATTTTTAAATTGTATTTTTTTAAAGCTTGTGATAAAAACTGAACATATTTACAACAAGAGATTTTTTAAATCAATACATAAAATTCTCAGCAATTTTTTTAATAAACTTATAACTTTAAGTAGACAAATTAGTTTACCTACTCTAATTTATTTTAATTTCATATTCCATTTAATGTATAAAATTAAGGTTACGTCTCCAGACAGGCTAGTTCCAAGTACTGTACCCCATTCTTCTATAGCAATCATTTCTGGATTCGCAATACATGTGTTTGTCATTCCAGAATTAAAAAAGTTCCATTCTGTAAAATAGCCGCAACCTAAGATGTTGCTCAGAATGATGTGGTAGGTCTCAGCTCTAAACATACTGCTACAAAGAATCTCAGACTAACTGATGTGAAACATCCCCAAAGCAAATCATCACTTAAAACGACTTTCTCCCACAGCGCGACACACCCTGGCATAACATGCTTTCAGACGCCTAACTTACACCCTGGCATAACATGTTTTCAGACGCCTAACTTACACCCTGGCATAACATGTTTTCAGACGCCTAACTTACACCCCCTGGCATAACATGTTTTCAGACGCCTAACTTACACCCTGGCATAACATGTTTTCAGACGCCTAACTTACACCCTGTCACCCAAATGACATATCTTAAATACTGATTCAAAGCATCTCTGGTTCCGCTATTCAATGGTCCACAATAGCTTATCAAGGACTACTTAAGCTGAGACAATGTTAGATTTAGTGATCAAAGACTTACGTCCATAATAACCGAGCAAATGAATTTCCTTACGGCTAATATTCATTGGAATCATTATTCTGAATGCTTATTAAATCTTCTCATTGCTGTAATTCATCGGCAGCTTACAGATCTGACTGATTAATTTTGAAAAGCATCTTTCTGTCTCATGTTCGTACACATACTGACAATCACCATTTACCTTAAACTTTCAAGTCATATGGGGTCTCGGTATATTTTGGTTAGTTGATCTCGCTAGAAAGTTTAGCTATGAATCGGTCATTTCTTTGACCACAAATGATTAAACTTTTCTCAAAATCAGAATTCTGAATGGAAAATTGTAACTTTGCTTTCCGTATCGTATTCAATATAGGCAGATGTAACATCTTACTGAACTACAAATTATTTCTATGGCATTGGATGTGCCTTATTATTTGTTCGAATTGAGTATGCCTAAACGAAAATATTATCTATTTTTTAATATATTCTAGACAGTTACGCATTAATTGAAAAAAAAGAAGTGAATAATTCTTACTATTAAATATTTATGGCCAAAATACTCTTTAAGAGGTTCTAAAAGTTACTAACTCTATGCTTGTTAAATAGTCTCATTTATTTGAATCATTGGTAGAGTACAGATCTTAAGGGATTGCTCTGTAAAACGTCTTTCTGTCTCACGCGCCCATGTTTGTAATCTCTCCAACAATCATCCCTTACCTTAAATTTGTGAGTCAAATAAGCAATATGTGAATCAAAACTTTGGCATGAAATACATTTCTTCGTAAATTCATTTCTTACAATGTGCAAGGATATGTATAGACGCTCCAAATTTATTGTAATGTCGCAGATCTTTGTCGATTTAGAGTTCGCATACAAAATGAGAAAAAGGTGAACAAACCAATTTATGGGCTCACCCTGGCCTAGTGGTAAGACAACTCCTTTATCATAATATCCCGGGATCGATCTCAGACATTTTGAAAACATAAGATGGATGCTGCGCTTCGACCTTGTGCATGCATGTTTATCTGGATAAGTATTGGGAGTTTTCCAGGTTTCCTCCTTTGTGATAAGTGAATACGGCACATTATGAGAATTATATTTTCAACTTTTGTTACCATATATCGTGAAATAGAAATGAATATTTTAAATAAAAACCTTTATGAGAGAGAGAGAGAGAGATTTTTTGCAAGGAAATATCTGAGTCTCCGTGGTCTAGTTGATTTGGATACTTTCTTAAATTTTACTTATTTTAATGATGAAATATTATCTTAGATAAATATAGCTATTTTGCTATTTGTGAGACGTTTTGACTGTATCTTTTTACTGTGTTTTTCAAGAAGTGGATATTTTTTTTCAAAGGAATATACGATGACCTTCATATAAATAGATTTCTGTTTATCTTTCTTCTAATTCCTTATTTTTTTTATTAGTTCTATTCATAAAAAATATGAAATTAATCATTTAATTAAAATTCTTGTCTTAGAGTCATCTTATTTTTAAGATTACATTCCTTTGATGCCCGCTAATTTTATATTCTTAAAGCAATATAGAAAAATATATTTGCTTTAAGCAGATATTTCGCTACAGAACAAAAATATCCAATATTTTACATTTTTTAATTAAAATTTATAATATTTATGTCAACAATATAGTAAATCTAGACTTTTGAAAAAAAATGTGCTTTTAAGTAAAGCATCAATTATAATTATTGAAGTAATTTACTGTGGTACAAAATATTAGCATGATCTTATATTATATATAAATTATTGCAATAAAACTTTTACATTTTTAATTTCTCTCTCGTCCTTTATAAATCTAACTTTTTCTCTTTTGATTTCAAATTTAATAATAATTTAAAAACCTCCTTGTTAAAAGTTATTAATGATTAATAGAATTTAAACCATGAAACAGTACAATCAATAAATTCAGTAATCGAGGAGGATAAATTGAATTAGAATGTGACTTAAATAATGAAATTCATTCATCAAGCATGTCAAGTATACATTCTTAAATAAAATTTATATGACACATGTATTTCTCGGAATTAATTTGGTAACTTTTTAGTAACAGTATTCAGAGGAAGCGAATTAATTAATTGCACAATATGTTAAGAGCAATTAATGTGCAACGTAAGTTGATTAATATTGCAGTAAACATTTGTTATTTATAAAAAAAATTCATGAAAAAAATAAACAAATACTGAAGGCAATTATATGTATAAGAAGACGTCATTATCATGAAAATTGAATTAAATTAAAGCAAATTACTTGAGAAAAACTGCATCGTATTTTTAAAAAGATATCATTTAAGAGATACTATTTCAAAATATTTATTATCCATTTTTAATATATGGTATTTAAACGCTCTGTAAATATGCGAATTGCTCACCTGGAATTGAATTGAACTTCCCTGCTTGGCCTGTTGTGATGACCGCTATGTCGCCAACTGTCTTAAAAATCAGCGTCCTACCCTTCTCGCTGTCATCCCGAATACGGTCCACTGGGAGACAAAACAGTGTAATGGGTAGCATACATGCACTGTAAGCAACTAGTATATAACACACCCACTCCCACGGTAGGCCAGCATCATAACCGTACTGTAAAGAAAAGGTTAGTTAAAAATTTAAGTTATTCATTCATTCTATTTTAAAATGCTAAAATTTCTACAAGAGATTAGAAAAAATAGTAAAAGTTTACTATCGGGTACATCTTAATTCTTTGGCGATTTTTTGACGGCAAGATGGGTGACAAGATGGTCGCTACACAAAAGCTATTCAAAGATAGGGTTACCGCGATTACCAGAAATTAAAGTTTATCGCCAAAATGTATCGCCAAACCAAGTGATACCCGATTCTGCACCGAAAGCGAAAAAATAAATATATAAAAGTTTTGAATGCAAGGAAGTCACTAATTATATAAGAACGAAGAATGTGGTTGAATCAAAATTGTAATGACTTAATAATTATAACACAAATATAATCTACACATTATTGATTAAAATAGAAATAAGCGTCCTCCATTAGCCATATATTTTGAATTGAAAGGTAGTGTTTCATAATCCAAAGTAATCACTGCAGTTAGTTTTACCTGCGTAAGATACAAGTCTTATATTAATAGCTGATTTTCAAATTTATAATATAACTATGAAGATAATTATTTCTAAAATCCTGCACTCAATCTCTTATTTAATTTAGATTTATTAATTATACTTATTTAATTTGATATCTAAATGCCATGATTATCCTTTAATACGCTCAAAATTGTTCTGCAAGTTCACTTTCATGTTACTCATTACTCTTTCAAAAGGAAGGGGAAGAATTATATACATCTATTATCTCAAGAATAAAGTTTCATTAAAAACTCAAAATTAAGTTTCTGTTCTCTAAGTTATAATATTTTTTTGGCATTTTTTATGTTGCATCTAATTATAGTATCATTGTAAGCTCGTAATAGGGTTATAAGATATCTAAACAATTCCAAGTTTCCAATCTCAATATTTTTAAGTTGCACAAAAAATATTATAAATTGCATAAAATCCATCTTGATTGATCAGGACTGGTTATTTATTGATATATGACTTGATAATTCTAACTGTTAGTTAATATATATTTCATTCATAATTTAAAAAAACCTCATGAAAAAGAAAATAAAAATAAAAACTCGTAATCCGATATTGGATTTTGTAAAGCTGATTATAACTGTTTATTGATAAAACTGAGTATTTTATGGAAAACTGGTTGAATTATAAACAAAATAAAGTATATATTATATTTTTATATAAGATGAATTGGTAATAAAGTGAAGAAATTTAAAACTCACAATTTTTACTTCAATGTTTTTAATTAGGTTGGCCAAAATTGGCACTGTTAACATAGATTCATAATATCTTTTATATTATATTATATATTGTTATGTAACATAGATTCATAATATATCACTGTTAACATAGATTCATAATATCTTTTATATTATATTACATAACAATATATAATATAAACTAATAAAATTGATATACTACATAAAATTTTGTAAAAAAAAATGTTATAATTCCAAAAACCAAATCAAAAATAATTCAAAATCAAGAAAATTCACAATTGTTATACCATTTAATTCAATAGATACTATTATCTAATGAAAATTTCCTTGGAGATTTACAATATACCAAATTACAGGAATGAAAGCCTCAACCTCATCAATATTCCGTCTTATAGATCAAATCAGATAAAAATATGTATTCGTAACTTTTTGGTGAGCCTTAAATTTAGGAAAATGACGTTTATTTTTCATTTATCGACGAAAAGAAGGAATGCTATATACTCTAAGGAGGTTAATATATTTTGCTGACTACACGAATATTTCCCTTATTAATTATAATATATATACATACATATAATTACAGTTAAAATTTTCTCACCTTCATGAATATAAAAATAGAAGCAGAAGCAGTGAAAGCACCACTGTACAGTGTTATGACTGTAGATCGGCGGGTCGGAAAAAGATTTGCTATCTGTGTAAAGGAATTATTCAAATTAGTTCTTTTGTAAAAATATGTGGCAATATAAATTTCAGAAATAATAATAAAATCTCAAGTATGATTTGTAAATAATAGTAAATAAAAACAATTTTGAAACACAGAAGAAAAATTATAAATTTATTGGAATTACCAATGTGTAATGGAATTATCAATATATACTATCTATGTAGAGGTATTATTCAAATAAATTTTTTTTGTAAAAAATATGTTGCAATATAAATTTCTCAGTAATAGTAATAAAACCTGAAGTATTATTTGTAAATAACAGTAAATAAAATAATGTACGAAACAAAGAAGTTTATCATAAACAAAATGATAAATTTATTGGAATTATCAGGGTATGTAGTGGAAATACCAATATTTACTATGTATTACAGGAGTCATTCAAATAATTCATTTTTGTACAAAAATGTAGCAATATAAATTTCAGTAATAGTAATAAAATCTGAAATATGATTTGTAAATAAAAATAAATAAAAAAAATTAAA
The DNA here is from genome assembly GCA_030067965.1 of Latrodectus elegans. Classification (NCBI taxonomy): domain Eukaryota; kingdom Metazoa; phylum Arthropoda; class Arachnida; order Araneae; family Theridiidae; genus Latrodectus; species Latrodectus elegans. The sequence goes on from CM057815.1 coordinate 38,630,646, forward strand.
CCAAGAAGTTTAACATAAGCAAAACTATATATTTATTGAAATTACCAATATATTTTTAATAGTTTTTTTTAATATGGTGATAAATTTTTGAATACTTAAAAAACTTCATTATAATATCTTATATTATTGGCCGCAATACCCTATAAATAATATTTGCCAAGTTTAAGATAATATATTAAAGTTATGTATATGATCTTCACAAAGTATTAAAGAATGTGAACAAGTGCAACGGCAAAGCTTTTTTATTTTAACTGATTTGTTTTACGGTGCGATGTATTTGTTAAAATTATTCTTAAACAATCTATATACAGTTTAATATTAAAATAAAAACTTTATGCGAAAAGAGCGAGGCAATCTCCTGTAATGGTTATCCACTGTGTGTGTGTGTGAACATAATTTTGCCCCAGCTCCCAGCTAGTTCCAAAGCATGTTTGGTACTCAATTTTATCTATCTAGCTCACCCCAAACATGGGACGTGTGCATTGGGAATGCGAATCACTACCACTTCACCACCGGGCTGCTCAGTCCATGATATTTTTCAATACAATCAATGGCGTTTCATGCATTTTGAGCCACATCTATATACAAACGCAAATTAAAAACTTATATTCCTGAAAACTCACTATTCGACTACTCATCTCTTGATAATAATTCAAATGGAAGATCAGTTATACTCCTATTGAGGCAAGTAAAACTAATAAACATTATATGCTCTCTAAGTTAGAATAATATCCATGAATAAGATGTTATAGCATGTCTTCCGTCTAGGACAGTGATTCTCAACCTGTGGGGTGCGACCCCCTAGGGGGGCGCGAACATATGCAAGAGAAAATGTTATTTAAAAAAATTGATTGAGTGACTAAAAGAAAAGAAAACACACACATACAAAACAAAATACATTTCGTCATATTTAATAATTAACTTTTTAAATTAAAACAACTTGCTAAATTAAAATAATTATAATTATTAAATAAATTTAATAATTATTATAGACTCTCTTGGGTCTGTCTTTCAGAGTAAAGTTTTTCGAAGGAGGGTTTAATATTAGAAATAGATACTCTCAGTTCTTCTTCTATATTTAACTGAGATCTATATTTTGTCTTCAAAGAAGCCACCGCAGAAAATTCAGTTTCACAAAGGTAAGATGTTGAAAATGGTAGTAGAATGTGAAATGTTCTTGTTTTTGGTGCAGAAAACTCATCATCTACTCCTGCCCAAAATTCAAAGAGTGATTTATTACTCGACTGTCTTTTGGTTTCGCTGCTTGCCGTGAAGTCTATGAAGGTTTCTTCCTCTTCAATTGAGAGTCTTTTGGGAGTTGTTTGAATTGGATCCCTCACTCATTTGTAATTTGATATCAGTTTGTCGACAGCAAGAAATTACTTTTTAAAATTCTTTGCTAGAATTCCTAAATGATTTTCAATGGTTACAAAAACAACTTTTACATCTTGTTCTTCAGCCTCGTAAGTTTTAATACAATCATTCAAATTTGCAAACATTGTTAAGTTTTTTTGCTTTAAATTTCTGTTCCACAATTCCAATTTCCTACAAAAAGCATTAACTTTATCACTTGTATCCAATATATATGTATTTGCTCCTTGCAGTTGAAGATTCAAGTTATTTAATTTCTCGAATATGTCGACCACACATGTAGCTCAATTTCATCACAAATAAGCTATCCGAAAATTCTCAGCTTCCGGTTTGTTTTTCTCTTCTAGAAAAACGGTGATTTCTCCTATTAATTCAAAAACACGTTGCGAAAATTTCCTTCGTGATAACCACCTTGCCTCGCAATAAAATAGTAACGCTGCATGTACTGCACCAATGTCTTTACAAAGTGCGGAAAAGATTTTTGATTGAAGGGGTCTCATTTTTATATAATTTACTACGGTTACAACCGTATTTAATACAATATTTAAATCAGGACTCATTTTTTTGGAAGCCAAAGCTTCTCTGTGGATCATGCAATGTGTCCAGACGCACTGTGGCAATTTTTGTTTTATAAGTGAATACTTATTTTAATATAAGTAGATGCTTTATTTTGAATAATTTGGAATATTCCAGACATAGAATGAGTACCATCAGTGCATATTCCAGACATAGAACGAGTATCATCGGTGCATATTCCGACGCAATTTTTTCATTCTATGTTTGTCTCGTTCATAAAATCGTTTAAGATAGCAAATAATGCGAGTGCTGTTGCTTTGAGCTCGACTGGTTTGCAGAAAAGTAATTCTTCTACCACCGACAAATTATCACAAAATCTAACATAGGCAATGAAATGAGCATCTTTATTACTCTCTGTTGCCTCATCGAGTTGTATTGAAAACTATTTGTCACGCAACTTCGATAAAAACTGACATTCTACATCTTCAGCTATATGAGCAATTCGACAGGCAACAGTATCATTTCAAAGAGGTATAGACAGCAATTGTTTTGCAAAATTATCTCCAAACATAAGTTCTTCAATCTCGATTGCGGCTGACAAAACAAGTTCTTCACCAATGGTGTGTGAGGCTTTTTACATCTGGTTATTTTATATGAAATTTTGTAAGAAAAGGCAATTACAGCTTTTTCATTGAAAAACACGTTGCGAAAATTTCCTTCGTGATAACCACATTGTACCGCAATAAAATAGTAACGCTGCATGTACTGCAGTTTTTTTTAACAATAATTTTTGCTTTTCATATGATTTTAATTTTAATTCGAAGAATTCTCTGGGTTTGTTTACGTACTCACTATGAAACGTTTCCAAATGTATTTTAAGTTTATTAGGTTTCATGCTGTCTGCTGCCAACATTTTTGAGAAAATGATACACAGGGGCATTTCTTCTTCATTTACTTCAGTACTAGTGAACCCAAAAATTAAGTATTCTTGAGAATATTTTTCTTGATTTTATTTTCGTAACCACGCTCGTTTGTGTATTTGTTAATGCTTATCTATCGTCTAAGGCTCACTTACGCCCGCTTAAAAATTTATCCATGATTCTACACCAGTCAGCTGTCGTGAATATTTAATACGGTGAATTGCAATTACACGAAAAAATATATAACATACACATTCAAAACAGATTCAATAGCGATAGAAGGATCGACTCGAATGACATTGTCTGGAATTGAAATTGGCGTCATAGAACTTTCTCCTCCCTTTGAGAAAACATTAGTTCACATCTGCTGACGCTCCGAACGTAACTTTTAAGCCGATTAGACAAATCGAAACTTCTCGCGAAACCGTGAGAATGCCAGATATGGCGGGACGCAAGAGCAATAAAAAGGCATTGGATTCTTGTTTTTTCAATGCTGAGGATCGGTGTTGCAAAATGTCAATAAATTTCCGTATTCTTGGTAATTTTTAAGGTTTAAAATTAAAGTTGTAATTCAGGTTTAGCGCCAAAATACTCAAAATACATTATTATTGTATACATTTTATTGTATGTGGTGGGGAGGGAGGGCACGATGAAAATTATGATTGAAAATTGGGCAGTGAATACTAAAAGGTTGAGAAACACTAGTCTAGTAGCTTCGAAAATTATAGTCAGGTGGTCATAATAATAACAATAATAAAGTAATCTCAGGAACACTATCTGTTCTCACAAAGTACTTCGTAATCGATTAGAAAATGCTATGTTTTCCATTTTCTAAGCTTATTCTAACAAATTGAGACATAAAAGTTAAAAACTTTTCTATAGAACATCGTTTTTTTACAATAATAATAAGATTGAAATACTGAACACCCTATTTCCATCAATACCTTTTGTAAATATAACTTTCGAACAAAGAAAAAAATATACACTTCATCAAACAAGCATATGATACTCATGCTTAGTTGATGGTATGATACTCAAATAACAATACATTCATTAAAATTTGAGCGCATTCGAGACAAAGTGGATTATTATTATAAATTAGAATATACATATTGACCTGTATATTACTTTATAGGTATATTGTGCTTTAAGCTGCTGTCCTTGATGGTTTCTTTTTTAATGGATAATAATGACAAAAATACAACTTTACATGGAAAAAATTTGCTTCACGAGGAAATAATACAGAATATAAAATAGCTTCTCTGAAATAAATTTTACATTATGTGCTTAGGTGGTACATTGATGACTCGTTGGTGCAACAGCACAGATTCTTTTTACTGTAAGAATCTTGAAGATTTACTTCTAGTATAGAAGTGATTTTTTGCTTAAACTTTATCGATATTCTTATCGTATATATATCCAAAATTTACTTGTAGTCTTAAATATTAAAAAAATCACAAACCATATTAAATGTCTTTCATCATTTTCGAAGAATACATTTTTCATCATTTAAATGAAAACAATTTATTGTCTTAAAGCATTCTTTGGTAGTTTTGCATGGTTTCAAAATTAAAAATTCCATATAACTTCCTCTATGTTTCGTTGTTGTAATTTTATACCTAATCAATCAATTCCCGCCAAGTTTATTTACATTTTTCTGTTACTTTGTTGAATTTTTTTAATTCTTTAATTTTCAAATTATTTTCATGAATTGATTTATATCGATATCTGTCTTGAATTTATCTTCATAAGAACGTGTGTGTGTAAAAATAGTACTTCTCATTCTATATCGATTTCATTGATATTTTTATACAACAATGACGACTAACATTAAGAGGCGCATTTTAACTTATAAATTGGTTAAAATTATATTTTGCAAGTCCTTTGTTAAATGATTTTATGTCAACTTGAAAAACGGCAAAATGAATATTATTATAAGGCTATGTATTGTTTCAGAAATTTCACAATATATTTAGAATATCACAGTTAATTATTTTGGAATTTAGCAAGTGTTAATAAACTTTGTGCAACATATAAGAGTCATAATTTATTATGACTCTTATAGGTTGCACAACACCATTTATTATATATATATATATATATATATATATATATATATATATATATATATATATATATATATATATATATATATATATATATATATATATATATATATATATATATATATATATATATATATATATATATATATATATATATATGCTTAAAATAATATCAAATAAATATTGATATGTGGTTTATAACTGTTTTATAAAGACAACATTGCCCAATTATAAGTTCTATATTTTCAACCACGTAGCAATATTTAACAATAAATATCAAATAAATATTAAATATTGCTACGTGGTTTGTAATTGTTTTCTTAAGAGAATATTTCCCAATAATAAATTTATATTTTCGATGACAAATTTTCTCAAGGAATCTCTAACGCACGATATTATCTATAAATCTTGGTTTTATTTAAATGACATCATAAGTAATATAATTTAAAAACACACAAAAAAATTAAAAATTTATTAAACTTTTTCTAATTTCAAAATTATTTAAATTCACTTCACGCAATTGAAAGTTTTTTTCTTAGAACATATTTCTGTTTGTCTAAACTTCTATAAGAGAAAATAGTTTTATTTAAGTTTCTTACATTTTTAAGTTTAATTTTCTTCAAAATAAAGATTTTCTATAAAGAATATGAAAAATCTAAAAAAAATATAGATATTTTTTTATGAAAAATTACTTTAAATCTATAGTTTTAAAACTGTGTTTTATATTTAAAAATTCTTTTTAATTTTTTGAAAAAAATATTGTACTATTTTTTTTAATCTTAAAATTGGCTGTATTATGTTATTCAATTAAATTAGTTTTTTATGCATCAAAATTCAGTTTAAATAATTAGAAACTATTTATTGTGTGCAAAACACAATATATATGTATAATTTTTAAATGAGATAACATACTCATGTAAATTAACAATGTGTATGAATATTTGAATATTTTTATATTACATTTTGTTTTTGCTTCCTTTAAATAAATGTTTAAAGAAATTTAAAATAAAATTTTGAACTTATAACCTGTAATTTTATAACAGCCATAATTGAGTAAATATCTACATATACGCATATAGAATAGAAATAATGACATAAAAGCGTAAATTCAGTAACTGAAAAGCCATTTATCTTTCATTAACCTCAGGATCGAATTCATTACCTTTGGTTACATGTATATAGATATAATTATTTTAATTTTCACATTTCCCCCAATAGAATTTCTGACTAAATACGGTTAAAATACATAGTTTTCAGACAAAGTGGGAACGATAGTCAGATCAATGTGAATTAATAATTTCTTCAAAACATTAATACTGAATTGATGCATGTTTGTTCTCTTATAAGAGATATTAAGATAATTCTCTTATAATGATAATATGATAATGTTTAAATATGTGCTCTTATCATAATAAGAGCACATATTTAAACATTATATCAATATAGAAATCATGGATGATATAAAATTTAAATATCTGTTTCAACGTTGTCAGGCAAAATTAACAAAGTAATAAGCGATTTTTATCTTGTTTTATATTGATTTCCATTTAGAAAACTGCGTTTTCTACAAACAATATCACTATCCTTGCGAAAACATGGAACTACTTTATAATTATTTTAGGTTTCCAAAACCGTGTAAAAGCTGAACATTTTCCGTTAAGTTAAATTGATGGTACGTTTAGCATTCAAGGTCCAGGTTATGGAGTCTGGAAGAGTTTTGAGTTGCCAAACGATTATTTTGTAGACATTAGTGATAAAGGTGACCGTGACACTGCTTTGCAACGGAGCGTGACCATTTTGCTTTCGTAACTCATCACTGCTATTTTTCAATTAGTTTGGAATCTTTGCTGACATTTGTTTTAAACGCAAAACATGACTGCTAAAGAGCGTTTTTTGGTCTGTCATGCGAATGATCGATAAAACCACCATTTTGTTTTTATGCGAATAATTAAAACATTATCGTCGATAAGTTGAGAACTCTTTCCGCATGAATGCGAATGAATTTATTTTTTTATTGAATGGAAGACTTTTTCTCTCTTCTAAACTATCAAGTAATAGATACTGATGAAAAGAACAAAAGATTTAGATCATATAAATGAAAACAGAATGACTAAAAACGGAAAAAATAAATGAATTAATACGCCAAATTGAGTTTAAAAAGTTATTTTTTATTAATTAACATTGGCTTATTTATGTAATATATTTATGATAAAAAAATATCATAGTTGGAAATAGATTTAAATGTTTGCTTATCTCTACTATGTGTTTGAAATCTAAGCATGTATTAAAACAAAGCAATTGTAAAAATACTTTTTATCTCACTATATCCTCTGCAGTCTAAGTAAAAACGTAACTGATGCAATTATTGACTTAATAGCATTCTTTTTATAATTTTTTTACATTTAAATAATATATGAGGTGATGATTGGCTCATTTGATATTTGAGAACTCAATGCACAAGTCCTTGTAATATTTTTTTTATTAATCTTTAATAATATTTTTTTAAAAAGAAGTTCAAAACAATAACTATTTTAGACTATGGGAAGTAGAAAGAAATATGTTTAAACTTAACTGTAGCGAAAATTATTTTTGTGACAAAATACGTATTATAACAAAAATCAGCTTATTTATTCCACATATGAAAAAACAAGAATGATTCAATTTTCAAATAAGTCATTATATTTCCACTCAACTTCCTTAATAGCTTTGATTGTGTAAATAGTTAAAGTAAGAAATAAACTTTTATATTCAAATATTTTATTCTGTAGGAATATTAGAAAATTATTTTCATGTATGTCTTGTTAAATATATGAATGAATAAAATAATGTGACAAGTACTTAACTTCATCTTATTTCGGATTGTATAAAAGAGGTTCAATGTTTAGTTAAATGAAATCATTGGAATTTCCATAATGAATAGTATTTTTGTTCCTAAAGAATGCATTTATTATATTCAAAATTTATGAATGCCTGTCTTTTGTCTGTTTGGTAAGCAAAAAATGCTGAAGGGAAAAAGAAATGACCTCTTCAGAGGTTATAAATAACGTTTCTGCATGGTCAAGTAATTGTTTCCCTTCATAGGCTTATTTATTTTTTATGTGCTACATACATTAATTTTAAAATACTGAAATAAAAATTTTTATTTGATATAATATATATTTTTTATTAAATTTGTGAGTTAAAGATTACTTCTTATGATATATAATTTCAGTTCAGAGTTTTGTTCCAACTAATTGTTAATTATATTTATTATAATAAGTGTCTAGAGTTCCTCAGTCAGAAATTATGCTAAAGCAACTTAACCCTGACACTTATTCAGCCTTCAAATGCGAGTTGACTGTAATTAAGAAGGGGCTTGCTGCTATGATTTCCAGCAACTGTGATTTTGGAGATGTGTGTGTTTTTTTCAGACAGCTGCAGTGCACTACAACATCTTAGTGACTGATCCTCTATAAACGATGAAACAAGTATATTCTGCTCAAATTGAAAATGATCTCCAATGGATTCCATACCATGCAAATTTTAGTGACAATGAGACCACAGATCGATTGACCAAAAAGGTCAGTGAGGAAGATACGCTCACTGGTTCATCATTTACATATCAGAAACTTTACTCTAATGACAAATCCAGACTACATTCAATCTGGCTAATTCCACCCACGTACCAATGGTACTCTGGAACATCTCCCAGAACTCTTCTGGAAACAAAATGTGACCGAAAATCTCAGACTGACAGGGCCAGATTCTCAAGTGGACATCTAACTTTTTTATCGTTTGAACATGGTACAAAAAATTATCCCACTTGTAAAAAATGCTGTGACCACCCATCCTCACCGAAACATATTCTGGATTGCGTCGGACTTTCTCAGGAGAGGAAATTTATCCTCACATACCCTGCTAGTCATTTGACTCTTTCTGACTGACAACAATTTATTGTAGTTGATATGACAAATGTCATATCTTTAAAAAGGATAAGCCAACAACATATAATAAGTATCATTTTCAATTACTTATTAATAAATTATTCGATTTTTCAGACATTTTTGTAAGATTTTTTAAAACTCGTTTTGCATTTGGATAAATAAGGTTACACATGTCTTATCATAATTAAAGAGCCAGTGAAAGATATCTCTCAAATGTAATTCTAACAGTCTTATTTCATAATTAATTTTTTTTGAAACAGTTGAAATTTCAAATTACTTTTTTTCAGTTTCTTGATTTAGAAGAGGGCCAATTAAAAAAATATGTTCTTAATTAAAAAAGCAAGTAAAAAAATATTTTGGTTGTACAATATAAATTCGTGTTTAAAATAAAAAATCTAAACATATTAATATTTTTATTACATAAGAAAGGTGAATTTATTTTCAGCTATATTTTAGAGGCTTCACACAATAACATGTTTATGTAAAACGGACTGCAGAAATATAAATATTTAAAAATATAATATTCCAGCCTCATATTTAATATAAATAATTTAAAAATATAAAAAAAATATTTTTTATAATTAAGCATTGAAGACAAAAACATGTTTAAAAATATGATTTAATTAAAAATAAATTTTTTCAAATGTTTTCATATAAAATAAATAAATTTTATATAAAATAAAACACTTATGAATGTCAGTTTTGAAATCACTTGAATAGTAATATTAACTTCAAAATGAAAAAATATTTATCAAACTAATTTAGTAAAATATAATATTTTATGGTGAATAAAGTTATTAATAGATTAATTTTTTGTGCTTTTAAATAATTTCTATTCTTAACTCCGCTTAGAAATACTATTTTTCCGACACATTTTAATTCTAAGATGATAAAAAAAATATCTAATTTACTAGCAGAAATAAACAGTTAGAATTCAATTTGCTCATATATATAATTAGCAAAATAATTTTTTTGAGAATTCGCATTTAATACAATTATGAAAGATTAATCTATTTGCACTGTCAAAATATTAATTCGTAATTTAATTAGTGTAGCTTCGTGAAGAAATATTTTTTCGTAAATAAAATGAGAGCGAAATAAGATTATATCAAATAATTAATACTTGGGTCTCTTAGTTCAAACGACTTTTATAGAACCGGCGAAAAATGCAACTCATAATTAATGTCCTTAATTTTAACCGCGAAAAATCACTGAATAATTAAAACTTCTGTGGTTAATACCGACTTTATTTTCTAATACTGACTTATTTCTCCTACTTATCCAATAAAACTGAAATAATCTGTTCCTGGTATTGATCTACAATTCTTTGGAAATATATCCTGTACTTAAAAAAGTTTAAGTCTTTATTTCTAAATCTTGCTTAAATCTTTCAGTCGTAAATAAAAGGGTAGTAGATCTGGATCAAAGTTTATGATGAAATGTTGATTTTTAGTATTAAAACTTTGGTTAAACACTTTAAGTCGGCAAAGTACACATGTAACATTCAATGAGCTAGTATGAAATGTATGGAAATTAAAATATCCTGTTTTTATGAAAAATTCCTTTAGGCAGTATCAAAAAAATTAACATAAAAATTCAGATAAGAAAAAAATATAAGTTGGCAAAATAAATGAAAATATAATTCTGAAGTTCCTATTGATAGAAAAACATTTTAAAAAGTTTTCAATAAAACATATTGAAATTACAATTCATTTTTATATAGGAAACACAGTTTTTAAGAAAATTGTCAAACCAAAGTTTAAAATTGAACGTTATAAATAAAATGTAGCATTGCAAGTTAAAATTACATGCCAGCAGAATTTAAATGGAATTACAAATTTGTTTTGAATATTCACTACTATGCAAAACATTTTTCAGAACAATTCAAATTTTAATTAAAAAATGTAAAGCTAGAAAGCATCAAATGGTGAAATAAAATTACACAAAATGTTGCACAAACACATGCATAAAATTATAAACGCAATTAAAATAATGATAACAATGTTACATAAATTTGTAATTTTAATTCACTCCACTACTGTTGGTAAATGCAAACTATAACTCTATAACGATCAAAAATAATTCATCAACAAAATTTTAAATAGTAAATAAAAAACTAAAATAAAATGATAGTAAAAAAAATTAAACGACAAAAACAAACATAGCACATAAAAAATTAAAATAATTTAACATTTCAATAGGTGGTTACTTTATTGAAAATATCGATTCTAAGAAAAATAACTTAAAGATATAAATACTTGTTACATGCACAACATGATATAAGAATATACCAAAACGTTAATTACAAAGAGTAAAATGTCAGAAGTATAGAATTTAATTTATAAAATAGCATTTTAAGATCACATTGTTAAATGGCATATTACTAAAAATATTGAAAAAACTCTATTTGTAATTATGAAACTAAAATCTGGCAGCTACAATATAAAAATGGCATAATTTGGAAGCCACAAGTTATTAAGTATGTTTTAAATTATAATAACTGAATGAAAAGAATTTAATTTTTCTCATTTATTATTAATATTTTATTTTCACAGTATAAATATCGAATAAATTAGCTTTTTTTATAATTGAGCGACCATGGTGTATTTTTTTTAACAATTTCGATTTTTGTTTTGGATTAGGTTTAATAATTTTTAACTTAATCAAATACTTTTACGTAATAAAACGAGCTAAATTAAATATGCTTTACATTTTCTTACTTTTAGTACTGGCCGTTGATTTAAATGCTTATAAATGGCAACATGACTTTAATTTTTTTCAAGAACATATTCTGACCGAAATATTGCTTACTAATTTTGATTCAAAACATTTTGCATTAAGAGAGAAAAAAAATTATTATAGAGTTGGTGAAGAGCTTACTTGCATGTTAGCCAAGCGAAGTGGAACACCAGCAAGACACATTAATGTTAGCGCAGGAAATATCAAATATGATGTTTCTGTAATTTCATAAAAAGGACATTATTAATGTGTATTATGAACGAAAAGAATATGAATATGTTACATTTACCATTTGTATTTAAGGATTAGGTAATATAAAAATTAAAATAGGATTTTATGATAATGTTGTTTTTTTTCCTCTAAAAACTTTTTGGCACAAAATGTAATTTAAATTCTTAAATTGTTATTTTAATCGCATATTCTTTCATTTTTTATTTCGTCAGAAAAAATTTAAATTTGTGTTTTCTTTTTTATAGTAGGAACATTTTAATCGACATTTTATTACTTAAAAAATGTCTCTTATATTCTGAAGCATTTTAATTTAGACAAACATTAAATTTTGCATTCATTTTCTTTACCTGGATTTTGTTAAAAATAAAAAAGAGGTAAATTTCTCATAATAATTATTTTTGTTTCTTATATTTCATATTAAGTCAATCTTTAAATTATAATGAATTTGAACTTACAAAAATTATGAAAATATTTTAATGAATATAACAACAATAAAAATAAGGAATACAGTATTTGTTGTCATATTTCGTATAGAAGAATTCAGTTTAGTTTAATGATATCTGAAAAAGGAACTGAAATTTTTATCAGTAATAATGCTTGTAGCTAATCAAATTTATGGAAAAAATAATATTCCATATAAATAACAATAGTGCATTTCAAAGCATTTTTTAACCCTGAAGAAACAATAAGATTTAATCCCAAACGAAAATTGGTTGAAATAATGTTTGTTAATAATTTATGGATATATATTAAAAATTCAAATTTTATAAAAGATTGTTTTAAAAAATAAATTAATTTTTTGTGTTATTTTAAATAAAAAGTCTCGTAATATTTAATTATTTTATATAATAAATAAAATTCAAAAGCTGCTCTTTTAATAATTTATTTCTTTGTACAATTAAATAAAGATTTATTTTATAGAACATTTAATCCCATGAAACGTTTATTTTTTAGAAATACAGTAAGATGATAATAATAATTCCTTAAACAAATTTAGATAAATTATGATGACTATTTTAAAAATAAATTCTTGCTATATAGTTTGATTGCTTTATAATTAATATTGTTGATTTAGGGATATAAATAAAAAATGTATTGTTATTTTCAACCATAAATTATGAATATACTTCTCTTAATATTTAATGCTTACTTTTTAGTTATATTGAATTATTTTGATAAAACTGAACCAAATGATTAACATCATTAGAAACAATGCATATAATTTCAAAATTCTTGATGAATTTTTATGATTACGAAAATGGTTACTTATATAAAATGTAAAGTTTTTTTTTTATTTCATGCACCTCTCCTGCTACTTACATCCCCTTTGGTTTCTATAAGTTGTTATAATAATTACCTTTTTCATTATTTTAATTTCCGTGATAAAAAACTGATTTTAATTTATTAAACAATATTTTTATTACTCAACATTTTTATCCCAAGGTTATAAATTTATAAATAAGATTAATTACTCTATTAAATTTTGAATAGTAAACGTTTTTTGCATGGTATTTTTGGATTATTTTTAAAAGTTTACAAAAATGAGCCTTCTTTCAACTGTTCAACTCAAGCATTCATTATAAACTACTTATATTGTGGGTTCATAAAAAAATATAACTTATGATGTAGCCAACAGAAATCTTTCGGAAAAATTATTCAAGTTAATTTTTCATCTTTATTTTCTTGCAAAATTAGATTTTGTTCATGGCTTTTTTAAATTTTATTTTGTTTCAGAATTAATAAAATACGTGAAGCACTTTTACATATATAGTTCTTTTTATAATGGAAAAGCTGACAGATGGTGAGTGGTTAGCGTTCCTGACTCCTGAGTTGTGGCTCTCGGATTTGAATCCAAATTCGGGCATGGATGTTACTTTCTTTCTGTTCTCTGTATTTCTCTGCCCTTTCTTCTGTGATGATGTGTGAATGTCGCCCACCCTATAAGCGAGTTTGTGGTGGTATGGCGCGAGCAAAGCTACTACAGTATTCTATTAGCCTTCGTGATTTGGTTCACAGGTGCCCCATGGTTTGATTTGTTTGTCGCTCAAAGATCATTTTTTGCACACGAGGGCTAATTCGACCGGCACCTACAGTTTAAATTGGATTCCGAACCACTACAAACATCCATGCCCAAGGTGTGATTTGAACCCACGAACTTTTGAACCGAAGGCAAGATCGCTAACCATTCGGCTGCCAGCTCGGCAGGTGCCCGATGGGTAACGAGAAACGAGTAGCAGATTCTGACCTTGTTGTAGCATATGGTTCATCACCCAAGTTAACGCCGTTGGGAAAAATAATAATGAAAACAATCCATTCAGAAATACCTTTTTGCAGTTAAAATCAGTTTACTTTCTGTACACATTGTGAAATAGCGTTCAATAATGTATAGTAAAAATAAAAATAGAATTAAAATTTTAAAAATCAATAAATTTAATTAAAAATAAAAATAGAATTAAAATTTTAAAAATCAATAAATTTAATTCAAAAATCAAATTTAAAAATCAATAAATCTTCGAAAGAGTCTCAGAAAAAAATTAATTCCTAAATTTCTCATTCTTCTTCATTTTTTTAATGCATTTTTAAATATCAAAATAAATTCATAAATATTACCCTCTTTAGCAGAAATAAGACTAGAAAGTAATAGAGTTTTTAGGAATAACATTCCTTAAGAATAAAATAAACTCATATTTTGTTACATGCATTTGATGGAAATTAAGCGCTGAATAATTAATTTCAAAATTAATATTTTAATGAGAAATAGAGGCATTACATTGACATATACATCTTTACAAATTATGAAATAAATTTATATGGCAATTAATATCTAAACTTTTTTTTATAAATGAGTTACTATTTCCACTGACAGCAAACTTCGTCGTACTTGGAACTCGGAAATTGACTTTTGGAATCTTTGCCAAGTTTGAATTAATTCTGTCAGTTATTTTAATTTTTCACTTAAGTATCCTTGACAAGCAACAGATAACTGAATAATAAATTTTTCTGATTAGCCTGAGAATTCATGGCAAAAGATTATCTCAAGGATGATGCAATATCAGTAGCTAATGCATGTCGTTGAAAGAATATGACATAAAATTTGTATACTTACTGACATTTGAAAACTAAAGATTTATTTAGATAATTTTCTAGATTTTACATTTATATATAAATCACAGAAACTATCTTTTAAATTTTTATTTAGAAAATGATTTAAATTCAACAATATCGCTTAAATGTGACAATTGTCAAAGTGCAATTAGACTGATATTAGAATCTAAGTAATTTTTTTAATTCAGTATTAACAAAAAAATGAAAATGTAATATTATCTTTCTATAAAACAAAAACATTCTATAAATTTAACATATGAAAAATAATTTTGTTTATTATATATATATATATTACATAAGCAAGTTATTAATTTTCCAATGTCAGTGCTTGAAAATTTTCCAATTCTTGTAACTGAATAAATGTGATACTTTAATTCAGGAATTAATTTCTTTCCCTTTTAAAGCATGAATATAATTTCGGTGAAATATTTGCTTATTTATAATGGAAATGTGTATTAAAAGGTTATAATTTACTCACCTTTGGTTGTTATGGATAGCAAAATTGTTCCCATTGTTATAAGCACACTGTAAAACAAGGATTTTCTTTTATTTAAAATTGAAAGAAATTAATGTAACACTTGTCTTCAAAACTTTCAAGGATAATTTATTTATCAATTATTCAAAAAAATAAATAATAAATAAATAAATATAAATAATCTAAATATATTTCAATGAAGTTGCATAAAATATATTTGAAATGTTAAGTTTCAAGGGAACTAACAACTGATGTTAGAGTATAAGCTTACTTACGGGTACCCCTTGATTTTCTGGTAATTTTTTACGCCAAGTTAGGCACCAAAGTGTGAATAACAAAATGACAACCCTAAAACTATAGTATTTAAAGTGCTAAGAATACTATAGTTACTAGAAATTAAATTTTACCTTTAATATTTGTCACCAATTTTTTTGATAAACCAAGGAGTACCTGCTTTTAAACCAAACATAATATTAAAAATATTATAAAACGAAGAAGTCAGGAACTGAAGTAGAAGTATTATCATTAAGAATACATATATTCAAATAGATTTTAAATTATGCATTCTACACACTATACCTAATTGCTATTCAGAATATTTACCATTTTTCTCTCAATAAATCACATTATAGATTTTCATACATATTCACATTGGGTTGAGATTTTTATACACATACACACATAAATGTAGCAAAGTCTATAAGTATTTTCATAAGTTTCGAGTGTTTAATGAAAAAGAAAAATTTCGTTATTGGAACATCATTGCTTTAGGTATGAAAAAATATTTTTTATCAGAAAAATAGCTTATATTTAATAAAATAAAGCAAATAATTTCATTATAAAGAGTTCCACTGCAATATAAGATTTAAACAATTTTTGTTAATTGAACAACATTAAGAAAATAAAATATGGAATGTACATTTTTCTCTTAAACATGAAAAATTAAATGCTGATTAGATTACTTAATTTTTATTATCAAAATAATTAACTATTGTACATCCCTGCTGCCTTTCACAAGTAAATTAATTGGTATTGTTTTTATATTTGGCTTTTGCTAGGACATAATTAGAGATTGAAATAATTTTTAACTTTTTATTTCACGAATTAAACTTACTTTTTAGTAGAAAAATCCATTAAAACCATTATCCAATTTTAAATTTTATTATAAAAATGCATATAAAACTTTTTTTAAGCTTTACTTAATGTAAAATGCTAAAATTTTGTAAAATAAGATTTGAGCGCAAATAATTATATTTATGAAACTACCTTTGAAATTATTATAATAAATAATATAATTTTATTTAAAATGAAAATAAATCGAATAAAATTATATAGTTATTCAAAAAATATGTCAAAATATCTAGTGATAGAATATTTAAGTAATTTAATGAAAGCCATTTTAAGCTGCATTGAGAAAATAGCAGTCTATCAAAAAAAATTTCATACCAGGCATTAATTACAAAGAAATTTTTCTTATGTCTTCTGGAGATTAGATATAAGTATCTTAATTCAAGATTTGGCTTAGTGTGTCTTTTCTTTAAATAAATAAATGAAGATAAGTACTTTTATTTTAATTTCTAAAACTGTAAATTATCATCTTATATAAAGCAGATCAACCTGTATTGGATTTTTTTTACCTCGATGTAAACTAAAAAATCAAGTATAGAAACAAAATTGTTCTAAGAAACTAACTGGAATTTTTCAAGGTTCTTTTCTACAAAATTAAGTACACATGTAATGGAATAAGTTATGTTAATGAAATTGCTTTAGTACATATTTAAAAGTGGTATATTTTTAAAACTAAGTTAAATATGTTTGTGAATTTATAAATTGTTTTGATTTATTTTTCTATTTCTAAATTGAAAACATTTTTTATTTTTTAAATGTTAACGGTTTTTTTATAAGTTAGTTAACTTTATTTTCCAAAATAAAACTTGAAATAAATATCATTTTGTATTAGTTTAGCTTTGTTGATCTTACAGAAAGCAGCGTATAGCTACTGAGCCTTCGTTAATTGGATTATTTCTCTGTCTTAAATTACAACTTGTGATTTTCTGGAGTATGAAAATAAACAAAATTTTCTTAACATAAATAAATAATTTCTATGCTAATATACCTTATATAAAATATATATTAATATCACCTTGCCAAAAAAATTTAAATACAATAATGGGAAAATTTAGATTTGAGTTAAAAATTTCACAAATTATGTCAATTATTTTTACTCTCCTTTTTAACAATACTGTACAATCATTACATGATATAAAAAATAAAAATAATAAATTATAAGGATTGAGAATAATTCTAATATGTCAGCTCTTTCACATTAAATTTAAGTTTTAATATAAATTGTGATAAATTTGTGAATGGGAGATAATGAATTGAGAAGATGAAGGACTAATTATGACTTCGTAAAAGTGGAATTCATATTTTAGCCTGAATTAATCTAGAAATTAGTTCGTTTCTAGTAAAAAAATGTGGACCAAAAAAAAAAGTCTCCGATTTTAAAATCATTCAGTTAATTACTCTCATTAACTTAAGAACCATGTGATAAGATGCTTATAATTTCTCCAATAGAAGCTAAGCATACACGCAATTTTGGACTAAAATATCAGCAGAAAATTTACATAATTAAATATTTATAGACAGCAAGGAACATTAATATTCCATGACGGTTACAAGTGAGTGTGATTACGCCCAAATGACAATGACACGTAAATATCAGTCATATAAATTTAACCTTTGCTGTTAATCTGGTTTGCTTAAAAGTCACGTAATCTTGTTTAATCACCCATATAAGTGGGAAAATTCAAAACAGATATTCATAAGTGAATCTAAAGTTAAACTGCACGGCAGATTAGGCAGAATTATATTTGTGATGCGGAACTAACAACTGCGAAATATCCTAACGCTACTTCTAAAAAGGTCTTACACCACATTTGTTTACACGTTAACAGAAATTAGAATGTAAAAATAAATATCTGATTTCAATGCACATTAATGAATTTACATTTAAAAAAAATAACGGATTGAAATTAATTTTACTTGCTATCTTTTAATTGGCTCTCTTTTGGTAAATAATACAATATTGACTCTCACTTATAAGAACAACTTTATTTATATTTTAGAAATGTTTCTATTAATGCATTAATTAAATGAGTTTTTAAAATTTGATTTAAGCAGTCGTTGATTAATGTCTAATTTAATTTCAATTTAATTAGTTTGATATTTTTAAACTTTTATTTATTAATTTAATAGTTTGTGTGTTATTGTAAAATTGATTTAATATTTTTCGATTCCTATTTAACAATTTTATTTGTGGGTGTAGCCGGCCAACTTGTCTAGTGGTCAGCGTGCCTGACTACGGATAGAAAGGTCCTGGGTTCAAATCCCGGTTCAGGCATGGATGTACTTTCTCTCTATCCTGTCTTTGTCCTTTCCTTGTGTGTGAATGAGGTGGGAATGGTTGCCAACCCTATAAACGGGCCCCTATGGCATGCGTGTATATTGAAGAAGTCGGACTCCACACCAAATACTGTTGAGTTGGAAAAGTGGAGCAGGGTACCCCAATTTGCCAGTCTAACTGGCACACGAGAACAGCAACATTTGTGTGTGTGGTTAACATAGAGAAAATATATTTAAAAAATTTAGATCTTCCTTTTTCTAGAACAGGTTTATCAATTTTAAAAGATTGTTGAGGTCTAAAATAAAGAATTATAGCTTTAAAATTATTTAAAATATTTTTGATGTCATAAGATTTAAGAAAATCATAATATCAAATTTGATATCCAATGAATTACTTCTCATCTAAAAGTTATATATGCTGATTTTGTTCATCCTCTTACATTGAAAATTATCTAGTTGGTACATTATTTGAAATTGAAACTATCAATGACTTTAATTATTCTTCAGTGAAATTTAAATAATTTTAATTCATCAACCACTCAGTAGTAATTCCCGAAACACTGAAACATCGTCTTAAAGTAAGAATAAAAGAATAATGGAGCACTGAGTAGATATCTTTAATTAACTAAATTTCTCAGTGAAAAAATTTAGAAGAATCTACTTAAGAAGGAATTATATTACATTTCTGAATAAATATTTAAATATATGAAACTTCCTGATCAACATAACAACATTAATTCCTTATAAAATTACATATCATTTGAAACCGTTAGAAATACGTCTACTTACACTTGCCAAATTCCTATGTCAATTGATTCATTAATATTTATTAATTTACTTCCCAAGTAGGAATAACATTTTTATATTCTAGTTTGATTCTAGAACATCGAATTTTTTTATTTTTAATTTTTGGTGTCCGACTTCTAAGAGGATATTCCACCTTTCAGCAATTCAAGGAGTAGAAGAATTGGTAACTTATACAGTGGGCCCCCAGTTGGTTATCTATCGTTACCCGTGAAGAAAGGGGTCTTCATAATTAAGAAGCAGGAACCAAACATAAAAATGCCAGATTCGCCCTGCCACTCCTACAGATGACAATTCACATGACAGACATTGTGACCACGATTTATTTTACGTGCCCAAGTCAATATTACAGAATATGAATTATCTACAGTTGGGTCGGGATTCAAACTCACTACCCCCCTATAACGAGAGCAAACTCCCTTATCAACCAAGTAACCACGGCCTGACACTAATACTGTAAACTACAATAAACTCACAATTTCATTACAATAAACTCACAAATAGTCTCACAATTTCATTTCGTAATCGTAACAATATTTTGCTCGTAAGATTATGAAGACTTCCATATTTAGAATATCCATTCAAAACATCTGCTATATATAGTAAGCCTGAAACTTAAATTACTTGAACAAGAAATCCTCTTTTATATATGGATTTTAGATTGGATGAATTTTTCTTCTTTAATAGAATGAAAACTGTAATTTACAATTTACGCTTCTCAGAAAAACAGATTATCAATGTTATTATAACCACATTATATCTTCACAATTAGGAAAATATTAACTTCATCAGAGCTTTTATGCGTCTAATTGTAAAAATTTGCATTTTCTCTTAAAAGTTCATTTTTAAGTTATTTTCAAGGTTCATTTAGCCTATATTTCCCGCAGAAAAACGTTTTTATTTTTTATTCATATTTAAGTAATGTAAAGACTATTTAGAGTACTTTCTTATTTCCTCAAACTAAAGATTGATTCGTAAATTCGAAATATAACATCAACTTCACATTTTCCAGGTACACGAATGAATCTTAGAAAATCAGTGTTTTAAAGAGAATTTAATAAAATAACAAACATTATTTATGAGATGTTATATATATTACATAAAAGATATTTTAAATTTCTTTATCAAGCTTCATATGTTAAGGGTAATTTAATTAATACTTTAAGTCAGTAATTCACTAAACTTATTTAGTAAATTAAATTCAGTAAATTTCATAATTTGATCAATACTTTGACTCAGTAATTCATTAAATTTATTGAGTAAATTGAATTCAGTAAATTTCATAATTTGATCAATACTTTGACTCAGTAATTCATTAAATTTATTGAGTAAATTGAATTCAGTAAATTTAATAATATGATCAATATTTTATCTCAGTAATTCCTTAAATTTATTTAGTAAGTTAAATTCAGTAAATTTAATAACTTGATTAATACTTTGACTCAGTAATTTTTTAATGAACTAACTATTTATTTAGTAAATTAAATTCAGTAAATTTAATAATTTGATCAATACTTTGACTCGGTAATTTTTAATGAACTATCTATTTATTGAATGAAAAATCCTCATTAAAGTAAAAATTATCTGCAAAAAAAAACTTATAATGCCTAAAATTTTTTTTAATAAATTTTTACAAAAATATTTTGAGGAGCTTCAAAAGATATATAATAATTCCCAAAATAGACGCACGAAATTAAGCTCTAAAAATAAAATATATAGTGGTAACAGATGTTACAAGTCAACTAAATTTACTTTTTTAAATTAAAATACTACACTTTCCTCAAGCCATTAAAGTAATAATACCGGTTTTTCGCATTTTACCTCTCATATATTTTAAAAATATATTAGATATTCTTATCAAATATTAAAAATTATTCTCTGTTTCTGTGTAAAGAAAATAAAACTAAATATTTTAAATGAATACTTCAAAATTACTTTTATATATAATTTTTTAAGGATTGAGCTTTGTAGCGACGTAAGAAAATGGAAGTTAAAACAAAACAAACATTTATTACATTACACATAATTAAGATTAGATACAAAAAGAAAACACTTAATAATTATAAAATAAAATCAAGGTTACATAGTACCAGGGTGGTACAAAACAAAACGTATTTAGGAACCGGATGGTTCTTCCTTGCCATTTCTCACATCACTCTCCTCATCTCATTGGATGTTGTTTGTATATTGGGCAGCAGCGCCATCTACTGTCAATATTTTTTAATATCGGTCTGTTACAGCTTGACATTTTTACCATTATAAACGAATATTGTTCTTAAATCTGTATAATATATAATATTTACATAGCTTGAATATACTACAACATTTAATATTTTTTTAAGAAAATATTAAATGTTGTAGTATATTCAAGCTATGTAAATATTATTTTAAGAAAATATTAATTAATGTGTTTACGATCGTTGCATCAGAAATCTCGTAATTTGAATAATTTTAGGGCTGAAATTTTCTGCTGGATCTTAATTAGTTTAAATTTTGTTGTAAAATATCAGTGAGATTGGTTGCTGGAATGCCTGGAAGGCTATTCTTTCTCTGGTGCTATTTCTATCGTAAATCATGCATCTGGAATACTTTTATTTAAAAATTATTTAGTGAAAATTCATAACACATATAGCATCAGAAATTTTATTTGCTATTATAAATGGTTATAATAAAGGATTCACAACCGAAAATGAAATATTTAGCAATAAATTAAAACGTTTCTTATAATTGTTCTCAAAACTGATTGTGTTGAATTTTGCATTAGCATTTAAAATTTTAGGGCTACATAAAAATAAGGAAAACTTTTATTTCAAATATTCAATTTTCTTCAGCACTTTTTATTCATGCAGATGAACAGCCAACTTTCAGTTATGAAAACAAGCGCTTTAAGTGTTTCGCGTAAAGGTATTATATTTATATAAATATCAATTATTTAAAAACAATATCTATGTTACCGTTAAAGTATGAAATCCGTTATTTTATAGAATATCCAGTTATTCCATGAAATAACTTATCGTGTATGTTAAAGTGTAAAACTCTCTTGTATTTCATGCTTTAACTAATTAATTCAAAGAATAATGATATGCAGTCAGTTAAAGTGTAAAATAATCTATATCTCGCTTTTTAGTATAAGGAACATTTACGTTTCGTATAACAATATGAAAATTAGCGGTGAAAAAACGTTCATTTCAAATTCAAATAAAAATAATTTTTGAAGGATGGCAAAAATACCGAAGACCAAAACAACGAGAATATTTTTTCGCCATTCTCTCAAAATGTCAACGACAAATACATTTACCTTCTAACCCTACTGTACTCCACCCCTACTGCAAAGTTTAGGTACTGATCAGGGATTTAAAAAATGTTCGTGTAAAACCAAGTGTGTCAACAAAAATGTTTTTATTTTAGAAGTAATGTTCTTTGTAATTCTTTTAGTAATCCTAGTTGTAACATATGTTTTTATAGTATGCTTTCCTAAATAATATTTATCCTCCTCATAAATAAGATAAATTGCTTCGTTTTCATTTTGATTATTTGTTATAAGTTTATTTATAGAATACCTATTTATTTCATTTTGATAAACTGTTTAATTTACACTTTAACTGTGTGTCTCATTAGTTAATTTATAGAATACCTAGTTATTTCACTCTGAATAACTAATTAAAGTGTCATATTATTAACATACAACGGACACGATCT
Organism: Latrodectus elegans; assembly: GCA_030067965.1. Lineage (NCBI taxonomy): Eukaryota > Metazoa > Arthropoda > Arachnida > Araneae > Theridiidae > Latrodectus > Latrodectus elegans. The sequence goes on from CM057815.1 coordinate 38,653,900, forward strand.
GTTATTTCACCGAATAACTAGGTATTCTATAAAATAACTGCATTATATACATTAACGGTAATATCTATACTAATTATCAAATATTAAAATTATGTGACAAAAACCTTTCTGTAACACACAAAATTCCAGACAGTTATCTGAAATTGGTTGTAAAATTTGAGATAGTATAGCAAAACAAAGAAAAGCACTTAAGATAAGAACTGCAATAAGGAGTTCAGTGAAGGTAAATACTTGAGTAGCAGTCTGATGACACGCAGACCCAGTCTATCAATGAGAAATCCCCATATGAAAGCACTGAAGCCCACGCAGAAGATGCCGATCGTGTAGCCAAGGTTTAGGACCTTGTCTTGAGCAACACAACCCACCGCATGCGCCAGATTTACCTGCAAACAAATAGAATAAAATCAATAAGCATGAAAGTGTACATATTTACTTTTCCATACTCTTAAGGAAATTGATTTTTGTGGGAAATAGGACAAATTTGTAATGAAAATTTTTCAATGTGATTGGATTTTACTTACGAACTTTTTGACCAATAAATTTGGTTGAAAATATTGAAAAGTTAGGTAACCTTATTTTTGACTGATTTTAGCCAAAAGCTGGTGTACTGGTTAAGAAGGGAACTTTTTGATAGAACAATTGTCCCGCTTTATTTTCACACGACTAAATTTTTTATTAACCTGACTGTAATAAACATCTTGAATTTGGTATGTTTCAACGCGCAAGGAATAAGGGATGAAATATTCTAGGGGAGTAAAGATCATTCCAGTTTTCCAAGAAAAACTGCGGTGACTGTATTTAGAGGACAAACTAGACATGACTGCTTATAGGACCATCTTAATAGAATTAGAATTGTGGATTTCCCAAACTGTGTTTTGTGTCACTTAAATCGACCAATGAGTTTTGAACATTTAAAGAGTTATTCAGTACTTTCTCAAAGTGAGAATGCTGTCATGAAGTACAGGAGAGCCTATGAACTAATGGCTTAAGCGATAATATTTTGGGACATAATGGAATTCTACGTTTAGTTTTAAAACATTATATAAGTTATTGGAAGAGTAATTTTTAATTTTTTCCCCCAAATGATGTTTGTTTTTACACTTTTAAAAGTGGAACATGAGGTCGGATCAGAAAGTTTCTTTATCCAAAGTTTGGACCTATGTAAGGAATTTGTTTAGTTAATCATTTATATATTAATTAGCATGGTGAGAATTCTTATTCGTCATGCATGATTTTATGTTTTTAGACACTGATATTTGAGAAAATATTAAATCGTAATTTTTGTCTCTTTCGAATGTTAGGTATTAGAAGAAAGAATTAAGTACAGATTCTTTAAGGTAAAGTGAATTTTTTTAAATAATTTTGATGAAGAAGTTTTGGAAATTAATAAGAATTTAATATTACGCGTGTAGTTCCGATGCATATAAAATTTTTATTAAGAGTAAATTGAATATTGCTTATACAATTTACTCTTAATATATATATATATATATATATATATATATATATATATATATATATATATATATATATATATATATATATATATATATATATATATATATATATATATATATATATATATATATATATATATATATATATAATATATAATATATATGTAATAACATTTTATTTTATTGAATTTGTCATACTTTAAAATTTTAACAGTGGGAAATCCACTTCGATTTAAACTCTCACCTTCAATTGAACTGTAAAATATAGTATTCTCATTGTATTCTATTTTCAGTATAAATAACATTTTTAATATTTTGAAGTGTTTCCCATCTTGTGGACTGTCATTCAAAATAAAAAAAACTAACTTATATAACAAATCGAAGGCTGTTACCTTGAAATAGAGGCTAAAAAATCAATTTCGATCATCCTATTGTCCTCAGAAGAAACATTTTGACATTCCAATGTCTATTAAGTGTTTTGAGTGTGTAGGTCATTGGCAAATGAGGTGACCGATGGAATTTAAGGTATTAGATTCTTTCACTCGTAATACATTACGAACGTTACGAGAAGTGTTTTGTTGGGATTCATAAGTGTATACTTTCTATACTAATAAATGATTTAGTTTTCTTTCAATTTATATAATTCATAAAGATTTTATTATTTATTTTTAGCATTAAATTGATAAACAGAAGTTTAAAAAATTATAGCAAAAGTTACGATTTGCTCGAAAAAACATAAACATTTTCTGTTTATAATGAGATAATTTGAGTAATATAAGCTTTCTTTTGAAGGGTTGCAAACATTAACAGCATGAAATTAGTTTCTGCGTTATTTATAATTAATATTTTGTTTAAAATATATGATAAAAGGATAATCAAACTAATTCAAAAATATTCTCAGAACTTCTATTTTGTATAATTATTCTCTTACAACCCGTCCACAATTTTTCTAGTGACATTTTTTAAAAGTACCCTAAAAGTTTCCCAGTATATAAGAATTTGCTTTAAATGCCAATATTATTTCACTTATTTCCTAATGTAAAGGTATGGAGTGATGTAAAATAATTAAATTGTTTACATTAGCTTTGATTGTGATAAAATAAATTAAGAAATTAACAAAATTATTTACTTACAAAACAAAACAAAGAAGCATATATATAGTATTGAATTTTAAGTTTTAAGGGTATGAATTACGAGGGTAGAACATAGGTATGCCTAATCTATACTAAGCTAACAAATTCTACAAAACTTTCTACAGAAGGGTCTTCAGAGTTAAGCATTCACTCTTTCATCCGTAGGCCACTTTCTGAGTCTATGAAAATGGCATGCAGTAGAAATAGTGTGCATATAATATAGCTGAAGTAGTAATAATTACTTTTAATGGGGTTTAATTCGGTTGAGTTCACCGGCCATTCCATACTAAAAGTTCTTTTACAGACCAGGTGAAATCACAGCTCCCCAATGATGACAACTCTACAGTGATATGAATTATATTAACTTTTTTACTTTAGAGTAAAAGATTCCATCTTCATAGCGGATAATTGTTACAACTGCCAGCAGATGTCACGTTGGTGCAACGTATTCTAGAGATCCAACCACAGATAAAGATGTTTACAGATAGAGATTCGTTGTGTTCGATTATGTTCTAGGCTTCTGTTTTGTGTTAAGTTTAGTCAGATTCGTTCATACTTGTCATCGGCATGTATGGAAAATCAAACACATAGCTTTTATTTATCAAATGCAATCCTATTCATGTGTTGGTAACATCACTTTAATCCTTCTTCTTTGGATAGAACAATAACTGAATATATCTTGTTGTATAATCTATTGTTGAGTAGACTTCGGTATATATTAATACAACATATAGCCTTACTAATATCTAATATAACTAAAGCTATCACCTGTGTGGAGCTTTCTTTTCGATGAAGAGTCACCAATAGTTTGTGAATTTGTGAATATGTATATAACTCTGGAAATCGAAAATGCTGACAAAAACAACTGCTTGTATCATCTGTGCCATTGTACACTTTATCTCGCAGTTGGCTGAACATGTATTCTCGAGAGTTGTGAAAGAGGGAATGTGGATGTGTTATGATTTACGAGTATGTGTGCTATGATAATATGATTTAAGCATTGGTAGTGAGTTAAGTTTATTTTACTGATTGTATATTCAATCAAAAAGTGTATTATTTCCATTCAATTAGGTATTACCTTAATAAAGAACAATTAATTTTTTTTGATCGAAAAAAATATCTGTGTGGTTTTGTTCCCCGCAATTGTATCAGTTGGGAAAAAATCACCACTTCAAAACCTTTAACGTTGGACGTTACTTAAAAATCTTTCATTTAACAAATGAAAAGAAATTCCCATTGATTTTCGCTCATTGGGGAGGATAGATAAAGAATCTAAATTTTAACTCATTGCTTAACAATGATTTTTCAAAACCATTAAAGAAGAATAAAATAGAAATTAAACCATCATTCTGATACAATTGCACAAATTAAGAACAATACAAAGGCAATGAAATAACTAAAATTACAAATTTAATAGCTACTGATGCATTATTTGGTAGTTTTAAAAATCAAACTGAGATATTATCAGCTACAAAATCTACTCAGTACTTTGCAAATGAAGTAATGAAAATATTGAGACTCTGTAGTGTGAGTGTGTGTGAGTTCTGATGTTACTGCACAACTTAAAACAGTTTTTGTTATCTGTAGCTACTTCTTCCTGCAACTTGAGGAATCAACTGATATAGTTAATACTGCTCAACTGGCCATTTATCCCAGAAAAGAAGGTTTTAATGATTTTGAAATGAAAGAGGAGTTGGTAAAGATTTTACACTAAAAAGACGCATTACAAGAATTACACATTTTAAGCAGTTAAATATCACGTCACTTCTGAAAATATTTCTATAAGTATGTCGAGGGATTCAACAACTGATCCATTTTCAGCAATGGCTGTTACTGAGAAAGGATTCATACCTTTGTATGACAAAGACTACAACTTTTGAAATTTTTGTCTCACCACTTTGCAACACTTTAAGATTTATTGAATGTTAAGTTTCTATAGATGAAAACTGTAATAAATACAATGATTAAAATTATAAGTAAATTTTGAGCACATGCAACTTAGAGTTATTTTTATAGAGCATTGGATGATGAATTTAATTTCCCGTTTTGGGATCTGCCGTTTCATATGAATACTTTATTGGTTGACTGGAAGAAGAGTTTATAGCATTTTCAAGAGTTTCTTATATTCTTAAAAGAATTCTTGAAGAAAAAAGATAGTCATTCCATAAACAAGAAAACTGCAATGGAATGTTATTAATCTCACTGGAATCCCCAAAAAGTTGAATGTACTTAACAAGCAGCTACAATATATTGGATGAATATATTGGGTGAATATAGTTTGTTGTTCTTGTTGTTTGCTGTTGCTTCATTCTTAAAAAAGGCTAGATATTTAGGGAAAAACATCTTCCAAGATGAATCCAAACACTCTCCAATCTGCAATAAATCCTTGATAAAAAATTAAATAAGAATCTTCCTTTTAAGAGGGCTGAGATGGCAGCCGAATTGTTAGCGCTCTTGCCTTCGGTTCAACAGTTCGTGGGATCGAATCCCACCTTGGGCATGGATGTTTGTAGTGGTTCGGAATCCACTTTAAGTCGTAGGTCCCGGTCTAATTAGCCCTCGTGTGCAAAAAATGACCGTTGAGCGACAGATAAACTAAACCAATCCTTTTCAAAGTAAAAAGTACCCTGAAATTATTTCAGAGTTGAGAAATGAATTCAACAAAGGTTTCTAAGATTCCAAAATTATTTTAACTATAGCACAGTTTGACAAACCATATTTTATAGAGAAAGATTTTGAAGAACTTTTCTTGTGTCATAAAGCATTTTGATTTTCAAGAATAGAATTCTGTAGTGTCACTGGAATATAGATTAATTTCCAAAATGATTTATCTCTAATACAACGTTCTTCAAGATCTAAAAATATTTGGTCTTTTGTCGCTAAGGAAAAATAACCAATTTAAGTAGTTAAATATGCTAAAAATATATGCAAAGGAATATATCCTAAAGACTGCCAACTATCTACTAAATCCGGGTATACTAAAAATAATTGCTCAAAATACCACTTCCGTTGTCTAACTGCAACTAAAACAGTGTCTGATATTTCATACTTTAAAGGCAGTGATGCTGAATTATATTCACAATCGATTAAATCTTTTTGGACGCTATATTTTTATTACACTTCCTGAGAAATGTTTTGTCAAATACTTTTACTTTATTTCGAGCATAATAAGAAACAATTTTCATATCTTTGTAGTATACTGTAAGAAAATAGTTGCTTTCTACATCAGTCAATAAATTTGTTACCAGAAAAAAAACGGAGCATTGATTGAATATTTAAAAATCCTCTTGACTCATTAAACATATAGGATGTAACAATAATATCTAATACTTAGTTACATAATCAATTTCGATCAATTATCATGGCTCGTTAAAATAATCCATATTAATATGTTGTCTGTGATAATGGATCCTGTGGTAACACTAAAGCTGGAGGAGTTTAACACCAAAACTGGAGGATCAGAAAATATAATTTGATGTTCTCATTTAAAAATCAAAACTAAGTGTATGAGAAAAAAACAAAAATTATAGTTTAATCAAGGACTAAGTGCGAAAAAGTTTTCAACTTTTTTCCCACAGATTTGATTTTATATGTTTTAATATTCAAAGTATTGAACAGTAAGAAAAAGGAGTTTTTGCTTCCAGAAAATAACAATGCTAATTTTAAATTTGTGCACATAAAAAGTATGTTGCATGAAGCTCCATTAAAAATTTGAAAATCTTGAAGAAACATTTCTACGTTACGAGCTTTGGTGATGAAAGATTTATTCCATCGTTAAATCTTTTGAAAAGTATTGTAGATATATTGAAGTAACATGTTTTAGAGGTTAAGCCTGTTTAAGATGACATTGAAATATGTCACGCAGTGTCATTGAATTCATCCTTCCGGATAATTTAGCGTGACCAAAGGTGCGCTAGGATAATGTCACCACATTTTGAATGCCATTGGGTGCGTGTCAGCTCATCCCCAATTATAGGTTCCATGATGGTAAACTGTATTATTAGTAGAAATATAACCAAACTTTACTTTAAAGTACAATTATTATGTCGTAAAACACAATTTATTTTATAAAGTAAATTATGTATATTTATGTCTGCTTAAAATAAAGCTGTTGAGGATAATATCAGTTAATAATGATGATTTGTATTTTCTACATTTTTTTTCTGTTATATAAAAAGAAATTCGTATTCGTGATTGACTTTTATTATTTTTCAAGTTTTCTTCCTTTTTTTTTCATGGTTAGATTTGTGTGTGATTATTGTTATCTTACATAATTAACCAACAAGGTTCAATACGTACAAAGATGATATTTTTTTCATCCGTATTAAACTTTGATGGTACCAAAGTGGAGATTTTATTTGCGAAGGACAAAAATTGCCAACATAGTTTCTGTGGGAGGAAGCAAGATAAATCTATGCCTAAACACTCAAAAATAAATGCAGTTTATTAAAGATATATTTAATAAATTTAAAATATAAAACTAAACATATTTAATAGGTTACAAAATATGTAATAAAGTAATGGATTAATTTGAAAGCTGAGATAATGTATGCGTGATATCAATACATCATTAGAAATGTAGAAATTCCAAGTGATTTTCCGATTTCATTCAACCAAATTCTATGACAATAGAAACTTTTGCTGATTGTTGATTGAAATGATCATGATGCAATTAGATATGGTTAGACTAAAAGGGCAAATTATCATTTTTTCTTTTGCTTTTTTTAATAAAATGCTATCTAAATGTAAAGTAGATATTCGGTTATAGAAACTTTTAATTTACGAACACTCATGATTTTAAGATCTAGGGGTTGATAACAGGGTCCTATTGACATAAAAATAATTTTAATTTCCAAATACGAACTAAAGTTTTGAAACCTCTTTCTTAAGAACTCATTTTCATGCTTCTCTCTGTTGCTTTTATTTTTTTATCCTCTTATTTTTTTAAAATGTTTTGATTTTATGGTTCAGAAGGTTGGGCCGATATATGGAAGATAACCAACTGGACTGCTGATATGAAATCTGCGATATTTTAAAACAATTCGAGTGGAATTTCTCTTATATTTTACCTCTAACTTCAGAAGAGTCTGAAATAAAGAATATCGTAATGTATTTTTGCAAAAACAAATCATGGCTTAGAATTACTTTATGAGGTTAATATTCTAGGTGATATGAACACACTTATATAAAAATCCCTTCTTGGAATGATGTTGCTGATGATTATGACATGGCGGCCTTATTAAAGAAACCACAATAAATGAAAACATCCAAAAATATTTATCTGACAAAAATAAAAAATCCAAAGCTGGAAAAATAAGGTCCAATCTGCAAAAATAAGCAATGAGCATGCATTGAGAATATACATTAACAAGGCGCCAATCACATCAGAGCACTTTGAAATTTTCGCTCAAGATCGTTGAATCACTATATTTTGGATAGACATTGAGTTTGACCAAAATAAAATAAACCCTTTGATTCGAATAAACCATTAAGTAAACATTTTTGTGATTGATGAGAAAGTAAAATTATCAAATTCAATCATTTTTTTGCCAAGTTTTGATTGAAAGTATTGCAAATCATGAATTTGGTTACAATATTCTTAAAAAAAGAAATATTCTCCATCAAATCAAATTCTGTGGCTTACTTATTGGTTACGTACAGTTTATTATTTTAAACATGGATTATTTTAATGTGGAATTAAAGTTTAAAGTGGATTCCGAACTATTTTGCTATTTATATCTTGACCTAATTATTATTGAGAAGAGAATAGAATACTGATGCCTGTGATTTGCTTTGCAATTATAAAAAAAATTATTGATTTTTAAAGAAAACTATGCTTTTGCAAGAGAGTAAGTTTTGTCAACAATAAAACCAAATGCAAAAAAACATGGAGCAGAAAAGTTGATCCAGTTCAAAACATACGAAAATTAGAATTCTTTGAAAATTTAAGATGTTGTTTATTCAGTGAGATTTAAATGAAATTATTTTTATTCTCGAGCACCTACTATACAATATCAAGATTAATTCTGAAATTTACTATCATACCTAAACTAACTAAATAATATACTCTTACAAAAAGGTCAAAATATATTTAGCGAAAAGCTGTAATGCTTCACTTTAAAAATGTGAAATCTCAAAAAAGTTTAAAAACTCGGCAAAAGCTTCTATTGGTTGGGTTCATACACCATATTTACTAAATGTTGCTCCTATAGATTACTATTTGAGAATTTTTAACGACATTTTTATTTCAAATGAGGACAATTATTTCTATAAAATTCAAATAAAATTCTGTTTTGATTTAAAGCTTAATTTCCATTCATACTGAAATCTGTGATTGAGTTTTTCCTAATTTCACCAGCTTATTCAAAAAGCTAATTACACATACCCAGCTAAGGAGTTTTATAATAATTGAATTGAAATGGAAAAGATATATATTAAAACGCAACTCTACATTTGAATATTTATTTAGCTATTGTTTATATACTATTGTTACAGATTTAAATAGATGTTTCTATTCAACTTTTATAAGTGCCTTAAAGTAAAGAGTAACTCTCCTAGCATAAATGTACTTTGGAAAATAATATATTTCTTATCAAAAAAATTGAAGTCTTATAAGTTTTATAATGAAAAAATTACTATTACAAAGGTAATACATCATAAATAATACATAATTCACCTCTTTGAGGGTAATAATGTAAATGATAATGCTTTATCTTTGTGTATGAAAATAGCAGAGTAACATCAACATAAAAGCTTATAAGACGCCCATTTCTTAAAATCTTTGCATAGAATAATTTTTTTTCCTTATTTATTACATAAAATAACCAAGGTTAAAACATATGAATAAACGTAAGAATATTAAAAATCAGAAGCAGTTTGTAAATCACATTATGTACTTCACAAAGAAATACATTTAATAAGCTTTTGAAGGACGTTTATTATATTCCCACTAATATCTCAATATTGTATTGTCTGTTATGAAATCATTAAACATGTTTGTGTGTTACAAAATCTCAGAGTTTTCAAACAGAAAAATGTAACTTACTGCCATTTGGTGAACAATACATTTCATTATAGCATATCAATAGACTAGCCTTCATCTTCTACGGAATACCTGTCAAGCTATATAAGCCAATCCTTAATTAGTCCATTTCTGATGATAATTAAGTGGTTTAAGTTTATATCGATATTCTGGTTCTACCCAAAATCCCATGAACTGTAGTTTTTTCATGTCGAACCTTCATAACACTAATCAGAATTTCCTGGAAACATTGTCTCTCGATACGAATTTGATTAACGCGAGAGAGGAATTAGAACCTTCGAAAAGCTAGTTCATGTCCCTTGATCGTCAAACTAGAACAGCTAGACGAAGAGTGCAATTTTCCCTTGATAGTTGTTGACCTTGCTAAACATCGAATCATAAAGCCTTGATAAAAAATACATATTAGTAAACATTAAAAAAAATTAGTCGTTAATTATGCGGGCAAACAATCGAATTATGAAGAAGGCTGCATAATAAACCTTGCTCACGCAAAGATACATATTTCTAAGGTTATTTGTTATTGCAAAGGACCGATTTCGAGTCCAAAAAACTGATAAGTCAGGGTTAGCAATAATTATTATTATGAATCGATCTGCATTAATCAGTCATAATTAAAAATACCATATTTCATTAAAATTCAATAGAAGGGAAAATATTGAATGTGATTGATAGTTATTATAATGAAACTGTGATTTATAATGGAAAATGAACAAAAGTCATGGGTTTACTCAAATGCGGTTAAATATAACTTAATTTTGTTATTTTATTTAGCTGAAATTACATATAATATACGAGGGTGTTAAGGTCCATTTCTAATTTATGTTTCATGTTTACAAATCTTCAATCATTATAAAATATGAACGCTTTCCCTTAATCATGCAAATATTACCAAGTGGGAAAAATTGAAATTTCTTAAAATAATTCTTTATAAATTAATTATAATGAAATCAATTTTAATAGAAGTAATTAAATATATAAAAATTGGTGATAAAGTAATAAAACTAATATCTAAAATTAAAAATTTTACAATTTTTTTTCAGTGGGTACTATTTAATTCACAAAATATTAAACTAAATTTTAAAAAATTAGGAAACTATCAAATCATTACAAATTTAAATGTAATAATGAGTTAACAATAAAAAAGAATATGGCCATGAATAATATATTTTATGATCATTGCACATCACAAAAGTTTACAATTATTGTACGTGATTATGTATAGGTATCAGTTGAAAATAGTTTCTTATTGAAAATGATAGCATATAAAATGCTTCAACATTTGAAATTCTTCGTAAAAATTGAAAAAAATACAAAAGAAATTCATGATGAATTGAAATGATCACTTTCATTCATATTTTTGACATCATGCAATCTACAGTATTTTTTCAACGCCCTCTGAATATTAATATTTCCATAGTTAGAATGCTTATGCATATGTCACGAGAAATAGTGCTCAGAAATTTCCGCATTGATTCCAATCGCTGCATTTGCAGACTGGTGAAATGCAGCAACCTTCTCTGTTTGTTTAGAAACAGACTTGTGACTAATCGAAGCATCCACGCCAATAAACAAAATTCTACTACTGGCTCTGATGAACCCTTTTTGCTTTTTACTTATTTAAACAGTAATTACTACTCCAACAATTGAACAAAATTACATATTGCACAATAAATATGAAAAGTAGCTTAATTAATGGTGTTTGTTTAAAAGATATAACCAACTATTGTGCCACATATTTCAAAAAACTTATCAAAATAGTGTTGCTACATTAATGTTTGCAAGATGAGTAGAGGCGATCTTTATCAATAGAAATAACCCTCACATCAATGTGAAGTAATTGTAAGTATCCATAAAATAAATCTGATTGAGACATTTCGTCCAAAAAAACACCATCCACGAAAAAGATAATCATACGATTCAATAGAAAAGCAGATTGTCAGCCTAGATTGAAGGTTATTATAAAATTGTAGAAGCTGCTTTGAATTTAAAATAAATATCGTCTTTGTTTATGTGAGCGTAATCCTGTTTTAACCAAGATACTGGAAGTAGTGTTATGGTTGAGATTTTAGTGCGTTAGATAGAGGTTATTTAGTGTAGATAGAGGATATTTTAGTGATTGGATAGAGGATGTTTTAGTGATTGAATAGGGGATATTTTAGTTATTGGATAGAAAATATTCTAGTCACACACATTGGATAGAGGATATTTCAGTGATTGGATAGAGGATATTTTAGTGATTGGATAGAGGATATTTTAGTGATTGTGGATAGGGGATATTTTAGTGATTGGATGGAGGATATTTCAGTGATTGGATGAAGGATATTTTAGTGATTGGATAGAGGATATTTTAGTGATTGGATAGAGGATATTTTAGTAATTGGATAGAGGATATTTTAGTGATTGGATAGAGGATATTTTAGTGATTGGTTAGAGGATATTTTAGTGATTGTATAGAGGATATTTTAGTGATTGGATAGAGGATATTTTAGTGATTGGATAGAGGACATTGATGAGACCAAGAGACAGCTTGAGCTTATTCTGCAATTTTGCATGGAATTTGTGTGTGTGAGTATCTTGGTCTTCTAGAGATTTTATTTCACCAATAAATTCCATGTATAACATATCTTTCAACATTTGTGCATAGTTGTGATAGTAAAATGCAGGTAACACTCTTTAGCTTAGTTTGCCAATTTAGCTTCATCGTTTCTAATGAGCGACCACTTTTTAAGTTACCAGTTGACTATTATGCATAAAGGCATTATTCATATGTCGCCAGACAGTCTTTTTGTTGTGTCTCTAGAATAATGAAAAAAATAAACCTTCTTCAAATATTAAAATTTTATATTATGCGAGTTGCATCATAAAAATGCACTCTATAACCGAAATTAATATTTAATTCCTTTGAATTTTTTTTATTTTTTAAAAAGAAGCATAAATAGAAAATTGAAAAATCGTAAACATTTTAAAAGGTATTTCCTTCCTTTTTTTCCCCTAAAAACCCTCTTTTTGTAGAACTGAGTAAAAAGAATTAAGACTAAACTATTAAATAGTCCTCTTGCTGTAATAAGTAAACAAATTTAAAATAAACTTATATTGTTACAACTTTAAGGTAAAACTTCCCATCAAAAAGTCATTTATAATACCGCAAAAATGTGAGGTGGGAAATCCCAACCAAATGCATTTGATCTGGTATCTTTGAATAAGTAATCAGAAATAGATAATTACATACTGCATTAATCCAATTTCTATTTATTCAAGGTAAAATGAAACTTTTATTTGCATTGCTAAGAAACTTTTCTTACGATTCCAAGGTTTTAACCGGTTAGTTGTAGTTGTTATTTCTAAGATAATATAGAGATTTGCAGGTTGATATTACTCCCATTTCCGAATATTAAAATATTGTGAAAGTTTAAATTTTTGCGATAATTTTAATAACAATACTCTTATATTGAGTCAAAAAATAAGCTGTTCCTAAATTTTATACGAATCTATTATTTCTACTTCTGAATATTTTTAAGCATTTCTCAATTTTTTTTATGCTGTCCTTTTATTTAAAGCAAAGTTGTATCATGATTATTAAGTAATTAAGCATTCTCTATACATTTTTTAATGAACAAAAAAGGAAAATATTTTTTCCAAAAGAAAAAAATACTTTCATTTTAAGAACGCGATAAAAAAAATTTCCAAATTTAGTTTTATACCCTAATACTTTAGATAGTAGTTTATCTTTCTTGGAAAAAAAGGCCCTACTATATAATTATCAAATTATTATATTGTTAGGATTAGGTGAAGGGCTTTTAAAATGTATTCCAATTTACAAAATATTACCAGAAAATTTTTACAACAAAAATAGTTGGTAATTAACTAACCTTCAGTTAATAGTATTCAATCTGGTAAAAAAACTGAATGATTCAAAACCTGTTTATAAAAGTGATATATAGAGGTAATGATAGTTGATGGCCTTATGATAACCATAAAACAATGCTGTAATTTTTTAACGTAGTATTCAAAATCTAACTGAATCATTGGTTTTTTTCCACAATCTACACATTGCCTTGAGACATATAATCCCCACCCTTTACTTAGTCACTGATTCTCGCCTAAACTTCAGGTCAGGGTACACTGATAACAATAGAGAAAGACACATAATAAAGCCTTAAAAAAAACTTTTCGTCATGTCCATCCCTGGCGAAAAATCTCGTCAAAAATTGCTCAGCTTTCATCTCTCGTGTCTTGACCCTGACCACCATTTACCGGCAATCAGGAGGGAATTCAAGCGGATCGATCAGTGACGGAAAGTGGAACAATCCCATGTTTAATGAATATTTGGTGTTGTGTTAAGGTCACATGTGGAGAATTTCATTCTGGTGTCTTATTCCAATGAAAAAGAAGTTACCTCTCAATTTATAGTTATTCCTCATACGCTATTATCCCCGAAATTAAATATTGTAAATACGTTTTAAATGCAAAGTAAACAGAGGTGGTTGTTTTCAGTTTAATGATTGATAATTAGAATAATTTGTAGGTGTTTCAGCTCTTCAAATATAGGAGCATTAATTAAATGAAAGCAATTTGTTAGTTAATTTATTTATTTAATAAATTGTATCTTTTATATATCTAAGTTTACAAAAGTAAAATCTTTTGTTAGTGATGGTGGGTTGAATATCTAGAAATCATCCTATAATCATATAATCTGGAAGTCAAGTCTATTTTTTTGGAAGAAAAGAATTTAATTTCAATTATGTCTTGGTTGAGCAAGAAAAAAACACATGGTGAATTTCTGTTTTTTTAATCACATTTTGGACCATGTATTCATAATATATTTGATTTTCTAATGAGTAACATTTAAATACAGACCATTGTCCTTACATTGATTTTTAAATGTAACATAATGCAAACCTCTTTGTACACAAGAATTTTTTAATTGTTCACTACGTGCATTTAAAAATATATTTTGGGGCATTTTTATTTATATTAATAAATATATATCCCCTAACGCACATATGTTTCGTTTCTCTTACCTGAATCGTACGAGTGCCTTTATATTTATATTTGTATGTCCACTTAAACTGGGCAACGTGTTAACTGAAACTTAACAACACTTAACTGAAAAAAAAATCAATTACGGAATGCATTCTTATAAATGAAAATATTAGCTCATTCCATTAAATCTCACTTTCACTTATCTGTGATAAGAACATTTCATTACAATTTATTAAAACCTTCCTTTTTTACTAAATTTTATATCACTATACTGAAATTATATTCTGTGAATAATTATATTATACACTTTTTCAGTCAAATAGCTTATAATTAGCGTAATATTAATTCTGCATAGCATGTCATTATTAACTTGCAAGTTAATAGTGACATGATCATCACATGGAATATAATAAAACGCAACAGTAAGTTTATCATATTGAATCGCTGAATTATATATATATATATATATATATATATATATGTATATATATATATGAATATATATAAATATATATATGTATGTATATATATATATGTATATATGTATATATATATATATATATATATATATATATATATATATATATATATATATATATATATATATATATATATATATATATATATATATATATATATATATATATATATATATATATATATATATATATATATATATATATATATATATATATATATACACATATATATATGCTATTTTAGATAAATTTCTCTCTCTCCCACTCTCTTTCAATATTTACAACTAAATTTTAATCAATTCAGTTTATTTTTATATGTGGAACTTATCATGAATCCTTTTTATTAGATAAAATGTATGTAAGGCACACAAAAAATAAAATACATAAGTAGTAAAATTATTTTAAATAGAAGTATATTACATATTCGGTACCAATTATAAAGTTATTTTCTGAATTTTCACATATACTAAATATGCATATTTTAAATACTTAAACTTATTTAGGTATATAATTTAAATGTATCATTTATTTTTCACTTTCAGATGTCTCGAATTTATGCTAGCAAAAAAATAATGACTTTCACTCTGGGCACTGAATTTTGTATTGCTTAAAGAAACTTTTTATTCAAATTTTTGCTAAATAAAAAGTTCATATCATGACGTCTAAACTCATTTTCAATTTTTTTAAATTATGAATAAAGACAATGATATAGTTCAGTTAAATTGTTAAAAAGACTGATTCATTTTTTATCAAAGAAAAAGAAATTTTATTTAGTTACTCGAAAGTGTCACAGACTGTTTAGTAATAATCCGTATCACAAACAAAATGTGAATTTGTCAAGCATGTTCACTTTTGCAAACCTGTCACTAGGATTTGGTTGAACGCTTTTAAGTATTCCGAGAATAAAAAGTTATTTCTTATATGCTAATAAGGTTTATATTTCTCACACTGAAAAGAAAGAAACTTGGAATAATATCCACTACTAATGTTTGTCTTTTAACTCAAATTAATTTGTTATCATTTGAAGAATAAATTTAAAACTATTCAATTTTTTCCTAAATTTCATGAATTACATTTTTTGCAATAATTATTAAAAATTTTCAATTTATTTGACAATTATCTTATATGAAGCTAAAAAAGAGGCTTTAGGAAAATATATTAAAAACCCTTTTAAAAAATATATACAAATGCAAGAAGAGTGGTTAACTTTAATCAGTTTTAGGGGCTGAAATTTTATTTAAGCAAATTTTTCATTAATAATTGATTAAAATCTATTTCTTAGTTAAATTCTATTTTCTCTTCCCCCAAAATTCTATTTTCACCTCCAATACCGCTTCATCAGAAGATCGACAGTAAAATTTAATTTCATTCTCTTTCGGATCAACTTCTTAGAGTCCTGCCCCAGTTAAGTCATAAGCATTTATTATGGTTATATATTTTATGATGTTTTAAAATTGTCATAAAATATTTTGAATATTTTCTAGATTTACATTCATTTTTTATTACATCATCTATATCAAAAAATATTAATCTGGATCTCTTAGTTTTCACATTATAAGTCTACCTTGCCTCGTTCCAATTATGTCCGTTTTATATTTGCTTATACTTTAATAAATATTACCTCAATAATGCAATTATCCCAAAAATATTGCAATAAAGTTATCCTAACACAATAAAAATTGATTTTTATCTCATTTTCTGTGGTTAACTTTTAGAACTAATCAAAATAGTAGATAATGGAAAAGTAATTTCATACACTTCTTCAAGTTTAATATAATTTTAAAATTCCATTATAATATTAAAATCTTTTGAATAAAATATTTCTAATCAATTTATATTTCATTTCTCTTTCAATAAAAATCATCAGCAAGCATTTTTTGCACGCATCTTTATAATTATTAATTTTCACACTATGTTACCAAACAGCGAATGGATAGAAAAAAATTTTCAAAAAAAATTATCTGAATTTTATATTTATTTGTACTATAATATTTTGACTTTTTTTTAATTATTGAATACATAATTTTTTACATACACTCACAAACTATACAAATTTTAATTTCATAATGTCATAATTATACAAATTTTGTAAATTATACTACAAAAAAGCATAAAATACTATTATATTTTTCAATTAATATGTTTTGTTACCTCTAATCAGTTTTTATTGTTATAGCATGACGTTAAAAACGCTATGATTTAAAATAAATTTCCAAATTTCAGCATTGCTTTGTTTCCAACTTAAAAGTTAAACCCATCTATTTGAATTGAAAATTAAATGACGATTACTCCACATCAATATGGCAAAAGTATAAAATCGTTTGCCTGATGAGTTGTTCAAAATTGCTTATTGCTGTTTATTTGTTGCCAACTGAAGCCAATAACTACAAATAACTGGACATTATTTTGTAGAGACAAGAACTATAACCTGTTCTGTAATCTTCTTCCTAAATTTTTACGACAAACTTGGAAAAGTGAGATTCAATAACTATAAAACTTGATCGTGTATATGGTTTCACAAAACAAAGGTTTTTTGTGGTGTTACGTATCAAATTTAGTAACTTTTGGATTAAAAAATAATGCCTTTTGTATGTTAAATGAGATTAAGGTGCCATTTTTAATGAAACTAATGTGTCATATCTATTAATTACGAAAATTTAGAAAACTCAATAAAACATGATAATATTTAGTTAGATTTGATAATTTCTCATTTTTTTTTCCTTTCCCCATATTATATATTTTCCACCAATTGTAAATTTTCAATTTTTAAACCATTCAAAACTGATTTTAATCAAAGTTAACAATTTTAAAATAAGAAACTAAACTTATAATCTGTATAAGTAATTAAATTATAATATAATAAATAATATAAGTAATTAAATTATCAGAATATTTCAATTCTATCAGTTGATACTAACGTAGTCATTTTTGAAACAGCTTTTAAACTTTAGTATAAAAAATCGAAAATATAATTCCCTCTATAAACATTCTCTTTAAGAATTTCTGTGTTAATAAATATTATTTTGAAAGCCTACTGTAAAATTTGGTGAAGTAATAATCAACTCTACCAAACATAAATTTTATTAAAAATATAAATGTGTCAGTTATTCAAAACAGGATATATTAAATGCATTCAGGAAATTTCATTTAATATATTTGCAGTTAATATATTTAAAGTATATATTATATCATGTAAATATTAAAATGGTTTGAAATATGAAAATTACATATTCGTAAGATTTTTAATATATTTAAAAAATATTTTTGTAATTCAATTCTAATAAATTATTATTACTTAACTAATATCAAAAATGTTTTGAAAATGTATGAATATTATTATATATTTAACTTGACTATAATTTTAACTTTATCTGCACCTGTCAAGTTTTATTTGTATATTAAATTAAAGGCATACTTATTAAAGCTAGAAGAAATTTTCTAAGACAAAATTTGTTATTAATTATTTTCTCAATCAGCGTAAAAATTCATAATTATTCATGTTGAAAGGAGAATCTTGGATTGTTGCTAACTTCGTAAAGGAGTGTTTCTCTATATAAGAAAAAAAACATTTTTTTCTAATGTGGATTGCCATTTATAGAAATGTATATAAAAATCAAATAGTTCTTTTTCTATAGAAATTAATAAATAATATGTTGCAAATTTCAAAAAAGAAGATTTGCTGTAATTCAGCAAAAAAAAAAAAAAAAAAATAATAACTTCAAAAATTTTATTATAAATATTATATTGATTAGTAAGATAATATTTCAATAAACTAGCAAAAAAAAAACATATATATATATATATATATATATATATATATATATATATATATATATATATATATATATATATATATATATATATATATATATATATATATGTATATATATATATATATATGTATATATATATATATATATATATATATATATATATATATATATATATATATATATATATATATATATATATATATATATATATATATATATATATATATATATATATATATATATATATATATATATATATATATATATATATATATATATACATTTTACTTTTTATGCAGATTCTTATTTTGTTACTTATTTGTTTTTTTTCCCTTGAAGGCTAAGATGGGGTATTTAATCCTTGTAAACAATGGCGTATTAAGTGTGCTATTGTTAAAAATAAATATAAAATAGAGTAAATATATTAAGCTTTTCAGAAATTGAATCAATTTTATCAAAGCCTATATAAGGAAGAAATGGAAGAAAATGTAGTTCATTTATATGAACATATTTTTTAGATGAAATTAAAAAAAAAATCTTGCAACATATTTTATACCTGTCATAGCGTTTTTTTCATACCAGGAATTAAAATTTTCAAAGTCATTCAGTGCTTAACATTAATTTTGCTTAAAATTATTTTCAGGAGCAAAGATATTTTTATTGAAAAATAAGTAATATTTATGATTATAAGAAACGAAATTACCAAACCAGTTAAAGATTATGATGTTGAAAGAATCAACGCACATTATATAATTGTTGTCAGTCATGTTTGATGAAGTTGGGAGAAAGAAAACTGTAGCTACGACATTTATTTCACAATCTGACTACGATTCAAAACTCTGTTACTCATATTTAGCAGTTGAATCATGAATCCCATTAACATTTCACATCCATTTGCAAAGTTAAACGATACAAAATGTTAAATGTATACTAAAGTTAAATGCCACAAAATGTTAAATGTATATTAAAGTTAAATGCTACAAAAAAAGTTGTATTTATAATTTAAACTACTCTTATTGTGCTTTCGAACGTTTAGGTTTTGGAAAATAATTCGAAAATAATGTTTCTCATTTTACATTTCTTCCTTCAGTCCAAGATCAAAGTGCCTGAAATTTTAAATTTTCATAGGATCTAACATATTTTCATTATATTGTACTGGATTGGTTGCGGAATAGTTGACAGTTAATACCAGCGTTTGATCACAGTTTATATTTTGATACCGGTTATCTAATTGGTTACATATGTTATCTTACTCACACTTATGTAACATGATATGTTTCGATGATATCGAATTAACAGAAATAAAAATATGGAAACAAAACGAAAAAATAAAACTTTTAAATTTTAATTTAAGATAAGTTTTTTAATTAACAGTTTTCACTTCAGTTTTCTTAAAAGGTTATTAAAAATAGGAAAGCTTTTTATAATTTAATGTGATCAAATTTTTTTTCATTGACACAGCTTTGATAAAATCAAATTATTGTTATATAGGGTGTTCTAATGAAGTTATCCAAATATGCTTTCCCACGTTGAATACCACATTTATTTCGTAATCTCTTCATAATGTAATGCAACGGGTAAAAGTTAAAAAAAGGTGAAACTGTATAGCGTAATAAATTTTAGGCTGTACAGTTTCAAGAATTTTATATAACATTCTTGTTAATTTAAACAAATAGTTCCATTAGAAAAAAATTAATTATTCCAACACAAAGAAAAACCTTGATCGACATTTAAATTGCACAGAAAAATTACTCTCTAATGACTTCTTTTATAACCTCATCAGTAAGGTATAACTAACCGCAAACAACTCAAATAAACCACTGGAATTGCAAGAATACCATACACGAGAATCGAAATGCTTAATTTATCGTTTGACATTCACCTCAAATCCGATGGCAACAACTGGACTATGAAATAATGTGTCAAGTGCGAGATATAAATGGTGATTTAAGTAAAGTAATAACAACGATTTGCTCCACTGGGTCAATTTGCGAAATGCTGTAGCAAATTTCCATTCGGCCATCTCTTAAACAATAATACAGCAACAAATTCTTCTTTTATAGTCATTATGTTTAAATATAAAATCATTATAAGTATAACATTTTGCTGCATCTAAGAATCTTCTATATATCTCTATAAGAAGCTCTGAAGTTCAAATAAATATTTTTAGAGGGTTGCCAAAACGAAGTGTTATGGTGACAAATCTTCTGGAAAGGCGACGTAGCGTATCGATTGCACCATTTTTTCTTAAACTAGAATATTGGGGTCAATTTTGGAAACAGAGAGTAAAAAGAAGGTTTGATGGAATATCACGCAATAAAGTGTGGCATACGTGATTAAAAAAAGTGAAATGGCAAAAAATACTCTTTAGATCAAAATTAGATTTAATGAATTTTGAGTTCAAATGAAAAACTTTTTCTTGTCTTACATATCAAAAACATGTTTTCAGGAAAATAATTTACAGAGAGATTGTTTCCCATTTTTATCGTTAAGATAGTTGAATGCAGTTTCGAATTTCTCATATATTAAGAATTATAAAGTATATTTAAAGACGTTTTTCCCTTAAAATCACAAATATCTTAGACTGTCAAAAACGACAAACAATATATATTCAATTCAATTTTTGATTGAAAAGTATCAGTAGATAGCCTAAATTTAACCATAAAAATGAAGATCTATTCTTTTTTATTTGTATTATTTCTTTAAATATTTATTAATTATACTATAAAATCTAATTTTGAGGTTATAAATTTAATTTTTTGAATTTAATTCATTTGTAATTATTGGAAAATACCCACACTTTCATGAAGCTTATTATATATATATATATATATATATATATATATATATATATATATATATATATATATATATATATATATATATATATATATGTTGAATACGTTTCACATAATTCCTATTATTTAATATTTTGGCATAATGCTACTTTTTAATTCATTAAATAAATCAATTATGTAAGAAAATGGCACACTTAACTTTCAATCTCTACAAACTGCTATCTCCAAAATTTAATAAATTTAGAGATATGAAGTTTATATACACAAAAAAGGTTATATACAATAAAATCGTCGTTAAATTTAACAAAATTAAAAATATTTATTGGAAGTGTTTTATTTTAGTCATCCTTGAAAATATTATTAGCATATTTTTTGAATAAACTAATTAAAATATCTTTTATTGAAAATATTTCATTTTCATTCTAAATGCAATTTGAGTATAATAATTTCACTTATTAGAAATCTTTGAAACCAAAATTATGAAAAATATTACTAAAAATTCATAAAAATCTTATTGGATTGATTATGTTTACGAAAATAAAAATGGATTTAATATATTATTTAACGAGGCACCACTTTCATATTTAAAAAAAATTGATGAATTCAAAATATTTTAAAAGCCACTACAAAGAAAAATTTTAAGTTTCTTCAAGTTCAAGCAAAAAGATTATTAACGTTATTGATTGACAACCATTTAAAATGGAAGAAAATGTCAAAAAATGAAAACATGTCACACTTGATCTTTGTCAGCAGACAATTAGAGAATGGCATATTCTTCTCTAGTCCTAATATCCGGAAGATAACGAATACAATACTGCAGGCAGATAAAACGCTTTCAGCAGATTTCTTTCTAAATATATATGATATTTAGAAAGAAATAATGTCCATATTTCATTATTATGTAAATGCTCAACGAGGAGAGTGTGAGTTCGCGGATCGACCTCGTCATTTGACTCTGACTCATAATTACATTTGGTTAGTCAGAAATAGCCATCTGAAAACAAATTGCTGTAACCTAATATTTTTTGGAATTATATTCTAAAATCTTATTATTAGAATCCAGTATAAATTTTGAATTTTAATTCAATGCCTAATATATTAAGAAAAAATAAAATTATTTACGAAAAAAAAACTAAAAAAAATTACGAAATTAAATATTTTTAAAATTCTTTACTAGAGAAATTTTCACAAATTTTTAAAAAGTATAAATATATAAATTTATATAGTTGCTTAAAATTGTAAGACACTTACAGTTAAAAAGGTACCACTAAATTTCAAAATTAAATAGATACAAATTATATAAACAAACAGAAAAAACCAACCACGTGTGACTTTAATAAATGTCCTATTAAATTCAAAACACATCCTAACTAAGCGTCGATTAAATAAAAATTAACATTAATTAATAAAAATATTTCTGAACTCCTTAATGAAAATCATTACAAACAGGAAAAAAGATCAAGAGCTAAAAACGGCAAAATTAATATTTTTTCTAAATGAGTTATAGCACGCTAAGAAAATGAGTTCATTGCCAGTACGATTAGTATTTACACAACAGGCATAAGAAAAAAAAATTCTGAAGAAATACAGATGTCAAAAGAAACCAGCGACTCTTTCTTGATAAATGACATTTAATACCAAATTATTCTTAATGCTGTAGTGTAATTGTCTGTTATTTTCTGTAATTGCACTATCGGATAAATTGTCAATCAAATTATTCACGAAGCAAACAGGATTGCAATAGAAGCTTTTGCCAATAGTTGGTTCTTTGTGTCGTTATAAAAGAAAAAAATTAGAAATTGATCTTACGACGTTAAAATTTTATTCTTATCTGGATTAAAGTTTTGCTATCTTATAAGCTTTTTTAATTTCAAAATTAATTAAATAATTATAAGAAAATTGTTATACTCAAAAATGATAGAAACTGAAAAGATTCATTTAATTATTATAAATTTATAAAGATATACATTTAAACAATTTTCTTGATACTTTACTTTTAGAGAAAATTAATTTGGAATACATAAGAAGAAACATTTTGTTAATTAAGACAGTAGATTAAGAAATAAAAATTCTTAATTTCCAAAATTCGAATATTTACTTTAAAGTAAATTGGTATACTGAATCTAATTATCATTCATCGCATATTACCGGATTATTAAAATTAAATTTGAGATTTATTATAAAAAGGTAATAACATTTACTTTCATAGTTTACTATATTAGTTGAATACTTTCCTTAAAAAGTAACATTTGCTTAAGAGGTGAAAAATTTTCTTAATAATAAGATAATGATGATAAATAACTTAAAAAAATATTTTCTTTTAATTTAGAAAAAAATTTCTAAGGATATTCATTCGTTGAAGTTCTAATGTATTAATTTTTGAAATATTTTCATACAAAGAAAGTTTAAAGTTACCAATTCAGATAAAATGAAATACAAATTAAATTTCTGAGCACCAATATTTCAGAGAATTATTCTGCATCTTATTAGTGAAACATAAATATATTTTAAGGTACCTTTTACGAACTGTATTTAACTACCAAGAACAACTAATAAACTAACTGATTTTTATTATAAATTATTAGTTCATTCACTTGATGACTTGTATCAGTATTTCCTATGTATATATATATATATATATATATATATATATATATATATATATATATATATATTGGTTTGAGTCTTGCTAGTCCTTTACCCAAACCATCAACTCTGACGTGTAGCTGAATACATTTCAAGCATTTATTGCTCCACAAGAGATACAAGATCATTACTGATGCTTTTAACAAGATAGGCTCATTCTACCCACGTTAAACCTAACAAATGGAGCGTTTATGAAATCTTTTAATGGTCATTTAATTTCAGTTGACTTTTAACCACCAAAGTCACTGAGTTAAATTTTTGTGACTATCATTGAAATAGATATTCCCTAAAAAGTACTGCAGAACTCGATGAAATGAAGTATCATAACTGAAGAGATCTTTTCAACAACATGAATAATATTGTGAAGTGTGTCAAAAACACTGCATGACACGTTCATGTTTTGCATTCAAAGTGGTGGAGATAGCTTTCAACATTTTCCTTAAGAAATGAAGAGTTAAAAATTTTAATTTACGCTGTGATT
The DNA here is from genome assembly GCA_030067965.1 of Latrodectus elegans. Taxonomy (NCBI): domain Eukaryota; kingdom Metazoa; phylum Arthropoda; class Arachnida; order Araneae; family Theridiidae; genus Latrodectus; species Latrodectus elegans. The sequence continues at coordinate 38,678,692 of CM057815.1, forward strand.
TTCAAAAGTAAAATTATTGAGTGATTAAGTAGCATTTTGTGTCGTCGTTTCTATTTTTCTCATAAATAAAGTTGTAATCAAGCTACAGTATTTAAAGTTGCTTACCAAACTTAAACAAGATTCATACAATGATACATCAGTATTAGAATTGTCGCCACAAATGTCAAATTTAAGACTATTAATAATTACTAATTCGCACAATTTTATATAAATCACCCTATATATGTGTATGTATGTATATTTATGGATATTTTTAGAATGTATGCCAAGTAACACTGTGAATCCAAATTCATTTAACTTTTTATAGCACATTTTTTTCGGATAAAATGGTAAAAAATGAACCAGTTTGCCACATCTAGGTTAAATAAGTTTAATTATAATTTATTTTACCTATTTTTGCTGCTATAGAACTCAGACGGGCATTCAAAATGAAGTAACGCGAGATACAAGCGATCTAGCCTCAAATATGAACATTAGCAAATTTGCCGATCGGACACGGGCAAATGCGTTAAAGGATTAATTAATGGGTTAATGCTGTGCATTTCATCATATGTATATGTTAAGAGATATATTAATATCGACATAAGTAATTTTAACACATATATTATTAAGTATTGATATTTAGTTAAGTACTTCATAAAACTTAAATATAATTCAAAGGTTAATATTAGGTTACCTAAAAATTTATATGTAAATATTAAAAGAGCAATATAATTTTGCAAACATAATAATAGGAAAAAATTTTAAAAAAACGTCTTTATTATTAGTCAATTTATTTTTCAAATAATATTGAACTCCACAAATTGATGGTTTGGAAAAACTCATAAATTCCTTCGAATAAGTGCTACGATGTTTTTTTAGAAAACCATATGTTAGATGATGTTTTTTTTCCTTGTCTACTTTTTGTCCGGAAATCTAAATTTATTCTCAGCTGAGTTATAATTTTGTATGCCACTCAAAGGACTAGAAGTCTATAACTCAAGTTCTCAATTATGTATTAAGATACATTAATGACATGGCTTGAGGATTTGATGACAGATCAAGACAGATCACATGCAAGCAAACATCCAATCATACTTCATTACGTTTTTTACAGACGTCACAAAGAACTAGTTATCCAATAAGCACGTAAGAATTAATAGCACTATAAATGGTAGTTACAAATAATTTTTGAATATTCCAATAATAAATAAATTAAAAATATTTGGGGAGTTAATTTTGAGTTTATTTAAGATTGGTTTTTAAAAATATTTTAAAATAGTACATGAGCTAACCTTCTGTTGAATGAAAAATGGCACAATTCAGACAAAAATTGTAGGTAAAATAAGTAAAGAAAACTTAAGTTATCCATTTAAATAAGTTTATATAATTATTGAAAATATTATATTTCATGAGATAAATTTACTCTTTTTTTATTAAAATTTTTTGTAAAATTGTTGTTTGAAAATTTAATTAAAAATTCCAAAGTTTAAAATATTTTATTAAAATTTTAATTAATTGAACAGAAGAATAATTATTTATTATCTAGAAATACTAAACTAAAGGTTTTTTATTTCCTTTTCCTATTCTTTTTCGAGAAATTCCCTTAGTCTATTAGTAAAACGATGGTTACAATTGATAAATTGCTTTTATACAATAAGTTTTGCTTTTATACATATACTTTTTTAATATTTTCCCTTATATGTTATCAATGATTACTTCACAATAAACTATTTTGGATAATATAATTTATATATTATTTACTATCTTAAAATATAATTTTTTTTTCATTTATTTTATGTTTTTTTAAAAGAATCACTAAAAAATAAATATAATTTATTTTTCTAAATTAACTTAAAATATTATTTTGAGCCGAATTTATATCTAAAGCCTAAATTATAAGAGACATATGAAATCAATTTAAATTTGCTTATGTACTCCAAAATTATACTGTACTTGAAATTAACATACTTTTTTATTTTCAATTTATTTTGTATCTTATAAAGTTTGACGTAATTAAACTGTGAAGTAGTTAAGCATATCATATTAAAAATAAAATAATAAATAATTCGAATGTAAAAATGAATCGCAACCCAGTAAGAATTTGTTCTGAACTACTTGGCAGCTTATAAGAATATACAGACAATAAGATTTTGCTAGAAACAAATTTTCCACACACAGTTAAAATCTTTAAAATTTGTTTCCAGCGTAATAATCTCTAAAGATTTTCTGTTTTATTGCTTCTGTTAATAAAACAATTATTCGAGAAATAAGACACTAATGACAATACTTTTGTGAACATAATGACTTAAGCTAAACAATCTTGAATGACAATGTTATGTCCTTCAATTAACATGCATTTCATGTTCTTAAAGAAGTAATAACTCATTTTATATTTCGTTTTGTGAAAAGTTATTTAAGTAAATTGCACTTTAAATCCCACATTGCGTGTTTATAGTGGGTTCATTTGCGCTAGCAATAAAATAAAATTTTAATAAGAAAAAAACTATGAATTTTATTACTACAAAATAAACACCATAAAGATGCTTATAATGAGGAATCTATTATCCTCTCACAAAATAATGAGGATATAAGGTTTTGCAATTTAAAAAAAACAATATTACCTTATAAAAACAGTGTACATGCTGACACAGAAAACACATTTTTAATATAAAATCTCGCACTTTATATGATTAAATGCATGCTGTCACCGAATAGAAAAATTAATTTGATATTAGTAAAACTGCAATAAAATCATTGAAATTTATCGGCATGAAATTTAATGCAAAAAAAAACAGAAATAATATAATTTTTAAGTAGATTAACAACAGCAATTATTATAAAATACTTAATCAAAGTATACAGGAACCGAAAGAAGTAAATAATGGATTTTCATTATAATTAAACTATTCTCGTATAGGTAAAAGATAAAGAACTCATATTTTAGACCTTAAAACACTTGGCTAACTCCACAAATAAAATACGCTAATACCTACCACATGTCTAAACAGAAACGATTTTTTTATCATTATTATTTAATTTTTCTTATACAAAATCATCTTAATTTCAATTTATAAAAAAATGAAACTAAAAATTCAATTAAATCATCCATTCGTATAGAAATGGCGATAGGTAAAAATCAGTCACGATGTTTCAGAATTAAATTTCAATTAAAAATTGCAATGATGATTAAAACTTTAATACTCCATTTGTCTGTTAAATAAGTCAAATAGATCAATTGTTTTTTTTAAAACCTGAGGCAATATTAACTGTGTGAATTGTAAACAAAATATAAATATTGTATCAAATTTAATTATTAAATATGGTTTCTCAAATACTTATTAAATATGAATTCTCAAAATTTATTATTTTCATTAAGATTTAATGAATTTTTTGAAGTAAATAAAAAATTACTAGGGATTGGTTATAAATATGATTATCACAGAATTTTAATTTTATAAAAATTTAAGAAAGAAACTCATATCATACAATTCTCAAAAATGATTTCAGATTCTCCATCGATATGCTGATTTAATATTAACTATCTTTAAGCTAAGCAGCTTATTGGTGCCAAATTCGAAATAAGTTTTTGTCCTAAGCATAGTTCATTTTTTATAACTTATAAATAGTCAAAATGATTAAATTCAAATATCTTATGTAAAATAATATTTAAATTATTTTATAGTTTAAGTAAAGATGTATTTTTATAGTTAAAGGATTAAAAATTACAATCATTTTATTGTTTACTAATATTAATAAGATTTCAGTTATTCATTGTAATCAATAAAATACATTTTTTGAATACAAAAAAATGAATAATTATTTACCGTCAAACATAAGAAAGTAAATCCTATACATTATCTATAAATCATCCACAGCAAAAGAATATTTAAATATTCGCCTCCAGATGTATTGATACATCAAATAGCGAATTGCATTAGTTATTTAAGTCTAGGAAGCACAATATAAGATTCCATTGAACAAATGGTGAATTAATATATATATATATATATGTGTGTGTGTGTGTGTGTGTATATATATATATATATATATATATATATATATATATAACTTACATCATTGTTTAAAATATTTGCATGTTCATTTTTATGAAATTCAATAAAAGCAAAATCTATATTTCCCTTTAAATACTACTTTACAATCTTAACCGTGAGAAAATAATAAAAGAAAATTTGAAATGTTCTTAGTACGGTCGCTGTTTTATTATTCTTTAACAGACAAGTTGTTCTGTTCCGTGTAAAAAAAAAAAAAAGAAAAAAAAAAAGCCCAATTCTTTATTTTTATGTCACAAAATTATAAAATCGAAATACTTTATTATTTTAGAATACAACACATCTGTAAGAAAACACAAAAATATTTTTTTTAATCTGATACCGATAAAATGTGTAAACAAATGTTCAAATCTTTTCTAATAAATGAAAATATAGGAGTTTGGAACAATGATAAAAAATAATGATAAAAGAGTTTTTAATGAAGTGTTCTTCACGGATTTGAGGAGCTAAGTCTTATAAAAAATATTGCTAATACTGTTCGTCCTTCTGTTTTACATCTAATGCTTTTTGTAAATGTGATTAAAAAAGAAATAACATTTAAGAAATATTGAGCATTATTTTCAAGAATTTAGAAAGTACTTTTTCCAGCATCATAAATGTGATAAATTTATTCATATAATGAAAATAGGTAATCTTTTTCTCTTTTCCATTTTTTCTAATGATATTTCACCAAGAAAACATTTTCCGAATATTAAAAGTAATAGCAGCTAAAGTTCCTGATAAAGCTTCATTTAAAAGATTTTATTTTACTAAGCAAAAAGTAAAATAAAATTTAACGCTTAATTGCTGACAATATCTACTAATTTGCATTGAAATAGAGATATCAATCATAGTTAAATATCTAATAACTTCTTAATTATTTTTCATATTTACCCAATTTTCTCATTAATTTAATTATTATTTTTCCTTTATAAGCATCTATAATTTTACATGCTAGATTTTGAAGAATTCGTTAGCTATACATGACAATAAAATTAATACATACGTCTGCGGAAATAAATAACGCTTACTATAATGTTTATTATCACATTTCTTACAATTTTATATTTTAATATTTGTGTGAGTTGAAGTAAATTTTTAATTAAATACACATTTTTGAAATTTAAATTTAAAAAAAATTTCTTTGCTTAAAAATTAAAAAATAATCACGAGTCATACTGATATGTTATATAAAAATATTTAAAGTTAATATTTTATTTCAAAACATACACATCTGCAATAACTATAAGAAACACAAAAGGAAGAAGCTATTGGGAACAAGACCATTTTGAATCTAATAACAATAGGAAAATATAATAATAATAATAACAATAAAAAAAATAAACCATACGTTTAATTTAAATATCTTAATAAGACTATCACAAACTATAAACAAAAATACTTAATTAGAATACATTTTAAAATTGTATACGAATACATTTTAAAGAAAAAAATTTTTTTTATATTTATAAATGATTATATTTAGTCTTTTTCATATTTCATCCGATTTTTAAATGCTAATAATGCTATTTTCTTACAATTATCTGCCGAAAACGGATATATTTTCAGCTATTCAGTGATTAAATTATAGATAAATTCGATAAATATGATTCAAATCTAAAAAAAATAGAAATGTAGGAAAACAAACGGAAATAAATAAATAATAATCCTAATTCCGCAGATGATAACTCCTTATATAACTAATGGCTTCTTGTTTTGTTGTGATATTGGAAGCATTTCTGTTTCTAGTGTGTCAGCAACCCCAGATGAATAAGCGCTTTATTCATTGACTTTAAACGCAATATTTGACCTACATTTTTGTGCTTTTAAACTGAAAATCGAAATTCATAACCCTCACTGTAAACATATAAATTTATATTCGAGATTATCTATGGCTTTATCTCAAAGAATAAGTATATATTTTTAGCCTAAATCTTATTTATGCAAAACTTTTATTACACTATTTATGAAATGGAAACTTAATTATCCGATGTATGAATTACACTATGGATCATTATTAGTATTATATTATAATATTTTTACAATTCTTAGTTTATCATATTTTTTTACCATTTTTCTGAAAAATATTGTTTGACAAACATGTTTTTATCATATTTTTCTGACAAAGAATAATTTTTTGCTAGCCTTATATATTTTTCATATTTGTCATAAGACATGTATTTGTAACTACCAAATCTTGTAATTGCGTTTCATTACAGCTAAATATTAATTGGATCATCAATAATTTTAGATTTAATGTAAATCCAAAATTTAAAAATTCTCTATTTTTTTCTTTAGTGGGAATATGAAATAATGGATATAGTTTATTAAGTGCTTTCTCTAAAACTAAATATATACGACTTGTTAATATTAAAATCTCAAATGTTTTTTGATTTATATAGATTTTTAATAAGTAATTACCTTTTAAAAATTCAGTAATAATTCAAATGTTTCAAAAATATTCTAAAATTAAAATAAGTATAATGTTATAATTTCTCTCTGAGCATTTATATACAAAATATTTTTTTTTTTAATTTGCCATACAAATTATTTTTTACAAATTTAAAAATAACATAAATTATAGAGAATGATTCATTTTTTTAAATTTTGATTTGCTATCTTAAGAGAGTAAAATCAGTTAGTACTAAATTTCTTTTAAAAAAAATACAAAATTTAAAAAAATTTGTTGCACACTTTCACATTGAAGTAATTATACTCATTCATAGTGTCTATTCATAAGAAAGTTAGTGAGGTTTTCGATTGTTTTTTGCTGAATGATTTTATAAAAATTCCAAAAATCATATTTAATAATTTCTAAAAAATTGCTTTCGGCTTTATCTGAATTTTTGCACCCTTTTTTGGAGTCAAAAATATTGATGGATTGAAAATTGAAACCCTCCAACTCTCTGAAAAATTCTTTTTTTTTTTTAAATCTTCATAATTACCGAATTGTTGCAATGCATTCTTAATGTGAATTAATGAAATTCAAATTTTGTAATAGAGGTGCGATCCATTTCAGATGTGATGTTTGCAATGGCAAACCATCTCCCAAAATATTATATATTTAATGATTAAAATAATGGCTAAATCTCATCTCATCATTGTTACAATTTTAAATAAATGTAAACCTGTAACAGACCCATATTAACAATATTGACAGTAGATGGCGCTGCTGCCCTATAGACTTACAAACAACATCGAATGAGATGAGGATAGTGATGTGAGAAATGGCAAGGAAGAACCATCCGGTTCCTAAATACGTTTGTTTTGTACCACCCTGGTACTATGTAACCTTGAATTTATTTTATAATTATTAAGTGTTTTCTTTTTGTATTCTTAATTATGTGTAATGTAATAAATGTTTGTTTTGTTTTAACTTCCATTTTCTTACGTCGCTACAAACCTAATTTAACGAACATATTTCTAGAAATATTTTATTTTAATATTTATATAAAATGTGTGTAAAGGTAATAAAAACCTTTTTATTCTTACATGGCTATTCAAAATATTTAATTTTTAATAAATCTTCTAAAAATTGCATGTATATGTATATTTATTTTTTTATTTATACAAATACAAAAATATATTTGTAGATTCATTCAAGGCATGTTTATTTTTTAAATAATTTTTCTTTTCTTAAAAAAGTTAGTTTATAAAAAAATTGAAAAGAAATTGATATTCACTTGCGTACAGTAACACGCATTTTTTATTTTACACTTTATCAATAAAAAACTTAGCTTTTTATGAAATAGAAATTAATATTCTTTAAAAACTTTATATATTACTACATTAAATAATTTTCATAATTTTTTTAAAAATTAGAAACTGAAAATAATTGAATTAAAAAAATAAGAATTAAAAAAAATATTTAAAGTTAATATTTAAAAAATAATTCTTGGAGCCATTTTCATCTACGGTATTTATACGACAAAAATGTGTAAAAATCTTTCGAGCAATTTGATATTTTTTTAGTTATCAAATGCTTATTAAATATTACACTTAAATACAACTTCTATTTTTAACAGCAGTTATATTTAAATTTAAATGTAACTATTTTGAAACATTGAATTTAATTGTTTTTCTTTATACAAACAATATAAACGTATTAAATAAAATATATTGTAAGCAAAATTATTAAAAAATAGTACTCTTAATTTTCAGTTAAATGTACTTACAGAATTTTCAATTGATATTTTTCTAGCTCTTTATATTATCATAATAAATTGGGTAATATTCAAATAATATTGCCTTCATTAAGAAAACAGGTTATGTTATAGTTATTTGTATCGTACAAATAAAAAATTGATGTTTAAATCTCTTTTTCCGGATCAAAGATTTAAAAAAAAATTTTAGAGTATTTTATTTAATATTTTTAGTTTAAAAATTAAATGTTGGATTATGACAAATAATGCTTAGTTAAGAAAAATATTAAAAAGGAGTTAAGAAGACAAGCAACTCGAAACATGTTTGTGAACCAAATGACTACAGAAGTTAGCTTTCCGGCATTTATTCATAACTGGTAAGAAAGCTTTCATTCGTTGAGTCGTTTTTAAGAAATTACAGCAGAATCTTAAACATTAAATCTCTATACGATACTACAGTAATACAACATAAAATAAATATTTTAAATGTGTAATTTTTCATGTAAATGAAACATTTTACAAGTTCATTATTAATATATCTTATTTGATATTATAATAAAAAATATTTTTAGTAAATAAATGTAAACAGAAATTATTTAATAAAAAGAAAAGGAAAATTTCCTATTTCCAAAACTAGAATAAGTACTCCAGTAAGCAATGCTTTATTAAAATCATGATGATAAAAATAAATTTTTAATTATCACATTGGTATATGATATTTATTAACTTAGGAGTAATTAACAATTTGAATTAAAATTATTAGCAACTTTTAAAAAATAAAATTAAGAGCAAAAACTTATAAAACTAGCTAGGATAGTTACAGAAGATAAGAATAGGTACATTTAAAGAAGTGTGAAAATTTTCTTATAGAATATTTTCAATTAATAATGTTCCCTTATTATCAAAGTTAAGAGTTATGCATTAAAAAAATTATTTACAGACTGTAATTATAATGCATTAATTTTATGCGATATATAAAGATAAAGTAATTATTTTTAATGCCTGTAAAAATAGAAAAAAATTTAGTTTAAAATGTAGTTACTAAGAAGTCTCAATTTAGTTATGGTTAAGATATCAAATCAATAAAAATAGAAAATTTTTAAATAATCGTAGCACTTACTTGTACAGAGGGTACTACATCAGGTAGTTCGTCTATGGCATCGACTAGAGAGGCCACTTCGACAATTGAAGAATTTTCTGGAAAAACATCTATAGAAGTGCACAAGTGTCCATAAACGCCTTCTTTTTTCAGCATATAATGCAAGGCAGACCATCCTAGAATTGCCCCACTAAACACCCAAGTTTCCAAAAGCCCCCAGAATAGCAAGAAATATTTCTTGGATCTCGACATGGTCATCTGTTCCAGTTGGGGCAAGACGTCTGTTGTAACTAAAGTTAGATTCTGTGTTTGCGTTTGAAATCAGTTGCTTGTGAAGGAAACGTGACGTCAGAGTTTGAGGGAACCACTCTCCGTTTAGTCGATATGGGGAGAACGGAATACGTTTTAAGCTTTTCTTTCTCTTTCTCTCCTTCCTTTTTCTCTTTATTTCGGAAGTAAATTTGTATTTAGAGTCAGGGACATCAACTGGAACGAAGATAAAGAGCGTTGGAAGAATTCCGGCGATTTTGTTGGCGATAAGTCGCCAGTGAATGCGATTTTTGTTTTCTCCTTGAAAATATCAGTTTGGTAACAGTTATTAATAGGCACAGTCACTCAGTTCGTTTAAAATTTTCCTGCCTGATTATTTTTTTCTTAGATTAAAATTTATTCATAAAATAATAAAATTTATTTTACCACCTTTTTAATAAGAATAAAAATATTAAACAACTTTAAATTGATTTTAATTTTCATATAGTATATTAATTTTCAAGTTTTATATTTATTAATCATTACTAGTTTATTGTTCTCCATAATATAATATAATATAATATAACAACTAATAAATGATTATTATTTAAAATAGCTATTAAAAGAATAAAATTTATAAACTGAATAAGTTTCGGAATTTAACAAATAATTTTATTATGAATAATATACATAAATAATTACCATAATTTACAGAAGAAATGCTGCTTCACCGAAAGCCCTTCATTTAAAAAATATAAAAATGAACAAATAAAATGATCAGAAAAATTTTTAAATGGACAGAAATGGCATATTTGTTTTTAACAATTGTACAAAAACGGCATTTAAAGTGTCGATAACACTGTCATTAAGATGACTGTCTCAAATCTTGACATATTTACCATGATATAACATTTAAGAAAATGTCTAAGCGATGAATATATAACTCAAACATATACCATTGATAAGAAATTTTGAAAATATACTTATGTTTGCGAATATAATTGCATTCACAAACTGAAAGAATAGAGATTCTCATTCAGTGTAATAAAAAACTTATATTAGTAAAATATTAAATTGAATGGAAAAGTTCTAAAAATGAGGCAATTACTTATTTATCAAATTCAGCGCTGAATTGCAAAATTAATTTTACAGATATTATGAATTTTTTTATTTAAAATATTATTTGGTATTCTTTATTTGGTAAATATATCTTCGTACCAAATAAAGTACATATAAGTAAATTGTTTGGTATCAAAACAATTCCATAATTTTGTATTAAATTTAATTTTTATAATTTTATTTTCTTTTTAGAACCACTTGTAATTGCTTTTATTACAGAACTATTTTTATTATTTAGATAAGGGCTTAGAGATGGATAATTTAGTGGATCCGAAGTCAATATTAATATTTATTTTCACACACAAATCATATTACAATTATGTCATAATTTTTTTTTCTAAATTTTAGTGAAATTAAAATAAATATTTATCAAGATATCAATTGGAACATCTTAATAAAGTTACATAAAATTTAATGGTCAAAATATTGACTGCTAAAATAAAAATGTTTCTAACAAATATTTTTTTCAACATCAGCAATCGATATTTAGATATATATTAATGTTTGGTCTTAAAAGTCATAACATCATTTCTATGTTTGTGACGACTATTTTACTAATGAACATCAGAGGTTTAATGATTACCACTTATCAATATTTCATCGCAAAAGTTATAACATCATTTATATGTATCCAGACAACATTAGTCAATTTAAATCTTTCAATATTTGCCATTGATGTATATTTCCTGTTCTTAAACAGCAAATTTTTTAGTCTTTTGCTTATAAAACCCAAATCAGACATTAAAATTATTACGGCATTTAAAAGTTTAAAACTTCTAATGCTCATTTCACCATATCTTATGATTTCCCAGATTTAAATAATATTGGAACCAGTGGACTTAATTAACTTAACATATTAATTGACTTTCTATTCACTATTCCTTGAGAGAAATACTCATTTGCCTATTGGTAAACTCTGTCAATTCTCAATTGCTCTAATAGAAATTTATCAACTGTTAATTGTTGTAATAATACTATTTATATAGTTACTCTTCCAGCAATTTAAAGCTACCAGTTGGTAATTTTTCCATTTTATTATGAGACTTATCAGCTAAAGCAGCATTTTCAGGTATCCTAAATTTTATCCATAAACTTAAATTTTATTAAACTACACTGCTGGATAATTGCTAAGGACGGATAACAATATCATCCACAGCAACCACATTTATTTAATATATCCTTTATTTAATGCTTCCCTTTATTTAATATAATATAATGGAATTTAATTATGATTTTTGTTTTAGTAAAAATGAAATATTCACTCTAACTTCTAAATGCTGAAATGCATTGCCTTTATATGATTATTTATCTATATGAACTCACATCTGGTAGTTAAAATTACAGCACTAAGAAGAAATGATGTTAAAAACATCAAAATCTCATGAAATGAAGAAAAGATTGGAATATACAAATGATCAATATCTTAAGGTAATTGGACAGCGCAGAAAAATAGACAACAGATACCATGTAAGAAACGTTTTTCAATGGATTTTTTTATTCATAAATCTTTTTGCAAATTTGGAGTTTTCTTAGAATAAGTTGTAATGCCTCCAATAAGAAGAAATTCTTGAAAAGCAAGTCTGCGAATTCGGTAGAGGTACGATCATTGCATACAGAGAATGTGAATTGTTGTTCCTTGTTGTTACTCCTACTGGTCGAAATCCAAACCATGTCTTGCGTAAATGAAACCAATTGTCTGATGAGGATTATACTGACTTGAGTGCAAATTTTTAATGCCTTTCTATGACTAATGCTCAAGAAGGAAATCATCTAAGCCAGACTTACAATACTAAAAAACGACATCATCGACATTTGATAAAAAAAAGAGGTTTGTTTTAGGACACCCAATATCTACATGTTCTGTGCTACAACGATTTAAACAGCACAGACTTGTAGTAACGTGATCAAAATAAATAAAAATAAACGACACCCATCTTTAGCATGGATGAAACCAAAGATAAAGATTGATGGAAAGATGGTACCATAGTTCAGATTCCAGGTTATCGGCACATCATCTGATGGCCGTATACATTCTGAGGCTTTGAGATTTACCTTCTATTACAGAAAATATTATCACAGGCTCTACATCAGCTATTGGAAATACAGATTGCACATCTTTAAATCGACTCTGCAGTAATTTGAACTGTTAATGATACATTTTTCTCATTTTGAGTCTAAAGGTTTTGCTCTATCTTATAAGTCACCAAAATGTTATCATTCAATAGAATGATGCAAGAACACATAATGCACCTCATGTTTAGACATTTCATAACATAAAGAGTATTCGATTGGATAACATTGCATCGAGATATCTCATTAACTGAACACTTCTGGTCTTAGACTGCTAAGAGACTGGTCCGATAACCTTAATTTTAACAATGGATATTACATAGACAACAACTTAAGGCTGCTGTAAGGCAATTTAATATCCACAATGCAAATTATCTTCTGAAAGGAATTTCAGTAGATATTGTACCATATTCACGTTTCATGGGACAAAACTCAAAAAATTCTTAAGCACATTCCCCAACAGATGTGATGTTTTCTTTTTGAAGTGTTTTATCCTACCATACATTAGTGGTGAAACCTTACCGCATAAAATGCATTTCACATTTCTGTCACCCAATCCAAGTTCAACTCCATACTTAACAAGATAAGAACTATTTTATTTGGCAAGAGTGTCAACTATTTTCCCTAATTTCTCACCCCCTGTAAATATTCAAACTATTTGCAAATTTAATCATTTTGGTCTCATGTTTTTTTTTTTTTTCTTAAGACATTATTGTTGACAGTGTTGCTTAAAATTAACCTTACTGATTTCCAACATATTTACTGGAAAAGAAGTATGGAATTATATTAATCAAGTCAATAAAATCATATACGTCAATCAATAAATATTAAAAAAATAAGTAAAGTGAATTTCACAACCACGTTTTGAAAAGTGTGACTTATACCAAACGTCTGCTACTTTAATCAAATTTATAAAATTTTCTCAAAAACTCCACTTATTATTGTATTCTTTAGATTATTACACAAATATACTAACAATTAAAAATAAAAATAACTAATAGTTATTTAAGGTATTTATTTATCACAATGACTCACTGAAGTTATATTTTTCTAATCTTTTAAATTTAGTCGCATAAATAAATCACTTATTTTGAAATTTTAAATGCATCTTAAAATAATAATAACAAATTTTAACATTTAATTTCAATGCTTCTTTTATGCTTTTTTAAATATAATAATCCAATATCATATATTAAGATCTATAATATGTTCGGATTTTATTGTTTAATATGCATCTATATACAAAATACATTACAGGTGTGAGCGATTTATGAGAGTCGAATAGCTAAACGAAGCTTGATTGAATAGCTCAAATCTTCTATTATTTTATATTAAGTGAATTTTTATATTTTTATAGCATATTATTTAGATTAAATACATTCCCCATTTAAACTAATGCGAAGCATTTATGTTTTTAAAACATTTACATTAAAACATTTTACATTTTACATTAAATTTTAAAACATTTTACATTTAAAGTTTTAAAATTAATTATCTGTTTCTTTGCATTTAAAAAAAAATCCCACTAAATTACACCATTGCCAACTGATGTGATTTTTTGAGATACGTCATTCGAAGGCACAATCATTCTGTCAATCTAGTTTTGAATTCTATCTTTGCATCCAGCAATTCTGTATTAAAATTTTTCAACTTTCATCATGCTTACATGAAAAGACTATCAATGTATAATCATAATTTAATTAAAGTATGTACATCTTAAATTGTTTTGTCATATATTGTTATCCAATCAGTTGTCATAGTAATAAATATCGCTGTGACTCAGAAATACATATAGATGAGTGCCAAAGCTGCAATGTGAAATTTTCTTCCTTTATCAAACTACCACACAATATACATTGAAAAAATATACACCAATATACATTGAAAAAATATAAAAAATGATCACGTGGAGACTTAATGACAACCTCCACAGTTTGACATTAAGTCTCCACGTGATCAGATGGAATAGTATGTAATTTCTTTCCAAGAGTGTGTAGAATCGCTTATATGATTACGAATTATATGATACGCTTATATGATTGTGAATTATATAGAAAAGACATTTGATTTGAAGGCAGATTGTGATGGCCTGAAAGCTTTAAATAAGTACAAGCAAAACTGCAAGTTTCATCGGCTGTTAGCTTGCTTTTTTCGTGAGTACCTATGCCAAATCGATGAATGATACTAAGAAGAGCTGGGGACATCACAGTGTTGGATGAGTACAACTCTGTAATGACGCAAGATATTGGTAACTACCCTTTTCTGTGAAATAAGATTGACGATAGATTGTTGTTGTTGCCAATTCTTCAGAGATCTAGCGGTAGCTAAATCAAATGCATGGCACCATGAGCGAATCTATGACACATTAGTGAAGTCGAGCACCAGTAGTAGACTAATACAAATATCCGTTAGAGCGAACCACAAGCAATCCAGGATGTGATCGGGGGAAACGTGTTTCAGATTGCAATTTGTGCAGAAGGAAAAATCCTTGTGTCCAGATTCGAATGTTGTGCCTACTGAAAACTCTAGAGGTGGAATTTTGATCATGTCTAACACTCTAGAATCAGTCTCGCTCCTCCAAGGGTCTTCCTGCTGAATCAGGGATGGGTGGGAGGTGTGAACTAAACTTGCCTGTATTTTTTTCTTTGTTTTAGAGATAAAACTTCTTTTATAAGTGTAACCCCTATTGGGCAACTCAGAGCAACCTCTTTTAGGCAAGTTATCTGCAGCTTCTGGGAACTGAAAGTGGACATGCCTATCCTTGGCTAGATTTTTAAATAATAAATTGAGATACATGTAGCTGACTTGTATTTATCGAAACAATTCTACTTCGAACCTCATTATATTTGGTCGTTAACTGAGACAATATGTGTATCACCAATCTTATTTTAGGAAAATAAGCAGCATCAGGGATGGCGTGCCTTTAATTATGCGTGTGATACCAAACACATGTGTTGACTACCTAACTTCTAACAAAATAATTTAACGTATTTTTTAACAAAAGCCCTTTACCATTTAAATTGCCATAATCATTTTCTATTTTGAACAGAATTTTTCAAGTTATGTAGATGTTTCCTAGAAATCATACTTAAATAAATGATTCAAAATGCATCAAATTTTAACGAAAACATCACTTTTATACAGTTTTGTTAGAGATAAATTATTTATAAGGTACCTTTTGTATATTGTTCATTTATTTAAAATTTAAAAGGAGTGAATTCTTGTTAGTTTATTTTTTCCTTACTTATACTCTTTTTTCTTTCTATGAAATACATCCATAGACTGTATTTAATAAGAAGTGTTTATGCAAAATAATATGAATATATACATATATATACATTTAAAAAATTCTTGTTTTGATTATATGTACAAAATATAACAATCCATTTTATACCTTTGTCAAACTTTTTGCACGTTTCCAATATTTTAAAAACAGCTCTTATAAATAATAATCTATGAACTCAATCGTTGCATAGATTAATATCATTTGGATGAATAAATTATAGAAAAAGAACTGAATAAAAGTCAACGGTATTTTTGACTCCCATTAAATTGTTAATAAAAAATAATACTTTAATTTTCAGATTTCTTGCACCTTTATCCTTTGAAAATGATCTAAAATATTTAACATTTTAGCACTTTTTTAAAAGTTAACGTAAAAGCTATAATCATAGGAAATAATAGCATTTAACTCATCGGTAACTAAAATACACAAGAAAAATTATCAATATTGTTATTCTCGAAACAATAATAAAGTGCAGTGTAATTATTATTTTACTTCATATATTTAAAAACATGGATTTTATTTTGATATTTTTATAATTAGTGAGAACTATTTATTACAGAAATACTTGAAATTATTACTACAGAAATACTTGGAATTATAGAAATGATTATCAAATTATTGCAAAGAAAAAAACATGTTTTCTCGTCATCCATCAATTAGTAATAGTTGGCATAATTTTTTCATTAAAACTATATAATTATTTCTGGTTAAAATGTCTGTATAGATTCCAAAAGTGTATCATGTCCACATTCCTAATTATTCGCCTACGCATTAAAATTAAATATTTATGACGGTTAAATTTCAACCTTCGATTTAAAAGTTTCAATGAGCTTGAGGAAATAAAGTGATCTTATTTTGTTGATCTCAAAAGATTATAATTAATAACACAAAATAAATCTATTAGGAAGGACACGTTATGTCAATTTGCGAGGCTACATTGTATATATCAAAGAACATATTAATATAATTTTGACTTTCAGAAAAATATGTTTTTAATGAAAAACAGTGCCTAGTGAGAGTTTATTAATATTTATTGGTATTTTAACTTATGTGTTTAACAGCAATTTGTATTTATATGCTTAAATTTTATTTAGCATTTAAAAAAGTAGCTTAAAAAGAAATTTTTAATTATTTTTTACATTAAGAAAAGATTCAGTTATTGACGTGTGCATTGCAATATCTCTTAAGGTTTTCTTGCTTAGAAAAGTAAAAGTATTTGTAACGTAATTGATTAATTGTAGGTTATTATATCACAGCTATTATTTGTTCAGTAAGCTTAAGACTAATACTTGAGAAGAAATCGTAAATAAGTTTTAGATAAATTTGAAAATGTTCACTTCTTGTTTGGGCTTTTATTAAAGGCACGAATCTGAACCCATCAGTTGGAAACGAGGCTTTTCTAATCAGCATGCATATTGACTTTTTTCGCAAGGTCATTTGATATTATTTCTAATAAAAAGAACAAATCAAAAACAAGTCAAAATAAATATCAGTAATATAGTTTCTTGAAACGAACAAAATTTCTGCTTAGAAACCTACAAAAAAACTAAAATATATTTATTTATCAAAAAGAAAAGAAAAATTTCCTAAAGTATTTTAAAACAACTTTCTCAAATTTACACTGAAAAATGTTTTAGCACAGGTGCCGTATAATCCATAATTCAAAATTCTAAATTTTTTTGGCAATGAAGAAATGTAACAAAGATTACGTAAATACTAGCGTTACCAAAAATAGAATTTTCTGCATAATTCTTATAAGTCTTCATATATATGACGTAATAAGAATAAGGTTGCCAGATATATAAGAAAATCCGCCAAAAAATCGCCAATCTCAGTATTTGGTATCATGGATTATACGGCACCTATGCCATGAAAATCTCTATAAATTTCATTTATTTAACACCTCTAAATTGGAAAAACATGTTGAATAATTTTTCTAATCTGAAATCCATTTCTTGTCATTGTTTAATATTTAAAATGTTTGATTTTATATCGAATATCTTCGTAATAATGTATATCATTTTCCGATTTTTTTTATTTATTATTCTGTGTCTTATTTCGGATTTTAAATTCATTGAAAATGTAATCTGTGTTTTAAAGTTTACTCTTTGAACATAAATTAATTGTCTTTGTTCAACCTTTGAGCTCGGGGTTTAATATATTTTGGTCACAGATACTGCGTCTGCAAATAGATCATGCAGTTTTTTAAATTCTTCATTAATACATCATTATCAATGATTTTCCCACGAAATACCTACATAATATGGAAGTTAATTTTGGTTTCTTAGATGCTGTGTAGTTACTTGTTTTTAAAATATGTGCATTATTATAACTTTAACAATAATATACACAATATATACATACAACGATATAAAAACAAATAAAAATTATGTAAGCAAGCTAGTTAAATAATTATTGTATTACCAAATAAATCAGTGCATCTCTCATTCTGAAAATATCAAATTTTAAGTTATTATTAAATTTCAGGAAGTAAAATTACAGATTAAATATAATAAATAATAATGCGATTCAAATTTTCAGGTTCAAGAATAATTATTAATTATTTTTAATTAAAATTTATGAATAGCAAACGCTGTCAATAAAATGCAGTGAGTGATCGGTTAAAGGAACATAATCCGTCACAAAACTATGCTAGCTATCCGAATTATTCGTTAATCGATCATCAATTTACCATAGATTTTTTGAAATCAATTAATTTGTTCTGGAGACCCTAAAAATTAAATTAAAGAAATTTGTATAGTTTCTTAGTATGTTTGTTAAAAAAAAATAATACGTATAGTCTTGCATATGCAGTCCTTTTAATTTTTTGCTTATGTTTCATTAAAGAACATGAACGAGGTCGATTGCTTTCTCTTTTTTACAACTTTCCGGAAGTGATTGATAGCACTGTTGTTGTAAAGATTCCTAGCTTTACTGATATCATCTTCGTTTGGGTGTCATTCAAAAACCCTTGCTCTGACGTCCTCCCACTTCTTCATTGAATGAACAAAAAGGAATAGATACTCAAAATAAAATCAATTTTGGTTTTGAATGAAATCAAAAACGAAACTGATAACCTACTTTGGATATAAATGCTCTATTGAGAAAAAATATCAAGTGTAGAACTTTGAAGTTTAATAGGAAAGCAACATAATTCAAGAAAGAGGAAAAACCCTGGACATCATGCCCCTTGAGTCAACAAATGTTCGTTAGAATTCATTATCCGAATATGTGTTCGTTGTCCGAACACAAAAATCTTTCGTGAAAGTCTTCGTTGTCCAATTTGTTCGCTGTCCGAACTGTTCCTTAACCAATCACTCTCTGTAAAAACATCCATAACATATGGACAATTTCATTTTGCTTCTGTTCTGTACTAAGACAAACCTAACCTTACGTAAATACATACAATAATTACATGACCTTGTATTCTAGATTTTAAGACCGATAAAATAAATTTTAAACAACTTGACAAATATGTTATTCAAATGATTAATGAAAATTCTTTAAAAATATATCGAAAGAGAATTGCTTTAGAACAAAATTTTTATAAAAGGACAAAATTGAATAATGAAAAAACATCTCAAAACGGGAATAATGAATAAAATAAATCAGTAATATAAATTAATTTTCAATAATTTAATCGAAAAAAATTAATTTGAATGAGAAGATATTTGGTCTACCAAATATAAAAATGAATTTGAAAATAAAAAAGTTAAGAATGTTCCTTGCTACAGCTGCTTTTTCTCTAAAATATTTATCTTACTATATTTCTAATAATATTGTAATGAATTCTTATTACTCTCTACCTTTGGGTGATTTCTAATATTAAAATAAAAAAGTGGTTCTAATAAGATTATAGATTTAAATAGACTATTCAAATAATACGATTGATATAATAAGATTATCAGTTGAAAAATATAAATTTTTAATTTTTTAACATTCTGAGAAACAGAGAATTTATGCAAAAAGTGAGTCCTCAAAAATATGGAATTCATTACATGTTGCTGAAGAAAGATTAGATAACATATTTTAAACAAATTAAACAGTTATTCGTTATATCACATTATTAAGATTTAAAAATGGTAAAATGTATAAAAAAATAAGCAACTTTCTTTTAAATAACCACTTCTGATAATTATATACTTCATCTATAAGAACAAAATTCCTGCATTCAAATTACTTGCATAATTTTCATTTTGTTATTTAATGTTGTATCATTTATAGAAATATTTCCTATTCCGAAATAATGAGTACATTAAATATTTGCAAATTATTTCAAGTAAACTTACATTTTTATAGTTTTTCAAGATGTTTTTAAATAAACAAAGATAAAAAACTGTTATTTTCTTATGTACTAAGCAAAAATAGCCAAAGTTTTAAATAAAAATTTCTTAAGGTAAACAAAAATAACAATAAGATAACATATCTTTCATGTAATAATTCAACTTATAGTATACTTCAAAATTATTTTTTTTAAAATACAACATTCCTTCAGTATTTACAAACAGGAAATAATATATTTTATAAATAAAAGAAAAGTAATATTTTGAAACAATCGTTAAAACTTCAATACTATTCTCTTCAATGGCGCAATTACGTTTCATTTGGAAAAACCAGTTATTTTTAAAAGAATTTAACTTTTAAGGGCGTAGTGAATAGTAATTGATTACTGTTCTATATAGGAACAAAGTCAATAAATTACAAGACCAAATTAACACATGAATATAGAATAAATCGCAATATAAATTACTACTAAGTACGAAAAACTGCAATTTATCACCTCTTTCAATACTTTTCGAGGACAAGAATTATTCTTATCAAGTAATTTCAAATAAGAAGTAATATTCAAACTAGTATGAGAAGTTGATTTACGATTAGAATTATTATTTTCCTGTTATAAAATACTTCGTAGGGGAAAATCATTGCAGACTACTAGTTTTTTTATGATCTTATTGAATATAAATAAAGGAATTGCTTATAGATATTTCTTGTAGCATTGAGGTTCTAACAGATTAATTTTATATATAATTCTCGAGCGGAATAAATAAGCCGTCAACTTAACTGCCAATTTATTAAAAACTAAAACAAAATCTCATTAGGATATCAATTAATAGGCAATAATTAATGATTAGTTATTAATATATTTGTTTAAAAATACCAAATTTTTGATATTGTTCTTTAAAAATTAAATATAAATGCATATATAAAATATAAATTTGAAAAAAATTGATTTTTAAACTTGAATATTCAACACTAAATTTTTGGCGATTATTTTGGCCAAAAAAACAAGCATAAATTTCTGCAACCATTAATCCATCTTGATCCGGTCAATGTAAAATAAATGAAGGAAAACACTTATCCTTTACGTCACTTTTTTCTGCGGATGACGACTTTTTTCCAACTGGATTTCGCCTTCATTATTTATCCTCACTTGAATCAGGAAATGATTTCATTTTCAAATCTGTAAAAAATGAATAAATATTTTCAATGGTTGAGAGAATTTAATGACGAAAGTTTTAACGGGGTTTAATATTATTTTTGTTTCAATTTAAATTATCAACTTATTTTCCCAAAATGGATTTTTTTTTAATTTATTTCCCTAAATATAATATATTTTAATCTGTTAAAACAAAATATAATGTTGAAATTCAAGTTTAACTTGCATAAAGCGTTATTCATTTCCAGTCAAAAAAATTTTTAAAATATTATAATTAAAATATATATTATTTATTTGTTTTCATACATTGTGCTTTCCTACATAGTTTTGCGCACAGCAGTTCTTTTTAAATAAATGACTGTTTCTCTATGTTGATGAGAATACTCTTTACACTTTCGTTTAATTCATTGAATCATTTGTATGTTACTTAGTACTATTTCTAAATACGATAATATGGTATAGGATATAAAACCATATATGCCTTGTTGTTGTTGTTACTTATGATACTTGGAGAAGACTAGCTCACTATGCCGTTGGCTATGAGAACTAAAGGCAGTATGGTCCATCTTTCGTTTAACTAGAACGGTGAAAGTATGACTTTGCCCCACCAGAGGATCCACTCCCTCAATTTTGATTGATCTAGAGGCGGATCAGGTCATTTCACCCATCGTAACTGCTCAACGGCAGATTCCACAAGATTTTCGATTCCACAGATTTAACGAGGACGTACATCACAAGAACTCGGGGAGGTCTTTACCGGCATTGGGAATCGAACATAGCCCTTCTGAACAGATCGAAGTGGTAATGGTAAATAGGAACATTACCCCTTACCAGTGTGTAATGTTCCTATTTACCATCACCACTTCGATCGGCTTTGCTCTATGCCTCATTTAAAACTAAGTGGCATGATTTTTCTTATAAAACTAAACTGAATGTCATTTTGATAAATTTCGTAATTTTTTCTCAAAAGTTATCACAAATTTCATTTTTTAAAAGTTTTCAAGCACTAAAGGAAAGTGATAAGAGAAAAATATACTTGAAGATTTTGTGTGTATGAAAATAACAACAAGAAGGAAATTTTTTCCCATTTAAAAAACAAAATTGATATCATTAAGAAATTAAATCTCATAATTAATTTTTTGAAGAAGAAAAAGCGATAAATTAAAAATAAATTGTTGTATTAAATTAAACTTAGCGTTTTTTAGAGAAATAGATTTCTTTATGAAATTATTCCATTAATTATAGCTAGAGAATGAAAGAATTTTTAAGTAAATAATGAGTTTAATATTTCAGTACCTTGATCTGGAGGGGGATCAGACCATTACACCCATGGTAACTGCTCAACGTCCCCTCACAAAATTCCATTTTGTAACTTAAAAGTAGTGTGAAGTGTACACAGGCGACATACACCTGGACCTGAACTTCGTTTAGGTTCCTGGTAGTGCCAACCATGGCGAGAAGGCTGTGCTAATACACCTGGCTAATACAGAAAAGTAACCCAATCCAAGGAGTTAGGCTCGACCGTGATGGATGAATGGCACCAGAGTTATGGTGTCGTCTCGTTGTATGTTTACCTTCCACCACTATAGAGAAGCTATGCAGGTAATGACTATAAAATTTCTCCCAGTTCCCAGGTTATTCTATGAATGACGAAAATTAAAAAAAACACAAATGATTAAAAAGGATTGGAATCACCTCTTATTATTATCCAATCAGCCGGGATAATGGATCCAAAGGAACAGAATCCCAGCACAAAGGAGAGCACTGGAAGTCTTGCTGCTGGAGGAAGTGGATGCAGTATACAGACACCATAATTAGGGAGTCAAGAGTTCTCACAAAAATTCAAAGGCGCAATATAAGGTGTCGTAATAAAGCAAGGAAGTAGGTAGAGACTAAACAGAAGGTGAGAGGCACCAAAAGACTTAGGTCTGAGGTATTAACTCTTTCTTCCAATAGCACTGCTACTAAGAAGCCCAGGGAGGACCATTAACTTGGAACTTTTGCTCACACAAACTCAACAAAGGATGTTGACTCCATACAGCTGGAGATCCTTACCAGGACAGATGAGGTAATTATAGAAAATCATCTGACTAGAGTCCGTGGCTTCAGCTTAATATCTGGGGCACTGGTCCTCTTTTGTGATGACCTTGAAACTGCGATATGGATTAAAAACATCCTTCCATGGTAACAAGAATCTATTTCGCGGTGAGAGACTCAGAATTTCGGATCCCTGTGATCTTTTTAAAGCGGTAAAGGTGGACTTCAAGACGAAGCATACTCATACCAAGGATCCTGCCGTCCTTTTGAAACGGCTTAATAGCCTCAATCCGGAGTTGAAGTCTTTATAATGGCGCACACTGCAAAAAACCTATTGATACACATTCTATTAGATGGATCTTCGAGGTTAATATTAAAGCCTCAGAAGCCATTTCAAAAGCAAATTAGGGTGCCTACACTGGCTTAGACTGAGGGATCTTCAAAATTTTCCGGGATCCAAACCAAAAGGTTCCTTAAAGCATTGAAGATATGGAAGTAGTGCAAGAAGGTGTAACTTCCTCTCAAGTAAGTAAATCCTCTCCTAATTCTAGAAAGGAAAGTGAATTATCTAACATTGAAGAATTGGATGTAAATTCTGGTCCTCATATAAACCTGAAACCTAGTTTTCCTTTATCTGAGAGGGAAATAGAAAAGGCTTTTCAGGAAATTCAAATAAGTAAGTCTCCTACTTGTGAACACATGGGAAGCAGTGCTTCTTTGGATGCCACTATCGTATTGTAAGTATCATCAAAATTGCACAGATCAACCTTCATCATAGTCGATCAGCTTCATCTATTCTTAGCAAGAAAATGACTAAAAGGGAGGTTGGCATTATTTTAATTCAGGAGCCATGGACTTGTTGTGGTTCTATTTTGGGAATACATGTTCAAGGTTTTAAATATTTTACAATAAATGTTGTTTGAACTCAAGAGCATGTATTGCTATTAGCAACAAACTAAATGACCTTATTCTCTTAATTACCTAAATGGGGATAATGTTACTGTAAAAATATCTTGCTTATTGCAAGGAATCAAAGATTAAATTATTATGTCTTCATATCTTCCCTTTAAAGATAAGATAAATTCAATGAGCAAATTATTAGTCTTTTAGATTATAGCAATTTGAGTGAGAAATTCATCATGGGATGTGATACAAACGCTCACCATATACAAATATGGGTAAGTAATGAACAACAAACAAACGTGGCGAGGGTTTTCTAGACTAAATTTTGTATTATAATTCAGTTATCTTTAATAAAGGTAATGAACATACTTTTATTACAATAAATAGAAGAGAAGTCATTGACATTATGTAACGGTAAGTTCGCTGACTTTATTAAGGATTGGAAAGTGTCTGATAAAATAAGCTTATCAGACCAACAATACATTAACTTTTCTGTTTTAGGAACAAACAGTCTAGGTGGTAGGTAGAAACCCAAAAAAATACTAACAGAGGTTTCCTACAAAAATGATCTGGAAGCAGTGATCAATGAAGATGATTTCGGTAAGTTATCTTCGGTAGCAGATTTAGAGTTGGCCGTTGATCGTATGCAACATGCTAATCTTCAAGCATACTAACAAAATTGCAATGTCAGTAATGCTTGCTTTCCAAGGTTAGTTCCTTGGTGGTCTATAGAGTTAAGTAAATTACAAAGACAGTATAGAAAGCTCTTTAATAGAACTAAAAAGAATGGTGAGTGGCAGAAATATAAACTTGCACTTACCATTTATAATAATGCTATAAGGAATTCTAAAAGAAATTTCTGACAAAATTATTGTACTGACATTAAAACTGTGTATGATACTGCAAAACTCGTTAAAATGATGTCTAAAGGTAGGAACTGCTGTTTAAACACTCTTAAATTGTGGAATGGTAAGTTTTCAGAATCTGGGAGGGAGACCCTGGCTGAATTGTTCAGAATTCACTTTCAACGCTCCAACAAAATAATTGGAACTCCTAACTTTACACTCTCTAAGTCAAATTGAGGTAGAAGTAAATGGGATGTTGCAAAAAAATCCTAACTTATGATCAAATAAAATGGGCACTAAAATCCTTTAAGCCTTTTAAATAATCGGGGATGGGTGGAATTGCACCGGCTCTGCTTATTGACGAAGTTTAGTGCATTACCCCAATTCTCTGTAGAACTTTTAGGGCATGTATAGGCTTTGGCCATATAGCTATTGCTTGGAGAAATACAAAAGTAATTTTTATTCCTAAAATAGAGAAAGATAATGACTATGAATATAAATATTTATGACCGATCAGCTTAACATCTTTTCTTCTAAACGTAATTGAAAAGCAGATCAACAGATATATTAGAGAAGTTTACTCAGTGGAAAAACCACTTTCTGACTATCAATATGCATATCAACCTGGTAGATCCACCGATATTGTGATCTACAATCAGTCCTTTTGGAGGAGAACTTTAAATCTAAGGAACTTGTTTTAGCTGTTTTCTTAGATATTGAAGGTATCTTTGATAAGGTACCTATTGAAACCATTCTACAATCTCTTGTTAGAAAAGGAATTAATGACTCAATCAGTTCTTCTATAAAAAAAATCTCTTCAATTACAGATTTGAAAATGCCTCATTTTTAGGTGAAAACATGATGATGGTTGTTCACCGCCAAAGCTGGTTGTTCATCGGGGTTCCAAAGCTGGTTCTTTCACCCATCTTATGGTGTTGTGTTGTAGATTCCCTTTCAGAGGACTTAAAAAAACAGGAATAACCACAATTGGGTATGCAGATTTTATCATCAAAAGTAAGTTTGGTAAAACAATCTATGGCAACATGTCCAACGCCCTCAAACAAGTTGAGACTTGATGTAAAAAAAGAAGGCCCTTCTATGAATCCTCAAAAATCCCCAATGATTGCTTACACAAAGAAAAAGAATCTAAATCTGAAAAAGATAACTTTTTCGGTCAAGAATTAACTTGCTCCAAGGAAGTTAAATTCTTTGGAGTATTTTTTGGCATGAACTTAAGTTGGAACAAGCACTTCAACTTTTGTATTGAAAGAGGAAAAAACTTTCTGGTCATGTAGAAATGCTTTTGGAAGAATTTGAGGCTTAAATTCCAAAGTTATTCATTGTATTTACACTATGATCATTTGTCCCATCATTACCTATAGCTCAGTGGTCTGGTGGCCTAAAATCAAAAATCAAATTAAGGCAGAATTAACAAAACTTCAAAGGATGATATGCGTAATTATCCTTTGGATGTATTAAGACTTCTTCCACATCTACACCTGATCTTTTGCTTGGTGTGTATCCTCTTTACATGCGTATTGAAGCAGAATATATACTTAGCATGAAGAGGCTTAAAAATAAAGGTCAGTGGAAGGACAACTCCAGGTTATGGTCTTCGGGAAACTTTAATGCTGACGTAACTACTCATCCTTTTGTAAGTATGCCTATTGATTGTTAAATGTGTTTTTGATTAGCCTTGTGCAATCAAATTTTCCTTGCGAGAAGACTAGAATAATGTTGCCATCAGTGAAAACTGTACTTACTAGTATACTGATGGCTCAAAAATGAATTGTAACACTGGGACTGGTATTTGTTGTTCAGCTGATGATACGAAGTTGTCATTCCATTAGAATAAACATACAACTGCATTCCAACAGAAATCTTTGACATTTTCATGTGCAGTATAGTAGAATATGCTTGGACAGAAATCATTCTCGTAAAAGAATAATTTTCTGTTCTGAAAGTCAAGTTGCATTACTCGATTTACAGAAATCTACTATAACTTCTATTTTTGTCTGGGAAAGCTATCTCACTCTGTGCAGATTGGCTAATAATAACCCCATTAATTTAAAGTGGGTACTTGGGTACTGTGGCGTTTCTGGCAATAAATTAGCTGATGAACTTGCAAGAACTGGATCAACAACCGATTTTTTTTGGTTTTGAACCAGTGCTAGATGTTTCAAAAGAATTGATCCGAAAGAGCGTTTTTGATCTCTTCAGAAAACAGCAGTTTATGAACTCCCACAATCCCAGTGATTAAAGACAAGCAAGGCCACTAAATAACACGTGACCTAGGCAAAAATAATTATTATATTTCAGTGGAAGCAGTCTAAGGAATACAGTGAAACTTCTTACAGGTCACTGCCACCTTGAAAGACATATCACCACAATAGGAGTATCAGATGATCCCCCTTGTAGAGGTTGTCATTATATGGAAGTAAGTTTAATACACTTTTCACATAGAATTGAACACTTGGGTCAGCATTTGATTGAACCTTGGATGTTGCAGGAAAATCCTGTAAAGTGTCTGCTGAATTTTGTTTTTGGTTCTGGTCTCTTCAAATAGGGCTTTCTGAGGGGTATAGTATAATAGAACAATGGTCGCTGTGCTCTAGATTTTTTTGGAACTACCCTATTCTAAGTCTAATCTAATCTAATATAACTGCTCAAAGACAGACCACAGGACTTTCTATTCCACAGATTTAATTAGCACGTACATCGCATGCAATCAATGGGGTTTTGGTGGCATTGGGAATCGAACCATACCTTTCTGGGCGAAAGGCCAATTTTTTTCATTCCCCATGAGTTTAAATAATAAGATTATGTCTCAAAGTGGAATATAACTTTGTATAAAAATTATGCTTCTCATTCAAATTAAATGCATAATAAAATGTATTCATATCGATTGATATTAATTTTAATATTTGTTATACTGTGTGTACATCCTTAAAATGTAAAAATCAATGTGAAATTTTTACTTAAGAATTCCATTTAATTTAATATCTGATTTATTTTTCTTCGATTAATGTAAAAATACATAAAAAAAATTAACATCAGTTACATAATTTATAATCATTATTTATGACTTAAATCTAACTTTAGTTTGAAACAAAAACCTTCATATAATTACAAAATAAGTAGAGTCAAAGTTTTAATATAAAGGTTATATTGAAAAAGGAGTACTTATTTTGTGAACAAAACTATTATCTGAATTTTAAACTTAACTTTATTTAATAATTTAATACTCGTGTTACTTATAATTTTGCTCTTCCCATCACAAAAATATATATTATTGTTGTGATATTACTATTAAAAAAATTCACACTATATGTTAATATAATAAACTATTTAACTTCAAAATATAACCAAAACATACATTTGCAAAAATTCATTATGTGCGATTATATATATAAATACACCTCCATATATATATATATATATATATATATATATATATATATATATATATATATATATATATATATATATATATATATATATATATATATATATATATATATATATATATATATATATATATATATATATATATATATATATATATATATATATATATATATATATATATATATATATATATATATGTATATATATATATATATATATATACTCTATAATTGTGCAGCACAATATATCGACATATTATTAATTAATTTTTAGAGAAGGTTAAAATAAAAAACCAAGATTGAATTACATAATTTTTTTACGTATCTTAATTTTCTTAATTAGATATAGATTTTAAATAGAACAAATTAAATTTAAAACCTCAAATAATGAAACATATTATCTTGAAAACAAATAATAATGGAAAAATGTGAAATATAAATGTGTGTACACAATATAATCATAAAAACTTTGAAACTACTTACAAAGATTAAAATTATAAACAAATATTTTACACAAATATATTAACTAACATTTACTTCACAAGCAAATAATTTTTTTTTTATTTTTATGCATAAAAGCATTCAAACGACTTTGAAACTATACTTAGATAAAGAATGCAATATATCTGGTTTCTTAAAGAATACTTGATTAAAAAATAAATAAATTGATATCACATAGTCGGATACGTATTTATTACCTTTTTTTAATTAAAAAATAAAACTAAATTCAGAGCCAAAAGTTAGTTCAATAAATCACATTTATTTCTCAAATAGAAGCTCTCATTAAAGTTCCATGGCAATCTCCCCTTGAAGGATGAATTATTTTTTAAGCCCAATTTGATTTTCAATTGTTCCTATTTTCTTCCTCCTAGAAGGTCTCATTCTAAAGAAATACTGATTCGACCAACAATAAGGCAATTGTTGTGTTCAATGAAACTTATAATAAGCATCTGCCACCGGAAGTTAACGTTATATAAAATATTTTGTGCGGGTCCAGACATTGACTTTCCCAAGCGGAAGAAAGATGCTCCTGTAGCTAACGAAAGCGCGGGAAGGTTTCAACGTTTATTATCGCTTATTATTGAGCAAAGGAAAAGTTTATATTTACAGCAATTATTTACTTTCGCACGCAAAGATCTTTCAACGTCCGCAAAGGCCGTTTGAGCTTTTTGAACGTTGGATACGTTTTTTTTTTATATATTCTTAGAATGGCCTTCGCATATCAAGATATTATTTGGGATCGATGATGGTAAAATATGAATGTTTCTGCGATAATATTGTAATCAGGATAAAAATTGGTCTCTGTTGATTATTATCTATGCATGTAATTCTCAAGGAAACATTTATTTAGATTTGAAAATGATTCTTAAATTATAAAGATAATATTAGATTTATTCATTCACATATCTAAAGCAATCTATCATCACCAAAATTGTTTGTCTTTTGAATTTGTCTCTTAAGAGATGTTAGATTCATTTGTTTATTTCTTATTTGTGTGTATGCTTTATATTGATTTATCCATCATAATAAAATCAAACTTATGGATTATACATCAACATTTTTATAATATACCTAAAATATTGAAATGTAGTATAAATATTTGAATCAATTACACATGTATATATATATAATATATGTTTAGGACTTCACTTAAGATTATGTTTTCTCACAATTTTACAAAACTATGTTCACATTAAATTCATACAAAATTTTATGTACACTGGAATTAGTTTATTATTAATTAGGCACAGAATATAAAATTATAAGTACTTAAGCAAGTAATTTAATAAAAAAGTTTTTTTAATTTTTCTTTTCATGTTTAAGCTTATATTCCCAAAAAACATTTTTATGTCATTCAATGATTTGAAAGATACTGGAAAATAAATTCCTTTGATTAAGTATATATTTATTTTAACACTGACCAATATTTTTAACAGTATTTCATCTCTTGATAATATGTTAAATTATTTATTGTATACTAGTATACAAATATAAATGTAGTTTACAAACAGATATTAAAATTTACGCAGATATAAAGATGCATGGTGATATATATATAAGCAAGTATATTGCATGTTTTTAAATCAAAACTAGGGTCAATCTCAACAATCATAGAACTACGGAAAATGGGGATGAAAGTTATATTTCTGCTCTCTGTAAGGAAGCTGTGTTAAAATTCTAAACCCCAGTTTATATTTCAATAACTAGAAATTTGTAAAATGGGCTTATACACTGCCTTCCACCCAAACTACAACACCAAGAAAAGCAAGAGATATCACAACAAAATTTATTTTGTAGGTAACATGTTGAGAGACCAAGTATCAAATTAACAAATTTATAGACTTCTGTGAAGTGTGACTCTTGCCAAAATCAGTTGCTAGAGTAGCCACCAATGTTGGAGATTACCGCTTCCACACTCCTCGGCAATGATTCAAATAGACTTTGGATGTGTTCTTGGGGTACAGCAGACCAGGCCGCTTCCACACATTGCAAAAGTTCATCTGATGTGACAGCTGGGGATGAAATCTGGGTAAATCGTTGAGCAACCATGGACTACATATTTCCTATTGGCGAAAGCAATTCAATCTAGCGATTGAGGAAGAACTCTTGGATAATGCTCGCCACGCATGATCAAGCATTATCCTGTTGAAATATGGCTGTGGGCAAGCCTTGGAAGTAAAGAAGGACAACTGGCTCTAATACCTTGGAGATGTAATGCTGACTGTTTAAAGTACTGGCAATGTGTCCTAGAAGAGTGCGACAGTGATATCCAATACCTCCTACTATAATACCCAGTGCCTAACCGGGTATTATAGTAGGAGGTATTGGATATTTAGTGTGGTGGTGCTATACGCAACTGTTCAGCATCCTCTCTTCCTGGTGTCTCCAGATTCTTGGAGTTAAAGAAGGACAACTGTCTCTAACACCTCGGAGATGTAGTGCTGGCTGTTTAAAGTACTGGCAATGTGTCCTAGAAGAGTGCGAGAGTGATATCCAATACCTCCTACTATAATACCCAGTGCCTAACCGGATATTATAGTAGGAGGTATTGTATATTTAGTGTGGTGGTGCAATACGCAACTGTTCAGCATCCTCTTCCTGGTATCTCCAGATTCGAATGCAACCATCGTGGTGTTGCAGGCAGAAGCATGACTCGACAGTAAAGACAATTTCATTCTATTTTGCCGTCCACAATGTTCTTTCATCGCACCATTGGCGGCGTAGACATCTGTGATTCTGAGTCAAGGGTAAACGAAGCAATGGACGTCTTGCGGACAGACCACTCAGCTGTAAACGGCATGGAATGGTACTCGCAGACACTGAATGATGCTCTACAACCTGAATGTGCTGTGCTATGGTTTTTGATGAGGTTGAGCGATCCGTCATTGCCATGCGCACAATTTCCTTGTCATCACGTGAAGTGGTGCACGGTCCGTCGTACCCTCTTGCATCCAACGATCACATATCCACATTACAGTTGTTTGGTTTCGTCCAACACGACTACTGATTTCTCTGGAAGATAATCCACAGCCTCGGTAGACCATTATCTTTCCTCAGTCGAACTCGGATACTTGATCTAAAAATTATTGCTGTTTTCTACGCGGCATAATTAATCTTTAAAAGAAAAACCACAAGAAAAACACATTTGTCGATCTTGAAATCGTCAAAATCTTCAAGCCTTAAACAGCGCTTTGAAGTGGCGCCACTGACATCTGCGCTGAAATTCTAATCATTTACATACCTCACCTCCGCTAATGCATGTTGTAAATATCATGTTATTTGCATACTTCCTTCAGAATGTTCCATTTACGATAGCCAGCAATGTATTTTATAATGATTGTGAAAATGGATTAGTGAAGAGATAGTTCTTAACATACTTAAGGACATAATACGAACTAGAAACTTAAAGTATATTTTAAATAATTTTACTATATTTTACATATTTACAGTCACATTTAAACTTTACAATGATGCTTAGTATCACATTTATTTTTCAAATATTTCTTAAATTAGATGTTTTTTGATATGTTAAAAAGCCCTCTTAATTAAAAAAAAGTATGCTTAGAAATTAACTGACTTATTAAAACTGTAATTCTATTTCTACAAAAAAACTTAATCGGTACAATAGCTACATTTTTGCTCTAAGAAACTCATAATTATTTTATAAACGCTAATAATTGTAATGATAATGTTTACATTATAATAATAATATTAGAATATAAGTTATAATAAATGGTATTAATAATATGAATCTCATAGAATTAAAGAATTAAGCTATTAAATTCATCTCAAAATGAATACCCATTTCTTCTGCTACATAAAATGTTTTATTAATAGCTTCATATAACTATTTGTGATGAGATATTTGTAGCCTACAATTGAAAATGACATTCTTGTGATCAAGAGGTGATGGGTTTCATACTTGATACAACCGAAGATCTATCGTACAGATGCAATCGAAGATCCTTACCTTCTGTTAAAAATTCCGTAAGGTTCAATGTCCATCTGCAAGTGAGACGTTATATGGAGAGGAGTACGGTTATGCATGCGCTAGCTTCTTTACTATATTGCTATTCAAAGTTGTTAAGATAAGAAATTTCCAATTGTTAAATTATCATTAAAAATCATAAGCGAGATTTTCAATGCTCGCTTAACAAATAGAAAATTACAAAGTGAACCACATTCGAGTGAGAGAAATTTTAGAGTGAGCACAATAACACTTAA
The DNA here is from genome assembly GCA_030067965.1 of Latrodectus elegans. Classification (NCBI taxonomy): domain Eukaryota; kingdom Metazoa; phylum Arthropoda; class Arachnida; order Araneae; family Theridiidae; genus Latrodectus; species Latrodectus elegans. The sequence continues at coordinate 38,712,042 of CM057815.1, forward strand.
TCACAATTTTCATTGATTGGTTACATTTAATTTATTTCTTGAAATTTGAGCTGAAGTTGAATTTTCTTTCCTCTTTCTCATCTGTTTTGATTTACTACTATTAAGTTTTATTAATATTTATCGAATTTATTTACTTTCTCATTTATGTAACTAAAAACATAACTTTATATATGAATCTGGAATGTATTCTTCACTAATTTTAAAACGTAATATAATTTAACTGAGTAATGTATTAAGTTAATATTATTATATGATAATGTGTTAAACACACACACAGCTCATAATATTGAGAATCTTCAGTTTTAGCACATTTGATGTCCGCACAGTTTTAATAATTTAACATTTTAAATATTTTTGCCGATAATGAAAAAACTGCACAGGTTCCGTATAATTCATAATTATAAATTCTTTTTTTTTTTTTTTTTTTTTTTTTTTTTTGGCGCTGAAGAAATGTTGCCAAGATCGTGACGAGCGCGATGACGCGTAAATACTAGGGTCACCAAAATAGAATTTTCTGCGTAATTCTTATAGGTCTCCATGTGTATGACGTAATAAAAACGAGGTTGCCAGACCCATAAGAATATCCGCCAAAAAAATCGCCAATCTCAGAATTTGGCATCTTGGATTATGCGGCACTTGTGCTATTATGATAATGTTAAACATCTCTAGTTGGGGGAAACTTCGGTTTCAGCGAATTTGATTTCCACACAATTTGAATGTCCGCACCATTTTAATAATTCAAAATTTTAAATATTTTTGCCGATAATGGAAAAAAAATTCGAAATGCTCACATTTCTTGTGAATTGCTCATTTTACGTAATCGAACAATCTTGCAAAAGGATGTGAGTTTCACAATCGAAGATTTACCATTTTAAAATAAAATAATGTAAAGAATTACTTAATTTTATATATAAATTCATTAAATATTTGGCAGATACAATCATTTATTCCTAGATATATATAAACAGGCTCTAAACAATCGCAAACACAACACAAAGTATTGTACAACGAGAAATGATATAATTAAAATTCACAATATTTTTTACAATAATAATGGCATATGAAAGCAATAAGGACATCAAGGTAACCAACAAGGAAGATAGCCTAACCTTAACATATTTTTTGAAAAACTATGATATGGGGAACATAATAAAAATTCACTGAAAACACGTTTGCTAAGATAAAAGAGACAACAATAAATTTTTCATACAGAAATGATGAGCGATTTCAACTATTTACAGAAATGATGAATGATTTTTTTAAATTGTAAAAAATCATCGGAATCTGTCATTGATGGAATAGTTAGTCTACTGAATGAACTAAACTTGTATGTCAACAATGATTGATTAAGGAATTGATTAAATTTCATTCAGTGCCTCTTTTAGAAGAATACTTAATTGAGGAACGATAAAGCAACATTGAAATTTACAATGAAAGTGAAACAGAAGAAGCTGACAAAAGCATTCATATCTTAACAATTAAAATTAAAAATATGAATGGAAAGCTTCATACATCTTGAAAAATGGCTATCATGGAACATATATGGAATCATGGGTAAAAAAGATCTCAGAGGAGGAGATATATTTCAAATGGGTAAAACGATTGAGAAATATTATATATTAAAGAAATATTTCTCAAAAAACAAAAAAAATGGAATAAAATTTGTTATGATGAAGCTGGCGATGTTTGGTGATTTTTCCCCGCCAAGCAGAAAATGACGTCGGAATTACATCATTCACAGCAATCTTCTAAGAAACAGGAGGGAAAATGACGGTATTTTTAAACCGCTAAAAACCTAGCGGTTTGTTAGAACTTAATGAGCATATTAATAATTTATTAAATTTTCTTCAGAATGTTAAATAAAAGAAACATTTAAGAAAATATGCTACAAAATTTAAACTGCTTGAAGTTTTACAATATAATTAAAAAACAGAATTTTCTGAATTCACTGGCCACCAAAGACTAAGATAAACAGGTTTTTTGCGCCTAGATTACAAGTGAATGAATGTGGAAACACCAAATTTGGATGACATGATCACAAAACACGTACGTATTGACTGCAACATAAAAATTTACGTAAGAAAATCTCATAAAGGATTTCTAAAAAAAAAAAAAAAAAAAAAAATCTCGCTTGAGACTTACATTTATGGGAAAAAGAAAAATCACGGTTTTATGTGATACAATGTAATAAAAACAACCGTCTGAGAGAGAGAGAGATGGCTGAGTGGTTAGCTTTCCTAACTCCTGAGCTGTGAGTTCCGGTTTGAATCCCGGCTCGAGCAGGAATGTCACTTTCTTTCTCTGTTCTCTCAGTGTTTCTCTGTCCTTTCTTCTGTATAGATGAATGAATGTGGCCCACCCTATAAACGGGTTTGTGGTGGTATGGCACAGGCAACATTACTCGCTTCCGAGACTTGGTTCACAGGTGCCGGCTGGGTAACAACAAATTAATAGCAGTTTCAAGCCTTGTTGTGAAATGGGTTACGTCACCCAATTGCATAGGGTTCACCGTTGAAAAAATGCCATAAAATCATAACAAAAAGGAATTTTAATAAAGGATATGCCCGCCTCTAGTTGTTTGTAATGGCGCCATCTATTTTCTATTAATGTCAATTAAGCTGTTCATTACCGGGAAGGGAAAGAGATCATACACGGAGTAAGCTGTTTTCCTAACTGACCTAAAGAAGAACTTAAAGCAGAAAATATTCCACCAAGATATTCCCACAGATTCTCTTTGGGATTCTGGTCTGGAGATCAAGCTGGTCATTCCATTCCCTCCAAACGAAGACCTACAATATCTTTCTCAACAACTACAGCTAGATGAGGTGGTGTGTTATCATTCATCAGAATGAAATCTTTCCAATTGTGCCAGAATATGCACCAGACATATAGATCAACGACTTCCTCCCGATAACCCACTCTAGTCACAATTCCTCTCTGGAATATATGCACGTCAGCTTGACCGCCGAGTGATATCCCTAATTCAGACCCTTATTCCATTAAAACGTATCTATTTTTTCCCACATAGTTTAAATAATGCTAATCTAATGCTTTGTTTTTTTTTTCTAGATTAACACACGTCTTGAATCACTTTTCATGGGAATCTGAACTCGTCTTTGAAAAGTACATGCTCTCTGATGCAGGGAACATGTTCTCTTGCCCAAGATAAGCGGGCCATACTCTGTTATTAGATGAGAGGGACACACATAACTGATCACTTGGCATAAAGACATACATGGAGTAAATGTCTTCGCAACGTACTAGCGGATAATCATCTCCTTGATTCTATAGAGTAGTCTACAATAAGTTTCAACACAGAAATGCTTTGTACCTAAAGAGATATAAAACGGTTTTATATAGGTTTTGCAGATTGTGATCAGTGTGAAACATATCTCCTGGACACAGAAGATATGTTCAGAAATATGTCTCTTGGACACAGAAGCTTCGATTATATTGATTCCAGAGGTAAATTTGATATTGATTCCAGGTGTACCTTGCTGCAAGACTCATTAAGAAGATATCATCAGCCTGTGACATCTCCCTTACCATCCATCCACCACCTTAACATATCTAGCAAATGGTTTCTGGTGTCTCTCAGATATTGACTATTGTCAACGCATCTGCAAACAAAAGTTATACGCGCAAATAATAATATCTTTCTTTCACTTAATAAATATTTTCAGATTTCATTTATAAGACATATAATTATTTTATGAATATCATTCATAAAAGATATCATTTAAAAAAATCTACGACTATTCCAAAGAATTTTTGTTCTTTTTATGGGGTTGTTCAGAAAGTAATTTTGTTTATTTATAAAAAAAATAGAAAAACATATAGTTAATAAATATTACATTGAATTGTATACTGTCAATTCTATTCCAATACTTTTAGCCATCTTTCTGGTAGCAGCATAATTCCACACACGTAAAAATGGTTGGTTTTTATTGGCAAAAAGCTGATCTAGGAGAGAAAAGCAAAATTAATTTCCGAACAACCTAATTTGTTAAAAATTCAAATTATTAAACGAATACATTCGAAAATATATTACCTGTCTGACATAACTGGAAATTAAGGCACAGATGCCGCATAGTAAAGATGCCAAATTCTAAGTTTGGCGATTTATTTTTCGCTGATTTTTATACTTATCTTCCAATCAGGTTTCTATTACGTTATAGAGAAAGAAACTTATAAAAATTATTTAGTAAATTTTATTTTGTAAACCTTAGTATTTACGTCATCGCGAAACGTCAAAATATATCATCTACGCAACATTTCTTCGTCGGCAAACAAATTCAAAATTTAGCATCCTAGATTACTCGGTATCTGTGACGAATTTAATTCATGACTATTATAAATATAATTAATTATTAACATCAGCATTATAAAAAACTTGCAGCGTATTTAAATATAAATTTATTATAACTTTAATAGAAATATTACTCTTGTTTAGAAACATTGTAATTTATGAATCAAAACAATTTTCGAAATTTGTATCATTGTTAAACAGAAATTATAAAGGAAGCGTTTACCTACAACATATTTTAAAAAGACCTCCGAATGACCTTGCAAACTTCACATTTGACATTTAATATTACGAAAGTTCACAATCCTTTTTAATCAAATCTCTCTCTCTCTCTCTCTCGAAAACCTTATATTTTAATTATAACTCTAAAAATATCTTAATCTTGTTTTATTTATATTTAAAGCGTTCTGCCAAATTAAAAAGGAAAAATTATAAAAATTAGGTACATGAAAAAAACCCTTGAAATAATACAGTTTTATAAAGCGTAATGAATCATGTATTAGCAATCTAATAATGAAAAAAATATCGATTTTTTGTGTTCTATATAGTAATTTCCAATTGTGAATTAAAATTAAGTGATATCAATAACTTACAATATAATTTTTGAAGAAAAAATTTTGTGATACTGATTAAATTATGCATTTTATATACGTGAGGAAACTAGAAATGAGTTTTGATCTTCGAAGAGATTAAATAACATAATGAATTTATTTATTTCACCAGATGGTGACCAATTTATACACCAGAAGTCACTTTTATCAATTTAATTTAAACAAGTTCAAAACCTTGAAAAGTCGCCCTTTTTTATTTTAAACCGGTATTTAATATTTCCTTCTTACAATTATTTTACAGTCTTTATCTAGTGCGTGAAAACCATTTTTAACAGGAATCGAGATAAATACATTTTATAGTCTATATTAGGGAAATATGCAATCATGATTTATTTCATATTTATAAAACCAAATCGTTTCTAAACATAAACTACTACGAAGAACTCAGTCAAACTTAAATATCCTTTTTTTACGAATATTAGAGATATTTAGTTATAGCCGCTAACATTCCACTAAGCATCACAATTTTTAAATGAGCTTTTAAGCTAAAAGATGGTTTTATAATTTCGCTATGTGCTTTTATAAAATTAACGTTAGAAAAATTCTATCCTACTAATAATGAATTATATGATAACTGTAATGCTGATATTATATAATTCATTAATAGTAGTTATGATATAATTCATTAATATTCTCAAAACAGTAATATATTAATAAACTAGATTCTTATATTATATGTAATTACAATTGAAATATTTAATATTTTTATCCAAAGTATGTGTATTAAAAAGAAAATATTTCATATTTCGCATCACCTCAATAACTTTGCATTATTGATTGGATTCATTTCAAAAGCTTATTTGTTATGTATTTTGAAAGAAGGGCAATTTAATGCTTGAATTTTACAGTGAATGTAAAATGTTTCATTCAGATGCAACAAAATGAAATTCTGCAAACTATTCCATTTCATTCCAACTAGGAAATATTTGATAAATAGAATTTTTAAAGTAAACTCAATATAATTAAAGAAGTATTGAAAATTAAATATTCAGTTGTATTGTTTTGAAACTACTTTTTTGCAAAGTATCTGATTTTCCCCTAAAAATTAATTTAAAACATGCTTTATTATGCGCGTAACTAATAAAAGCTACTTTTCAGTTAAGTAACTGCTAGCAAATTAATAAATAACAACTCATAAATAAGAAATGTTAATAAGAACATAAATCAAAGCCTCAAACACGCTCCCATATAAAAAAACTAATCTGCATTAAATCTCTTTTAAATTAAAAAATATTAGGAATTAAAAGATTTATCTTATCTCGAACAGTTTAAATTATGAACACTATTTGAAGGATAAATATCTAAATCTCCAACTTATTGCAGAACTTTCAGAGCATCAAGTTCTTTCTTCTTTGAGCACATCTGTAAATATTACACAATAGTATGAACATAATATAAAGTGTGAAAGTGCACTATAAATCCCACATTTTTGTTTCAAAATTAAATGTAATTTTAAAAAATAGGAATTATTTTGGTGGAAAAGTATTTACATGAAGCATATTTTATATCAACAATTCTATTAGATATCATTTTTATTTGTTTTATAATTTTTCAGTGAAACTTTGATCTTTGCAAGGATTTATATAAAATAGTAAATTCATGTACAAGTTTAAATATGCTTATATACTTTATCCACTCCTCATATATATTCGACGAAAGAATACATAAGGACACTACACATAAATATATATATATATATATATATATATATAGATACATATACATAATATATATATATATATATATGTATGTATGTATATATATGTATGTATATGTATGTATAAAGGTTAAATTATATTTGCTCTTAATCAAAAATACATTTTTCGAATATAAATATATACAAATTTATTTATGATTAGTTAAGAAAAAACATGATAATTTGTACAATTTTCTCAATGATTGATAGATATAATATATATATTTATTATTCTGATCATTCAGTGATAGCCTTAATATTTCAAGTTACTAAAAATGTATTATTGCACATAAGAATTTGCATAAATAATTTCCTTTTCAAACGAATATTAATTACACTAATTTATGCTTATTATATTACTTAATTCCGAGTCAAAATGACTAATATTTTTCATTAAATACGTATAATTCAAGGATAATCACTTAATTTAATTAAACAAGAAAAATAGATAAGTAATAGTTTTATAGATGTATTTCCTGACAAATAATAATTTTGTTATTTCTCTTACAGATTGTTATTCTTCACAAAGATTAAAAATGAAATACTTCATTCTTTTGCTTATCTTAAATATTTTCCTTGCGTTTAAATGTGAAATATGAAATAGATTTTTCTAGCGATTCACTAATCAATCAATGCATCCTAATATTTTTAATGAACTAATTAAATATTCTATTATAGAGAGAGAGAGATTGATTATTTTATCAATGCAAACATTCTTGCAATGCAATTAGGAAACTATCCCAGTAATCACCCACTAATGATATCAAAAGTTTAATTATGAAAATTAAGTTTATTTTCTTATTTCAATTCTCTCAATGGATGCATTCATTTTGTTAAAAATGATGCGAGAATATTTTATATGATTTTAACTGCACACACACACACACACACACACACACACACATATATATATATATATATATATATATATATATATATATATATATATATATATATATATATATATATATATATATATATATATATATATATATATATATATATATATATATATATATATATATATATATATATATATATATATATATATATATATATATATATATATATATATATATATATATATATATATATATATATATATATAATTACTATTTTATTTTATTTGCAATAACCCCCCATTAATGATCGGGGACACTTCATTTTTTTCTACTTCAGAGAGAAATCGTGTTTTATAATTGCAAATTTATATTCATACGCTATTTTAATTATTTTATGTAAGTTTAAATTTTTACTCAATTTTTACATGATTGTCAATCATGCATCTGTATCTGAAAAATTTCTATGAACTATAGAAGAAACTAAATTATTTAAAGTTTGCAAAATAATAAAAAAGTTATTAAATAATTATGTATAATCTACAGATTAAATGTAATTATTTAATCAACAGATGTATTTGCATTTTTACAAAGATTAAATAGATTTTAAATTGCTATATCAATTTTGAAGTATATTTTAAATCTCAGTAAATCATGTAATTATATAAGGTATCTCAAAAAATAAATCCTTATTTTACAAAAGTAATTTTTTCTTAAAAATAGGAAAATATAAAACGAAAGATAAATTTAATGGATAATTTTTTTAAGAGTTTTGGTATAAATTACAGATAATAGTATAAACGTTAAGCTCATAAAATGAAGACTAAAAGCGTTTTATTAATAAAAATTATGTAAGTTATCTTCCTATCGTATAATAAAACAATCTGTTGAAGATTTTATCATAACATGCAGAATTTATCACTTTATTTCTGAAATAAATATATGAATTCAATTTTTTTACATATGCGTATTTTATTTATGATTCTAAAAAAATTGTATCTGCGAAATTTTCAAATAATATTGTCAAAATTTTTATTCACAGTCATTGAAAATGCGGGAAATAGATTTTTTTTGTCTTACAAAATATATTTAATAAAGAAAAAATATATAAATTATTATTTTATCTCTAACTGTAAAATCTTTTGCAATTCATAAATTTGTATAATTATTTCTTATATAAGTAATGGTTGAAGTAAAATTTTTTATTAAAAGAAACTGAAATTAAAGAAATTCATCTACTACTGATAGTTAATATTCTATTCATCGCCTGTTATTCTATATTCGAATTAATGAAAAAAATTCGAAATAATTGAAAAACTAATCTGCTTTCAAAAATGAAAAAAATATTCTTAAATTCACATCGTATTTGAAGGTCACAATTCCTCTAAATGAAATAATAATATTGTTCCCATGCATGAACAAAAAATTTTCCTTATAAATCAATTTCATATATATTTAATATTCTTTTTATTCACGCCCTGAAATTTGAATTTCCAGGAACATTACATTTTGGGAAATTGGTGTTTTAGTAATATAAATCATTCTATAACATCTATAAAAATTGATATCTTTTATTGTTATATCTCTATTATACTTAACACTTGTGGATTTTTCTCATGGAACAGTTTCCTTAATTACAACAAGTCCAGTTTACAAATACCAAATTTTAAAGAAATATAAGCTAATATGTAAAAGAACTAGCACATAGCATTTTCTTGCTGTATGTTGATAGCCTTGAAATATTTAATAATAAAATAGAGTGAAAAAATACACCTCCTTAAAATAATTAACTCTGTGTTTTGTTCTTTTATTTCATTATAAAATTCCTCAATAGACTATAATTGTTCATATCGATTGTAATAACCAAATATTTCAGCCTAATTAAAATCTGATTAAAGTCAGGAATTTCTGCTTAACAAACATGTATTTTTCCTTTGAATTTGAGCTTAAACATCGAATAATAAAACACAGATTGTAAGATATAATATGAACATTATGTTGGATGGACGACTGAAGAAAATCAGATATGAATTCTATTTTGCAATTTATATAAAATAATACCTGAAAAAAGTATGTAAGCTTTTTATGAAGCTGCCAAAACAAATTTTAAATTAATTTCTTTCTAATTTCCCTTAAATATCTTTTGTTTGCGTTGGGTAGTAAAAAATTAGATGCAGAGATCGGAATAAAACGAGTTTCCGTTTTTAGAAACGAAATTATTTACTGCAACGATAAAATAGTTGTTACTTAAGGACAAGCCAAGCTCCCTATGGCTTGACAATGTGAATTTAAGTCAATAGGGAGCCTATTTCGTTTTAATCAGAGCACCACGAAGGTGAAAGTACGTCTTTACTCATTTTAAATCCTCCGATAGATGGCACCACCAGTGGATCCAGTCCCTCAATTTTGACACTGATCTGAAAGGGGAGGAAATTTTCTTCAGACCATTGCAATCATGATAACTGCTCAACGACCGACCACAGGACTTTCGATTCCTCAGATTTAACGAGCACATATATCACATGTACTCGTTGGATCTTTGGCAGCATTGAGAATCTAACCCCACCCTTCCGGATGGAAGGCCTAACCACTAGACTATCATGGCCTCGAAAAAGTAGTACAAATATCTATTGTTATAATAAGCTACATTGAAATCTAAAGCTATTAATGTAATGAACTACTAACATCAATAATAAAACTAGTCTATAAACATTCAGGAGCATTTAAAAAAAATAACATTAAGATTAATTACATACAATAAATCAGTAATTTGTTTCTCATTATACATTTGTTTCATTAAATTATACTATATGACTTCTTGAATAAAACGCTTTGATAAAATCTGTGGTGATGTATATTTCTGCTAATGAAATTATTATATCAAAATCAATTATTGAATCAAAATATTGAGATTATACATTCTACAAATAATTTTATGCAGAATCTGAACTTCTGATTTTGAAATTTTTTTTCCTATTAAATTGGTATCTTGTTTTCGAAAAACAGCAATATTCATTTTATACAATCCAACTATGAAATATTAAAATATTACTTCTCTTTTCACTGCATTATGAAAGTTATTATGTTTCAAGTAAAATATTTTCAATAACTTCTAGATCTACTAAAATGTGTTAATTTCTAATAAATATGCATTGATCGATTTATTTTCCATAAAAGTCTTTAGAAACAAATTCAACCTGAAGCAGACATCGAGAAATAATTTCTCATGTATAGCATGTAGTAGCTATGAATATTTTAATATTTTGCTAAATAAAAAATAATGTTTTACATATTTATTCTTTTTTATGAAATTTGAATTTAAGATTTTGCATCCATTGTTAATTAATATAAAATTGTGTATAAAATCTTAATAGTAATGTACAATTGTTATTATCAAAACAGTTGAAACACCTTAAAATTATAAATAATTTTATTAGTATGGCATAAAACACTCTTTTGCATATAATAGAGCTTGAAATTTCCAAGAAATCACTTCCTAAAAGTAAAATTGTTACATATTCTTTATGGAAATATTGTAAAGTTCTGAGAGAGAAATCAGTTTAATTTATATATCTTGTTTAAATAAGACTATAATAGTTAAATTATATTAAGGTCGAGTAGAAAGTAGATATCTAATTCGTCTTCATCAAACCATCATTGGATAAGTCTCGCTACATGGATAGGTGCGTTATCATTTTCGAAAATTCCATCTTCTGCAGTAAAATATCTGCACCATAAAATGCCTACTCCATCTTGGTGAATTGAAATTTCTCGATGCTTCTTCTTAATGATCCTTCCTCACCAAATCATGATAAGTTCAGCAAAGAAACATAACACGGCTGCCTGTATCTAGATAGATCCACTTCCGTGATTGACAATTTAAATCAGATAATCATGATCATCTTCTTATATAGATGTCCTTCAATCTTACATTCAGACCATACTTGGATTATATATTTAGCTGAAACTTTATTGAACCAAATATATATATGAAACACTTTATTATCTTTATACTTTACTAATATAAAAGCAAATTAGCTTTAACGAACACTAATTTGCAAGTAGAATATAACTCATAAAAATGAAGTAAGATGCATAAATTAAACTACAGAATGTTCATCACAGTCTTGAAGTTTTTATAAGAAGCTTAATTATAACTACTGAGTATTTGCACTCAATCAGTTAATTTTGGTATTCATATATATTATGGTTTTATTAGGTTTGGAATTAGTTTTCATCTAGAAAAATTTACTTTATTTATTTGAATGATAGTATTAGGTTTATCTGTGTTTATATGATGATTATTTTATTTAATATACATTTTCAATTAGATTTAATGGACATGTATGATTTGAAATTGAAATGGAATAAATTTTATGATTCATCTGCACAAAATCATACTTTTACTTCTAAATGGTCAAGCGACACGATGGGGCATGGCTAGGTTTGTTTTGTTCAACAGCCTTGAAGAGATTTTAAAATATCATCTACTAATTCCCAAATAATCAAAAGCTATGGTAGTGAATCGGACAATAGCTAAACAGGACATTATTTAATATTTAAAACTATTTTATGAAACTAAATTTGAATTTTCATGTTGAAAGAATACCTTTGAATTCTTTAGTTTAATAGTTGTGAATTCTACTTCACATACATAAAATGTTTCATAAATATTTAAATTTCGCATGATATATTCACTTCATATCTTACAGGTATACAAGTAGTTACCACTTTATCTTTGAGTGTTATGATGTATTTTGTTAGTTTTATTAGAGATGGGCGATTGGCTCCCGAACTATTTCTTAAAAACCAATTACATCTAGAGAATGAGTGAACGATGACCCAAGAAAAAGGAGATTAAATTCTCTGGTATTCTATATATTCTCTATATCTCTGGAATATATTTCTTAAACCTTTCTCATTGCCCAACATCTTTTACTTCGTCTATGGCTCGCTTATTCTTCGAATATGTCTCCCATCGAACTTGTTGATATTTTAGTTACTATGTATGAATTTAAAGGAATTCTTTTGTTAATTGGAAAAAAGGGAAGTAAATCAATAGTTCCCCATTTAATTACCTATAACTGCATGCAGAATTCTTTCAGAAAAAAACAAAATTATTTTTAAATTATCTCGTCAAAACAAGATATCTAAATCACCAATTCTATATATACTGAAAAATGATATTAGGTGTTTTAAAAATAAAGAGAAATACATGTTTATTCGTTTACGTAAAGAAAAAAAGATAGAAATAGTACAATATATCTTTTTGTATACTAAAGATATAATTGCATTCGTAAGCGATAGCTAAATTTTAAACTTATTGCATAATACAAAAAATGCTTAGTAATAGTCTAAAGGAATGTATTGTGCCTAAGGATTTTTTCATAATAAGTAAACGTCCTTTTTTTTTTTAATATATATATATTAGAGCAAAATTTAGATCAGTTATACTTATATAAGAAAATTTGTTTTTTAAATGCTCTCTTTTAGAAAATGAGATTTTCTTGCATAATAATTATTTGAGTGATTAATATAAATATATTTATTAAAAAAATTATTTAAATAAATAATATTCCTGGAATGACAAGCATCCTGGAGAAAACAATAATTATCTCTTCATTTATCCAGGGGTTATATCAGTCCGAGAATAATGATACTAAACTGGAAGCAATTTAATTGACTTTTAAATAAGTCTTTTCAGCTAATTACGTTTTCTATCTGAAATACCTTTCTATGATAATCATCAAGAATCTTATGATAATCATAAGATTTTTGCATTCAATGCTTAAAAATATAGAATCAATCAGTTTCGCTGAATTTTTGAAAAATTATAATAAAATCTAAACTGAAATGAAAAGCTATAGAAGTTAATGCTCAAAAAACCAGAATTAAATGTATAGAAAATGATTAATGGAAGATTTAAGCAAAAATATTCATTATGCAGCAATTTCTTGCCACGTATATATAATATGAGATAAATAAAAACACGATATTTTCATTAGTTTTATAGAAAACTGAATTTTACTTTGCGAGTCAATTTATATCTTTTACATAAGTAACTATTTTTGCACGCCATTTCAATTTGTTTTGATCTATTTTTAACTGCAAAGTCTTTATACAACTTTCTTATTCTCAAAGACTCACTATTGTCATTTTTGCACACGAAGATTGGTTGAGACAAAATTCTGTACACTTTAAAAGAAGTTAACAATAGAATAAAACTAGTGTGGTATAAATATCAATATAAAAATAATTTAAATGTTTTCGTCATTAGAGTTGAAATTTTCATTGAAAAGAAAAGAAAGATAAATTTAATATAAGTCAATAATTTATTAGTAAATTAAAGAAATTATTATTTAAATTTGGAAAAAATGATGAAAAAAAAACTCAATTACACTTAATAGTATTTTAGAAAATGAAGATAAAAAAATAAGATACTGAAATAGAATTTATATAAAATTTTTCTTAAATATAAATTTATAAACTCTACTTCAGAGTTTCTAAATTATTTTATATAATTTCTATATTGTTCTATCTCTTTTTGTATCATTTTAAATTATAAATTTATAAAATCTGTTTCAGGATTTAACTGAATTAAGTGTTTCAAATGTTCTTCAAGAGAGAAAGAAGTTCATGTAAACTCTATTTAGAAATAAGATTACAATAGTATTAATTTGCAACATTATACACTTAAAATGATGTAGCCACACAAAATATATAGTATGTGCTGATACTAGAACCAATCATACAACAGACAGCAAATTGAATAAAAGCTTCTTAAACAAAAGAAACCATATAATTGAAAAATGTCAATTTACATTTTTATGCATTTAGCTGTCATTTATTAATTTAATTCTATGATTTCAAGAATCAAAATAGATATAAAAAGAAATCCTTGCATAAATAGACCATTGATAAGAAAGGCTTTTTAAAAATAAAATAAACTAATTAGAACAGAGTTTCCCAACTTTTTTTTGAGGCTTCCCCAATCTGTTAATAATGTTTTCATGCCTTCCCCCTATACTTCGAAAACTTTCTTTTTTTCGCTGCATTTTGCACAGATAACAATAAAACAAATAATCAATCAGTTAAAATGGTCGATTTATGAACGCGTCTCCACTCTTTCACCAATTTAGTAAATTATAAAAATGGTGATCGAAGTTTGTTAACACCTTTAAAAAGTGAGGCTCAATAACTTTACATACTCAAACTGATTTTTCAACAAAAACTGCAACGTCAAATTTGTCTCATATATGCTGGAATGAATTTCACAGATATTCATGCATGTCCTGTAGGTACACAATTGTTCTCTAAGTGATGAATATTTGGTGCTAGTTTCATGCTGCGACTTGTCGAAACTTGCATAAACTGCGATTGACGACGTCGGGTTTTAAAACAGTGGTTGACTGAATAAGTGAATATAGGTAAAATATTTAATTTCACTAACTTTAGCGTGTAAATTTAACATTACATTGAAATGTTATTTGTTGATGTTATTTCTTAATGTTTTTTTTAATTTTTTCTTGACTTTAGCTACTTTAGTGGTATAAAAAAAATAAAAACAAAATACAAACGTTTTCCGCCACCCTTGACATCTCTCTAGCCCCCCTCGGAGGCGTGCCTCTTGGTTGGCAACTCTTGAATTAGAATAATGTACGGTTCAAAAACTTAAACTATTCTTAAGAGCCTCAAATATTTTATCGCGGCAAGATGGTATACAGGGATATAATATTATCAGAACCAGCTTATAATTGAGCTTATAGAACAGTATTTTTTTCAAAGTGACTCTAAGAAATCTGATAGAATACGTATTTTTATTGCTCACTATCACAGAAAAATTTATTATACCATAGAAGCACTAATAACAATTTGAACAAATTGTAAAATGAAGGGTTAAGTATAAGGATCTGATATTAGAGTGGCACCAATCGCCAATATCTTAGATACGTGATTGGTTTCATTTGGTTGCCACTCAATGATTATTTTTTTGCAGACGAAGACTAAATATGTCGGTACTCATAGCTTTAAGTGTATTCCGAATCATTACAAACATTCAAGCCCAAGGTTGAGATACGTGAAAAATCACAAATGACTGTTAAGACATTTAGCTAAACAAACACTAAGTAGTGTTTAAATCAGAAAGTTTGTGATATTTCTGATAAATTTAATATTATTGCTGATATACTGTGAAAGTTTGCTTATTAGAAAGAAATTTCTACTGAAATTAATATAATTTTAATTAAGGTAGTACTCCAAGAAGTACTAATAAAATTAAAGGTGAGAGAAAAAACAGATGGTTGTCTCACTTTTATTATAAAGATATCAATTGAGTCTTAGATTACGTTAAGTGATACTGAAAGATAAAGAAATAAAACAAAAGAATTTGTCAAAATATTTTCTTCTCTGAAGGCTAGCTAATAGCTGTATAATTACAGTTAAAGTTTTCATTTCAACTTTTGGGTTCGATTCTCATTTCGATCATGATTGTTTGTAATGGTTAAAAATTCAATTTTCACTGTAGTCTCTGATCAAGTTATCCTTTTGGACAAAAAGGTAATGAAAGATTTTACTCTTTTCTACTAAGAACTAAAAATCGAAACTAAGCATTGAGAACAACTTCAATAACTAAAGGTGCAAAAGCTCGAATAATTTTCTATATATTTTAATAAATGTTTATACAATATTTGCATAGAAGGAATTGGCTGAAAGCCTCTAAAAATCTAAATTCAATGGAATAAAACATCATAGGATATTAATCCCTTCAAACAAACCTATACGCACGTATTACAATCGAACAAATTCTAAAACGAAAACATTCTTTTTTCAACAATCACAAAATAAACATAAAACCTAACATGCGCTTATAGGGCCATCTGTTGACAATAAAAGTTAACTAATATTTCATTACAGGAATGTATGGTTACAAAAACAAGCCAAAATTATACTCTGAAAATTTATCGTGTAATTTTTTTATGAAAGAAATGCTATAATGTCACGCAATAAATAAATTTCTGGAAATGATCAAACCACCGAAATTTTATAAAATATTAAAATTATAGTTTAAATAGTTATTTATCAATACTACATCGTCAGGTAAAATTAATTGTATTATTGTAATTGATTGTAAGTCATTCAATTGTAAATCATAAGAATCCTTTACAAACTTAAAAATTAAAACTCGTTTTACAAATCTATTTGAGTTTTTGTCTAAAATGAATAAATGACGATTCATTGTAAAAGATAGCATTAGCTGAAGTTTTTATTTTAAAAATTGTTGTAGCTGGATAAAGTTTAAATCAGATTTTGGAATACGAATTTATTCAATATGGTCTATTGAAATGAGTCATCAATGATAATAATTACCATTTCAAGAGCTGCTTAACTCATGTTCTTTGTCTTTTTTATTATTCAGTAAAACCTAGCAATATCAAAAATCAATTTTTAAAAGGGAAAATTATGGTTCCAAGTCTAGGTCAGAAATTTTCATTGGGGATGTTTATCAATAAAAAAACAACTATAATACAGAAGTATATTGTTCCAACAAACTTCACAAAATATATCTCTTGACAAAATTAAAAAAGACTATCAGGCCTTTGATTATATAATTTATGATTTTCAATGTCTAATGATATTACTTTTTATTTCCAAAGCCATCGATATCAATCAGATGAATAAATATATGATGTTACATTTTGACCTTATGACTACTATTATAGTAAACTAAACCAAATAAATCCTTAAAATATAGGTGTACGCCAAAAATGTCATATTCTAGTTGCTTTATAAGATGATGAGAAAGTTTTCGATGGGAAACACTTTTTATAAACTAACATAAATATTTTTTAAATCAGTAAAATCTCACTTATATGTTGCTTAGCACGGTTTATTTATTATGAAAATTAAGGTTACATGACTTATCTTTGACTCTATGTATTTGATTGTGGAATAAGTTCGTAGCGTTTTCACCAAAGACTTTTATTCAAACAAAAAACAATAAGTTAATTAATTATATATTCATCGTTACTGTTTGCAACCTCTGCCCACTTCTCTACAAATTTGTTAATGCAGTTCCACCAAAAAATTGTCTGGTCTGGTGTCAACGAAGTTGTTGAGACAGACTTTAAGGACTTCTTGGTACTCTGGGAAATGCTCGAAAAGAATGCCACTGTTAACAAGAAGTTCTGCATTGCCCAACTACACCACGTGGATGAGGCTTTTCGACTGATAATACCTGATTGACATGATCAAACCATATTGCTTCACGACAACACCAGGCCCCATGTTGCACAAGTCGTCAAAGCCGCACTCCAAGAGCTCGAACGGAACATCTTTCAGTATCCGCCATATTTTCTGGACCTTGCTCCGACCGATTACCAACTTTTCCACTCCTTGTCAAACTATATGAAGGGGAGCGTTACCTTCGATAACAAAGAGGTCCTTAAAAACTTGCTCAACAACTTCTTTGACACCAGACCAGGCGATTTTTGGAGGAACGGCATCAACAAATGGGTCGAGAAGTAGGAAGAGGTTGTAAACAGCAACGGCGAATTTATAATTTATTAACTTATTGATATAATTATTGTTTTTTGTTTAAATAAAATTATTTGGTGAAAACGCTACGAACTTATTCTAAGGAATAAGTAACTAACCTAATACATATACATCTGTGAATCTGATGGTTGTATGCACAGGCAAATATGAGAAAGATTTTTGTTTATTCTGTCTTTTTGTTGTGTACTAGCTTGAATGTTCTGAAACTCAATGCTCATTTCGAAATTTTTTAGGCATTTCTATGTTTTTAAAGTTATAGTTTTTTCAAGGATGTTCAAATAATCTCCTCTAGTATTAGGAGATGTCTGCGTTCTAGTTTTCCAAAGCGTAATGTCTTAAATCATTCAGTTCTAATAATCGATACAAAATGATTTCATATCCCTTTTAATCTCATTTTTGGTATGAAAACGAAGTTTTCTTTTTAGATTAAAAATACCTAAAAATCACATTTAGGAATAGATTAAGTGGATAAAGTTAGTGTTTTTATTTAATTATTCTTTATTCAAAAATACTCAACTAACAATCCAAACGAATGGAAATAAGCATTGTCATGATATAGCAAGGGTCCTCTAGCATTTAACTTCTTGAACAATTTTTAGCAGACAACTAATAATCCATCAGTTAGCTATATTTTATGGCCTTTCAGTTTGATCACTTTAATCAGCTCTATATTGTTGAAAAACGACGTATAGTATATCTTTTCACTATACGTTTCTTATCGCTATTTTGGGCATGGTATCTTTTATTGTAGTTTAAAGATATTTAGCATTTCTTACTGATTATGATTTTAGTAATAATGCAGCAACCACTACCTTTAATTAAGTTAAAAAAGTATTTAATACCTTTATACGCACTTTTTTATAGTGTTCGGTTAAATTATAGGAAACCTAATGGCAAACTATTTTTTCATATGCAAGGACATAAATAAATTTATATATGGTGGCCAGTCTAATGTTAAATTCCTTCTGTATTATTTGATAACTACTATGATCAATATTGAATAACATTTCTCATATGAAAGACATTACCCGAATGAATAGCTGACAAAAAATTCATGTGTATTTCTACTTCTAAGAACATTTTAACCTCTGTGAAATTTTATATAAACATCTGAACACAATAATACACTATAGACTTTCAACTCCAAACGTGGATTAAAGACATTGACTGCATTTTTCTAGTAAATCCACTTCAAAGTTAAAAAAAAAAATCAGATTACTATGATGTTCTCGCAATTCCATTTTATCCTCTCTAAAATGTTTCCTACTCAGTCTATTTGAAATGGAACATAAAAATCATTTGATAGGATAAAATAATTCACATTTTCGAGTATATAACCATTCATATCTTCTACCACTTTATTTCTGTATGTCAGACAAATTACAAAGTATCTTCCATATTCTATGCTGTTTGCGTTTAAAAAGAGAAACACATGCTACTCAAGTTTGTTTGTGTTCTTCAACTATACTCATTATCATTATTTACAAAGTTACTTAGAACAAGTTACTATTTACAAAGTAACTTTATGAAGAACTTCGAATCTCAGAGATCCACTCGTTATTTCTAGCTGGTATAAATAACGCTTGGAAGATTCCATCTCGGCATGCCGCTGGGTGCCCTGGTTTCCATTGAATTCCGAATTAATTTATCTCTGCTATATTATAATATATAGGTATTTGCATTTAGCTTATAACATTACTTATAATAATTATTTATCAATATAGTATATACAAATGTATATAAATTGATACATTTCGTAATTACATAATTGTTACATATTTATTATATATCCCTGAATGCACCAGCTTCGTTAGATTCCGTTTAATAATTTTACAGCTCATTCAATCTGATTTACCATTTGTTTATATTAGATTTTATTAAAGGAAATGTTATTTAGACTCTGCTCAGTTATAAATTGAAATCCAATTCAATAAATTAATGCTATGAAAACAAGTAGAGAATATATGTTAAATACTTTTTTTATATAAAATACCGAAATAAAAAAGTGCCAAAGAATTAAAAAAAGCTTTTCTGATTGAAGTTTCAGCTTAAATGCGAAAATATAATATTCTATTTTTTAACAAATAAAATTATGTATATTACAAATAATATTTTAAGTTCTATTCTAATTATTAGCTTTGGAGTGGAAAACTTTGAATTAATACAATGAAGATATAAGCAGTAAAAGTAAAAGTGTATACAATATAGAAAAATTTTATTAATACTTTCTCAAAACAATGTTTTTCATCGCAAAATAAAGCGTATCTAGTAAGAATTTAGTAAGCTTTTAATTTCAAATACAACTAACTATATTATCGTTTTTTACATCAATAAATTGTTCTATGGCATTTCAAGATCATTCAAACAAATTTAATTTTTTCAATCAAATTTATTTTATGTTCACAGTTAGTGTTAAAAATTATAGTTAAGGGCTTATAAAAATTTCCCATTTTTTGCAGAGGTGGAAAATAAGCAATGTAAACTTTGCAATATCTCCAAAACATTTTTATTATAATATATTGAACTTGAAGTAGCATTATAGATGAATCAGTTAAAAAGCTGTGATAGATTAAGAACATAAAGTGTTAGTGGGCTTAGAACAATTATTTTAAATTGTGCATAGGCACTGTTCATCTTCGCTTTAATGCATTTGCAATTGGTGACATATTAAGAAAGGAAGAAATACATTCGCTAAAGCGGGTAGAAATAATGATTTTTTTCAAAAATTAGAAACAAATAGTAAATAATTTTATTTTTTAGAAAAAAATTACTTTGGGGAAATGTAAAAAAAAGATGATCCGTAAATATTTTTACTTGCTTCCAGCGATAACGCATAGCTGACAATTTTAAAAATCGAAAACCAATCACATACTTCTTTCTTGAAGCGAGAAGAGTTCCGAAGAGTTATGTTAAATTAATTATATCATGAAATGTAAATCATTTTATAGGATATTCAAATCAACGCTAATTTTGTATTAAATTGATTGAAAACGCTCTAATTAAAATTTCGAAAGGAAACAGTTTTTATTTTAAGTTAACCAGAGACGACATCCTGATATAAATTTAATTCTATTCCTTGCAACAATTCTCAATTCAACCTCGGACAAAATTTCAAAACCAATTTGTAGTATATGAAAAAAAACTGACAGTCCAGTTCTTTGCAAATCATCCTTATCTTTTTCCTCGTAATCTTTGACCGAAGTTCTAATTAAATCTGCTTAAACAATAATCGGATTCCGATTAAAAATTTATGTGGATCGAAAGAGCTTTCAGATTAATGATCCATTTGACCTTAAGTATTTGAAGGACGAGCCAATTATTTCGTATTATGTCCAACTGCAGTGGCTTTAATAAAAAACCAGTAGCCACTTGAAATGACCATGACGGTAATTTTCATTTTTAACGAGCTATGATTCAAATCTAATTTAAAATATGCTTAAAAAGTATTTAACTACCTCAATTTAAACACTTTTCTAAAAGTTATGACTTTTCTTGTAAATCAAATAACAATATTGTCTCTCATCTTCGAAAGAAAATGTTTTGACTGATTTTATAATTGTATTAGCTATTTATTTACTGATTATTTATGCGATACATTAAAAGTTGATGTAATATCTATTTTTGTTTTTTAACTTATTAGATGTCTACATTTAAAATGATATTAGCTTTAATGTAGTATGAATGAAACAAGGCCAAACGTATAATAGTGCAACTATTAATAAATTTAAAAAAATGTTTTTTTTAATCACAGCATGTTTTGCTTTAATTATAAAAATCGAAGCAAATGATTGATTAGCAGAAATCCAATTTTGTCTAGTTTTCAATACTACATATTATTTTATATTTATTTAAATCAAACAGTTCACCTGGTTTTAATTTTTGTATGAAAATAAATTGGGAAATTTATTAATTTTGATTATAGATTGGTTTTTAATTCAGTTGAAATTTATTAATTTTATACAAAATTTTTTACCATTTTGGAAGAATAACACGCATTTAAATATTTTCTGATATATTAATCGCACTTTATGATATAAACAATTACTTAAAAGCAATGTAAAATGTTTTTGATTACAAAGAGTGCTCCAACAAAACACGTTTTAGGTTCTTATGAAAATTGAAGCTGTTCAAAAAGCTAATTTTTAAAATCTAGAAAGAAAAAAAAAAGCCACCTTGACAAAATTTTAAGACACAAATTGCAACAATGGAAAACTTTTCAGGTATCGGGTAGTAATATTCTAGTGATTAAGGTTATTGGCTTTATATTTGGTTGGTTGGGAAGGTTGGGTTTGATTCCCAATGCCGACAAAGACTCACCGAATTCTTAAGATATGCGTGCTCGATAAAACTGTAGAATTGAAATTCCTATGGTTGGATGTAGATCAGTTACAATGGGTGTAATGGTCTGGAAAAAAACACCTTCCACTTCAGATCAGTGTCAAAATTGCGGGTCATTGGTGCTATCTATCGGAAGAGTTTAGAGCAAAGTTGTACATTCATCTTCGTTGGGCTCTGGTTAAACGAAAAATACACTCTTTTAACTTAATTTTTCCTAGCCGTTGGTTAGGGAGCTTGCCGTGTCCAAGTATCATAAATAACAACAAGAAAAGAAAAGATCTTATATCTACGTTGCCAGGTAAACGCTCCATTCAGCTTATGTAATTGCTGAATGGTACATTCTGAATAATACAGTAATCAAATGTACATTTGTTTTTGAATAACATCTATATTTTTTTTTTATGAATTGAAAAAAATAAGTGAGATAGAAATTATACAAACATCAATTTTAAGAATTTTTCTAATTGCCAAAACAGGAAACCAGAAAATGATTTAGATACCATGATTTCTTTTTCTATCCTTATTGGCAAGATATTAGAAAGGCTGTAATTTTAAATTAAAATTGGAAGCTCTAAAAAATTTATATTTTTATTTTAAGACAGCATTTCTGAGATTGCTAGACTATTATAAAAGATGTTTCCGTACCTGAGAATAGGTTCAAACTAAACATAAGTACTAGGTTTAGTGCATCAAACCAAGTTCTAGAAAATCCATCTCAGCCATCCATGTTAAAAGTTCATTGAATTCAATGCTTTCTTAGTCGTATGATATGAGAATTTTGGTAGAAAGAAAGCTTCTAAGATATTGATCTTGTCTCTTTTCCTCTTTACGATTAATTGTATTTAGAGGCTTCAATTTTAAGAAATAAATATATGGGAAAGAACAAAATATTATTTTATTCTTTATAGGACAACCATAGCTTGTTGGCGAAATTCATAATTCCGTATGCACCATACACATATCTTCTACAATAAATCAATGTAAAAAGGCATAAGTTTGTTAATCTTAAGTTTATTACAATCAGCGTGCCTGACTACTGATAGGAAGATCCTGGGTTCGAATCCCGGTTCAGGCATGGATGTACTTTCTCTCTCTCTATCCTATCTTTGTCCTTTTCTTATGTGTGTGAATGAAGTATGAATGATGCCTACCCTATAAATGGGTCCCTATGGCATGTGTGAGGGTGCGATGGTGGCCCACACCCTGTGGTGCACCCGGGCAAGGCCTCGGCGGCTAAGAGGTCGCTACTTCTGGCCGGTTCCTTGGGTATCAGGGAACAATATATTAATAGACTTTGTTGCAGTTGTAACTGTCTACAATCTTCTATAGGAAAAAAAAAGTTTATTACAATCGCTACTTGCCTTAATCCGTCATACAATGTATCTAAGTGGCAATCTTTGTTTTTTCTGGAAAACATCATGAGCACAATAGTCTTCAATCCTTTAAAAGATAAAAAGAGATCCTGCTAATGCAATGATTTTTATTAAAGTTAAAGCGGCAACATATTGTTTTCATGGAACTTTTGTCGTATCTAAGGTCTCTTTAAAGTGTAGTTTGGAGAAAAAAAAGTACATAAATATCGATTCATCACGTGACTTCGGTTCTAAGTACAATGCTATTAATTGTTTTCAGTGATATAGGCAATCAGAAAGGTAGTTCTGTAAAATAATTTTTTTTCTGACTTCTGAGTCCTTAAGATCTTAAGAAATAATGGCTAATCTGTGTTTGTAGATGGATAAAAAATATTTGACATTCATCTTTAATTAAACCTAACATTCATTTTATCAATACAATCATTTTTCGGACTTTTACAAATTAACTATGGACAAAATAATTCACACATTATATTTTTGGAGATTTTCAGTCTTATTTATCCAATCCTCGATCAAATTTTACAAAATTTACTAAGCTATTACATCATTAACTGTCCATATTTTGCCTTTCTAACTAATACTTAGCAATGGTTGCATCCACAGAATCACTTCTTATGTGAATGGAATGTATACTGAGTCCGAAGCTAAGGAACGCGTAAGAGCGTAAAATTCATAGCTCATTATATCTTTCCGTTAATGCGTTGATAAAATTTAATGAGAAATATACCAATTCAGATGCCAAATTTATCACTTAACTGTAGTTTAAAATTAAGAGTCATTGTCTGCAATTGACTCGTAAGATTTATCTTGCATTATCTTTTTCATCTAATAAAATGTTTTCGTGTCATGTAAATTTACAAATAAAAATATACTTTTTTTTTAGATTTAATTACTGTTAATTGGAATTAAAAATATTAAATGATTCTAAGAAAGGAAAAGTTAAAATAAATGATTGCCAGTTTATATTTACATAAAGCACCAAATTATATTTACTATATAATTTGGTGCTCACATATAAAATTAAAAAACACAAATACTTCACAGAATAAGTATACTATTTATGTATCTCTGAATGGATCCATATTTATACTGATGGTTCTGCCTGTGATGGAAATACTGGTGCCAGACTGTGCTGTGACGGCTATTTTGAAGAATCCTGCGCTGTTGGACTAAAAGCCTCAAACTTTGATGCAGAGATTTTCGCCATGAATAAAGCAATCCTAAATCTCACTTGTCTTAATACTAACTTTGGCAAGGCAGTTATTTTTATTGACTCCCAGGCTGCAATCTTGGCTGCTGCCTCCTACACACTTAACGATTGCTTACTTGTTGAAAAGACTAAGAAATTTGTTTCCAATGCTATTGCCTCTGACTGGGAGATAGTTTTTCAAAGGATCCCTAGCCATTGTGGGGTGCCTGGAAATGAAAGAGCAGATGTGTTGGCTAAAAATGGTTATAAGCTACCTCATCTCCTGTTTCCACTAACTACCCATCAGATTAGTTCTGAGGCTAGGGGGAAAATTGACCAACACTTAGAGCAAATTTATGCAGCACTTTCAGCCGATAAAAAGTGGAACGCTCTTATAAAGTCGCCTGTTCCAATGGATTTGAATCGTGCAGTTTTTACTGCAAATTTTTGACTTTTAACTGGACATGACTTTTTGTGTAAACATTTACATCGTATCAATGTAGTTGCTGATGATACCCGCCCCCTTTGTTTGTCGGGTGAAACTATGGACTTTGATCATTTCACAACTTGCACTGCACTAGCTTTTATTACTTTTGACTCTGACAACTTTACTAAGGCTGAATTTTATTGGGCCGCCAGAAGTCTTATGTCAGATAAATGCCACTGACTGACGTAGGAAAAAAAAACTATTTATTTATCGTATATGATCGAAAAATCAAAATATACACTAAAGTAAGTTTTCGGTAAACCTACTGAAACTACTTTAATATTTTTTTCTATATTATAAGTTAGCATAAATTAAACATAGTATTCTTTAAATAAATATTTGGAGGATCATTTCTTTTCTTTATAGCTTTATGAAAGAAATTTATCCACACGAAGGCTAATGTGGTCTGATCTTTCATTTTAATACAGATTACGAATTATTAGAACACATATTTGTGGTATAATTCGAAATCATGAATTGTTGATTTGAAAAATAGAGCTTTTTGATACCAGAGAATTCGTTTACTTTGGCGTATGCTCTTAAACGTTTCTAATAAAAATTTATTTTAGAATAAGTTACCTATGTCAAAATTATAAAAATTTTAATTTTGGCTTAAATAAAATACATATAATCCTTAGGTATTTAATAATTAATTCTGGAACATTACGAACATTGGGAGCATTTAAAAAAAACTATATGTAACAATGGTGTATGTGAAAATATTTCAGATTTATTTGATATTTCACAATTCGTTAATTATTTCTTTTTTAACATAAAAGCTAACCAAAATAAAATAATTTGAAAGAAATCTTTGCTCTTCATAAAATATTTTTCTTTACCTATTAAAGAAGAATTAACTCGTATCTTTTTCCATTACTTTAAAACATACTAAGGCATATTTCCGTAAGATACAACACATCTAGACAGAAATTGTTCATTTCTCTTGCAAGGTTGTAATAAAAGATTGCTATATAAATTATTGTAGTTGGAGCAGTTGCGTTCATTGCTTCAACATATCTTATCTGTGTCTGATGGAATAACGATTTGAGGTTCGAGTGCACTTTTTAAAGCCATTTTTAGGATAATTGTCCCTCACAAGTCTGGTTATATAACTTGGAACTCGATGTTGTTGGAAAAGCAACTGTTAGTACCATAATATTGACACAATGCATAAAAGGGTTACTAAGCCAGAAACTAAGTTGAACATCAGATATTTAAGGTAATAGATCATAAACTAGTAGATTGAAACATATGTGGGAAAAAATTCTAAGTTATGTGAACCCACCTTCAAACTTTTTTATTGGAATTACATAGCACAAAGATGAAATCATTTTCTACATTTTCTCTGCAACCAATACGGATACAAGAAAGTATCTTCCAAGTTTCGTTCTCCAAAGAGTGTTTTCTGTTTTCCAACAGGAATGACGAACATTTACCAATCTATGCTTAGTGAATCTATGCTTAATAATTAATGGCTTATTTGCAACTGTTCACGCTTCTTAATCAATAGCCTTTTCTCAACTGCTTATGATCATCTTAATCAATTTTGCGTGATTTTCTTCACGTGATTTTACCACTAACGAAACTCGCAAAGCTATTTCTTATCTCTTTCATGATAAAAGTGGCAGCAGAAATCAATTTATAGTCATGAAATATCAGCATTTTTGTCACATTTATGTGACAATCAGGAACTTTTTGTAAGCGTTTGTCGCGCTCCATTTTATTGCCCTTTCTTGATAGTAAATCTTAGGGTATTCAATTTAAATTAAATATCTTATGCTTAAATGCTATATAATAAAAAATAGTAATAAACATAAGTTTTAATTCGATAAGTTAAAATCCACTTTGTAAGACTCCACTACAGAAAATGAAGAACTAAAAAAAGTACCTATTTTTGATTCATTTATTTCATGCCGTTCAGCAAAATCAGAATTTTTATATTTTTCTACTATCAGCTGTGCCCAGGTATTTCTGTTCTTATCGAATACAAGTGCATAGATCTTTGGTTGCTTCTGCTCGCCTCTGGCATTGTAGAAAGCGCCTAGGCTGCATTCTTGAACTCGAGAGTTGTTGACCACAGCAATTTCAAGATTAAACTGTGGCCATCTTAAAACGACTAACTTTTACCTCCTGATGCAAAGTTTTTCCAACCAGCAACAAGTGTCATTTAAAACCAGCATCTCCGAATCATATTCTAGACTAC
The DNA here is from genome assembly GCA_030067965.1 of Latrodectus elegans. NCBI lineage: Eukaryota > Metazoa > Arthropoda > Arachnida > Araneae > Theridiidae > Latrodectus > Latrodectus elegans. Next base: position 38,739,638 of record CM057815.1, read on the forward strand.
CTAGGTCTAAGTTTAGAGGACCAAATACCATCTCCACTTCTAGTGATTGATTTTGCAAGAATACATGAACAAGAGCTCATTAACATGCACTCATGAACACGAGATTGTTGTGATAGATCATGAAGAATTAGTAGCAACAACCTTTAGTTGTGATATTTAGTTGTGGCGGTGAAATTTACTACTTTAAAGTTTCATGAGCTATGACTTTACAAATTCCTAATTTGACTCAATAATCAAAATTTTTAAGCTAAATTATTTAACAATTATATCTCTTATAAAAAATACATTTATTAAGAATATTATAAAATATTCAATAATTAATTTCTTCTGCTGAGTGTTTTTCTAAACATCAAAAATGATGTTTAGAAAAACACTCAGCAGAAGAAATTAATTAATTGAAAAGTATTACGATCATTGGCGCTTTGCAGGAACAAATATATGTAAAATTCCAGGCACTCTACTTTAGGACAACTTTTGGTATCTCTATTTAATGCGAAGTACGCTTGAGGAAGTAATCTCATTAGTTTCTAGAAATAAAGTAAATTATAATATTACCGAATATTGAAAAATATGTGTATATTATTATGATAGATCTCTGATAACAGCAAAATTTCCTTTTTTGTGGGAGAAATTTATAAAAAATATGAAAAATAATATGGAACTAAACCAAAATGAAACACTAAATGAATATTGGAGGAATAATATTTAAAGAATTTGTATACTAGCAATTCTCTTATTTTAGAGTAAGCGATCACTTAGCGATTAAATTGTAAACATTTTCAAATGGAATAACAACTGAACACTAGAAAATCTAATAATCTTAATAAGTGAGAAATGTTGAGTTCATTGATTCATTAAAATAAATTCAACATTTAATTAATATATAAATGCCTATTTTTAACCATGAATATAAAATGAATCCACAAAATGAAATTGTTGACTTTTCCAGTACTTCATATACCAATAAGGTTTTTAAGTTTCATGGAGATTAAAATAATAAGATAAATATTTACTTTAATATCTAAATTTTGGGGTAATAAATCTGGTTTATTTAATTTATATGAAATAAAAAGGAAATTTACCCGAATTTCTATCAAATAAAATCCTGAAACAATGGAAAAATCTATATTGTTAATCTTTTTTTAAAATAGAAATAGACACGGATGTCATATAATCCAGGATGCCAAATTCAGAGTTTGGCGGATTTTCTTATGTATTTGGCAACCTGATTTTTATTGTGTCATAGATATAGAGACCTATAAAAATTATGAAAATTTCTTTTCTGCAACCCTAGTATTTACGTCATCGCGCACGTCACAAAACGTCGTTTAGGCAACATTTCTTCATCGCCAAAAAACATTTAGAATTTTCAATCCTGGACTATACGGCATCTATGCCTAAAAATAATTATTTATAAGCATTTCATATTGAATAATAATAAAAATACACAAATGATTCAAAAATTTAATTTAAATGTTTAAGATGAAGTAGCCACCCAACTTCTCTAGTGGTCAGTGTGCGTGACTGCTAATAGGGAGGTCTTGGGTTCGAATCCCGGTTCGGGCATTGATGTACTTACTCTCTCTCTCTCTCCTTCTCTCTCTATGTATCTTGTCTTTGTCTTTTCCTTGTATGAATAGGTTGTGAATGGTTGCCTAACCTATAAACGGGCTCCTATGTCATGCGTGTACTGAGGAAGTCGGATTCCACACCTAAATTTGGTTCAATTGGAAAAGTACAGCAGCGCACCCCATATTGTCAGCCTAGGTAGCACACAGCAACAACAATAGAAGAAGTATTTGAAACCCCCAAGCAATTTCTTTATATACATGGTTAACTTATAAATGCTGATTTGTGGCCAAATATTTTTATGCAATAATAGATACTTGGAAATTTTTCTTTCAGAGATAATTCCTTTTTCAATGAATCTTTTGCACTAGGCTCTTAATAAAATATGTAATACAGAGATTTCCTTAAAATATGAATTGTGCTATAAATACAAAAATAGTAACCAGGAAATACAGGAATAGAATAGTTTATATATATATATATATATATATATATATATATATATATATATATATATATATATATATATATATATATATATATATATATATATATATATATATATATATATATATATATATATATATATATATATATATATGTATGTATGTATATAATTTTATAGAATTTAGCACCAAAATCATTTGAAAAAACTATTAAAATACTTTATTATTAAAAAGGGAAGATATTCCTTTTGAATGATTAAAATTTGTCACAACCATGTAAAATATTTTGCACTAAAATTCATTGGAGCTGTTTTGATGAGATTTGGGGGTTTATTCTGTGTGGGAACTAAAGAATAAATAAAAATAAATTTAAGAATGTTTATTTAAAATTTTCGAAAATAGGTTTATTGAAATATGATACTACCAGCTACAGTTTTCATTCTTAAGAAGTAATACGCTACTCTATCAATGAAAATTAATGGCAAGGTGTACACATAAAAAATAAACTGCCATAAATCCTTTATGAAGCTGGGAATGTTACCTTCTGAATGTCAGAACATTGGAAGACAACCTTGCCCATAAATTAAAAGTGTACGCATAGTTAAAGATTGATCGTAAAATATGCTACCAGAAAGACCAAAAATTTAATAATGCAAATAAAATATTTTCAGCTATCAACTTTGCATGTAAACAATCCTATTTCTAAATGTGATTCATCAACATTACTTTCTTTTTCTACGGTTCCTTTTTTAATTTTCATATCAAATCCTCCATTATCCATTTTGCACATATTTTTAAAATCATTTACTTTTTCTAGGTTTATTCAGTGACAGAGTTGGTTGATTCATTTTTTACTAAATATTTAATAAGGAAATATGCAACCCCTTTTCCTTGTATTAGATATTAATTGAATAGAGAATGAAAATTAAAAATTATGAAATATCAGAAATATAGTTTCTGTGTTTGGAACTATCCAATTGTCTAAAAATAATTGTTACAATCCTTTCATCATAAATAATGGATAAATTGGATACTGCAGTATTCAGCTTTCTCAAATCAATAATCTAACTGATGGATTGGGTTGATTAGAACAAAGTATATAGCTTATGTCTATTATACTGTCATCAAGAGATTTGTTTGCCTGTTTTCAATTAAGATGTATGAAAACATTAATACAAAGCAATGGGAATATAATGCTATAGAAATATTTCTCGTGAAGGTTACAAAAAAGTAAGACCTATCATTTGATATTACAAGCTGACAAAGAAACAAATTCGTCTTATTTTATGATTACAAGAACATTGAAGAATTAATAATCTTAGACAACGCTGACAGTATAATTGAACACCTTTGAAAGGAGAACTATAAGACTGGTTAAGGAAAAAATCAGCTTTAAATTTTTCTTGGCACAGATGCCATGTAATCCACGATGCCAAATTCTGAATTTGGTGGGGTTTTTTGGCGGATTTTCTGGTGTATCTGTCAATCTGGTTTTTATTACATCATAGGTATGGAGACCTATAAAAATTATGAAGAAAATTTTATTTTGGCAACTCTATGACTTACGTCATCATGGACGTCACAATACGTCATCTTGGTAACATTTCTTCATCGCCATAAAAATTCAGAATATTGCATCCTGGATTATGTAGCTTCTGTGCTTTTTTCTTATTTAATATAGCTATATCAGCCCTAATATGTGTTAATAATGATGCCAAAGCTAATTTGTCACAAAGAAAAAACTATAAAACTCCAAATAGCAGAAAATTACTTTTTTACCTATACAATATTTTTTTAATATATTTTAAAGCTTATAAGAAAATGAAAATAGAAATTTCATTGAATTAACGAAACACTTGCCTGGTTTGGTGGATAAAAGATACAATATATTTGTCGTGGTTGCAGAGTACAGACATGCTTTTTCCTATGACACTGTTAAACTTGTATAAGATTTAGCTGATATTTGCCACAAATGAAAATTTAGATGCTTGGAAATAGTTCACGTCAAGTAAAAGAGAAATCTCATTTTTATTTTTTCAAATTTCTATATCTATTATTAGTATTATATATTTTAATTTCTAAGCAAATAAACACTCTTATGTTTATTAAGGCTTTTATTCCCTTCATTCAATGTATGGTAGGCTTTCATTAGCTTTTCCGAAAAGTAATATATTCATTACAAAAAGTAAAATGTTCTTAAAACTTCCTTTTTTGTAGTGTTTTCAAAGATGAAATAAATGTGTCAAATTGTCAGCGTTTCAATTAAAAATATATCCATTGTTAATAATTGTTTACAATTAAAAACACATACTATATTTTCTATATTATAATGCTGAAGGTAATCAATTATTGTAACTTTTCTTTATTATAATTACTAATTTCTTAACACATTTTTATCTCTTCTTTAAGGGAGCTTTATTGTAAATTTAAGGTTTAAATTTCACTGATTACGTAAAAGAGAATTATTTATCAGTTTCGTTTACCATAATTATCCTGAAGAATAAAATAAGAACTATACAATAAAATATTTTTCAAATCTAAGTTTTCAATGTAATATTCTCGAATATATTATAAGTTAATAGAGAATAATTTTGGTTTTGAAAAAATATCATTTTTAACGAGAAAGTATTGGAAGAAAATTGTCTAATACTCAATCATTAGTGTAGCACGTGAAATAAATATATATAGTTTAAATAAATAAATTCAATTAATTCACTCATTATAATAATATTTGAATGTCCTTATAATTTAAATGATTTTTATGTCATTAATTTAAACAAAAATATAGTTCAAGTATTAATTTAGGTAGCTTAATATGCTTAACACAATATAACAATAAAACAATTATAAACTTTACATTTGTATTTTATAGTATAACAAAAAATGACTGCAGTTCGATTATTTGATTACATAAAATCACAAAAATGCTTTTCGAAAAATATTTCTTAGTTCGGTATCAAGTTGATAAATTTTTCTCTGTATCAAAAGCTTATACTTCCTTGTAATAATTTCTTCAACGATTTGCTTACATTTTCCTATTAGCAAATAATATACCTCGGGAATTTATAGAAATGTAAATATATCAATGTATTTCTTTTAACATAAACAAAGTAATTTTTTTTCCTTGAACTAAATTTTTTACATAAAAAAGGGCTTGTAGTATTTTTTTTAAAAAAATGAGTATTTTTTTTTAATAATTTGTGCCACATTTTAAAAATATAAGCTCTCTTAATAAGAGATTGTAAAAGAAACTTTTAACTTTTTATATATAGTAAAAATAAGCCTAATGGATTCATAATTCTATTTTCTTAAATTTACTCACTTAAAGTATTAGTATTAAATGAAGAAAATGTGTTAAATAATATGAGGTCTGAAACTTAGTCTGAAATTAAAATTATTTTTTTAATTAAACAGAGTAATATATATGGCACAGATGCCGTATAATCTAGGATGTCAAATTCTGAATTTATTTTGGAGATGAAGAATTGTTCTCAGGATGACGTATCGTGATGTGTGCGATGACGTTAATACTAGAGTGTTCAAAATAGAATTTTGTACATAATTCTTATATGTCTCTATATCTATGACGTAATAAAAACCATGTTGGCAGATACATAAGAAAATCCACCAAAAAATCACCTAATACAGAATTTGGCATCCAGGATTTTACGACATTTGTGCCACATTTATAAAATAATTTTCTACATTCACATATAAATTTAGCCTTTTAATAAAAGTATAATCATTCAAAGTATGTGTGTGCAACCCAACATCAAAATTTATACAAGAGACAAATATTTCAACTAGAGAAGAATTTCTTTTCAACTAGAAGTAATTTTCACTCAAATTCAAGTATTTTAAAAAGAATTTAAATTTAAAAATTCATCTACTCAGAAATCTTAGAAAAAATCCAGTTTTCAATCATCACTGGGAGCTAAATGTCTTTAAATTAGCACATTTATGTCATAAATACATAACTGCATGGGGAGACCCTGAACTGTACCTTAAGGTTAACAGGGGCCGTCTCCCCAACATCTGGTGTGCTCCACACCTCTACGAGGTCCCTGAGGACACCACAATCGTGGCATTTAACAAGAAAAATAAACTGTGCTTACAAAATGGTAGCAAGAAGTTACAATACGTTTTAAAGGAACTTTTAGCCCTGTTAAACATCAGGCAATAGCATTAAATATTTTCTCTGATGATCAGTGAAAAACAAAATTTGACGTGTTGACACATATAACAATCAATGAAGAAACAATTTAAAATCAATGAAAAGACAGCTTACAATTTGCAAAGTAGTCATGACATTAAATACATTATATACTTAAAGGCAATTTTACAGATAGTATGAACACTTAATTATAAAAAAAGGGAAAAAAACGGTATGATAAGAAAGAGGATAACTATATACAGGCGAGGGGAATTTAAGTTTATAAACACCTCAGCTTTTAAAAGCATTTTAGGTTCAAAAATTTTAAAAGGTTTTTAAGATTCTAGAAGTGTATAGGATTCAAAAAATTCTTAAAGTTCAAAAACGAGCTCATAACCTTCGAGAAGTTCATGCTATTCGAAACATATTTTTCATAAATTTCAATAAGTTCATTAAAAAAATTTAACACCATTACTAGTTGTGGAAAAGAGTTATCTTTAAGAATAATTGTGTGTGGAACTTACGTATTAGCGTCAACGCGGCTTTTTAAGCCGAACAAAAATAATAAAAATGTTCTTATAATTAGAAAAATTTCTTCTCAGAATTATAAATCAATTTTTCAAAAATAGAAATTGTTCAAATTACAGTTTACGAGTTAATTTTACTTTTGGAACAAAATTAGCTGCGGTGACGCTATTAGTAAGTACCAAATAATTTCTGACTCGTCTGTGGAATAACAATAGACTTACCCCATACTTAAGATTTTTCTTTTTTTACTTCAAAAAGGAACCAAATCTTGGTCACTTATTACTAGTGAAATTCTAAACTCAAAATTATCTGGAATAAATAGTGTTATAATAATTTGCACGCTTTAGCCGCGATAATTACACTGTACCCTACCGCCACGTAACCCTTGCAGTGAACTGTGAACCAGAGCTATTCATTAATAATAACAGCAATTCTTAAGGTTGTTCTATCGCAGGCATTATAAAGAGAATATCGAGTCAAAATTTTGACATAATTATTTTCAGATTCAGACCGGGCTATTAATGAGGATTTTGAGTTCAGTGTAGAAGTGGATACCCCCCTTTGTGTGATGAAAAATTTGGAGATAAATTTTGGCGATAAAATTTAATTTCTGGTTACCCTAGTACTTAGTTTAGCTTTTATGTAGCGGCAGAGGAAATCCTGTTAGTAACATCTTGGCTCCAAAAAATCGTCAAAAAAAAAATAATAATAAACAAATAAAAAATAAAGGAGTACATGATTGTAAAATTTTTACCAGAATTTTTGTATTAATAATAATAGCAACTCCTGTAAGCGTGGTCTATCTTAAGCAGTATAAAGAATATCAAATTATGGTTTTTATATCACTGCTGTGTGTGTTGTATTCTTTTCTTTGTTTCATGAATATTATGTAAGCATTGCTAGAATTCTATCTTTCCCGTGTCAACAGCAATAAGTATATTTCTTCTTCTCTTAAGATACTTTGGAATTATTTGAATTGGAACACTTTTCAAGCACATTTTTATGAGGATGATTTTCAAAGATATTCTTTAGAGTATACTTAATTGTTTTTTTTTTTTCATGAATTAGAAAATAACATGCAAACTTTCAAAATTTTTAACGTTAACAACAATTAATTAATATTTTGAGGAGATTCGATAATAGGAAAACGTTCGAATTTATGTAGTTATAACTTGTTGCTGTTGTATAATGCCCGGCTACTAGGATTTCAACCTTTCAGTACAAAGAAATTAAAGTGATAATACCTTACATAATAGGGCACCCTGTGGGTACGCCATCATAAACCCGAAAGTTGGTGTTTGTGGTTTTGAAGCCGAGATCAAGCAGAAGACCTCCATACTTGCTCTGCCACTCCCAGAGGTATCATTTCATATGGAGGACATTGCAACCACAACTTATTTACCGTGCACCAGAGCTTATAATTAAAATTTGCATTTTATGCGACCATAGCGTTGTTAGCGAAAATGAAAGCCCATTACTCACAAAAGTGGTAATGATTTAAATTTTTATAAAAACACTCAGAGACCGAATTCTTTTTAAACTCTATATTTTCTTAGAAACGATTTGAGGAGAAAAAGTTGATTGCTGATCAATTTTAAATATTAATATATATGTAGTTTCATTAAATTAAAAGAGACTGAGTCAAGTGCCAATATGAATAATTTTCACTCAACCAAACGGTATAGCAAAATTTTAAATTGATATAATTTGTAAACTTATTAAATTTAGTAACTTACACACTTAAAAATATTCGCTATAAAGTTATAAACATTTTCCAGATCAGTTTCTTTTTTGTATTGTTAATAGTTAGTATCTTTATTTCAATGCGTCATACTCAGTTACAGAAACGAAGATCTAATCATATGATAGAAATCATTTTTTTTTTTTTAATATTTTGAATGATATTTGTAACTTTGCGTTAAGAAGTTGTTATATTTTACACGTTTATTTTCAGTTACGACAGTAGCGCTTTTTTATAATCCTCTAATCTAGGCTTAAACGCGTTATTTTCTAGGCCATTTCCCCGGAAATGATAAGCAGATGAAGGATGAATTAATAACTTAATAAAACTATTGCCTGGGATGGTGAGAAAAAATAGATTTTGAAGAGATATCCCAGTTCATAAACACATCATCATTTTATTTTTATTTTTTGAACCTATACTCTACCCTATTTATGAAATTTGTAAACAGAAACGACGTAGGAAGAATTTATCTGACATAAATGACGATATCAATGAAAAAAAAATTTAACTTCCTAAATATGAAAAGTGTTTAGGAACAGTAATTCCAGCAGCTGAAGCCAGCAGACTAATCCTGTTATTTTTTAAATGTACGAACTAAACAATATTCAATATATTGAAATAATCATGGATTGTTGAGTTTTTATTAAATAACTTTATATATATTTTTTTTAATTCGATAATCATATAAATAAAATATATTTTATATAATTTATGTTTCTTAAACCATTTTATCAGAATTCTAATGAGTATTTTCAAACGCAAATGAAAATTATTCTATGTATGTCAAAACAATATTTGTTTCAGTTTCTAACCAAGGGTTAGAACTGAGTAAAATATATGGAATTAAAATTAATATACTTTTAACATTGGATTGATTTATATACATTATCATAGGTTGGTTTGTTTGTCGCTCAACGGTCATTTTTTGCACACGAGGACTAATTAGACCGGGACCTACGGCTTAAAGTGGATTCCGAGCCACTACAAACATCCATGCCCAAGGTGGGATCCAAACCCACGAATTGTTGAACCGTATGCAAGAGCGCTAACCATTCGGCGGCCAGCTCCCTATTATCATTGATTATCAATGATATACATTTATGTTTTACACTTTCTTCATACAATACATTTCATTTAATAAAAATGCGAATCAAGAAAAGAATATTTTAGCGATAAATATAGTTTTTGATAAAATAAAAAGAATTATTGCTGAAAAAACAAAAGAAAGGAGCCATGAATAGAAAATAGCTTTTATATATTTTTCTGTAATAAGGAATGGATCAATTTTCTGAAATGAATACAGCATTAAATATAATGCCATAAGCATTTACTTTTCCGTATTGCATTATATTATTGGGATACTTCTGATTGCTCAATCTGCAGCTACTGAACACCTCAACTCCCTCATGATTATTGAAAAGTGGCTAAATTGGTAATATTTTTCACAACACAATGAAAGGACATTGAACACTGTGAATATTTAATGTAAATAAACCCACTTAATATATCCGTAATTCTTCGTTTGAAATACAGCCGACCAACTTGTCTAGTGGTCAGCGTGCCTGACTACGGATAGGAAGGTTTGAATCCCAGTTCAGGCATGGATGTACTTTCTCTCTCCATCCTTTCTTTGCCCTTTCCTTGTGAATGAAGTATGAATTATGCCTACCTTATAAACGGGTCCCTATGGCATGGGTGAGGGTGCGATGGTAGTCCAACCCCTGTTGTGCACCCGGGTCAACGCCTCGGCGGCTAAGCGGTAGCTGTTTCTGGCCGGTTTCATGGGCATCAGGGGACAATAGATTAATAGACTCTGTTGCAGTTGTGACTGTCTACGATCTGCCATTGGAAAAAAAATCTTTTGAAATACAAGATGATAAAATGTTGATTAGTTTAATCTACTTATCACTCTGTAATCATTCTTAATCATTCTTTGCACACAACATTCTGGTATAACTAAATGTATCCCATACCATGACAGTCATCCACACCCAAGAAGGGAGTTGAAGTCATGAGCTATTTAACTGAAGATCAAATCAATACTAGTCAGCAGCCAGCTCAATTGCAAAAAAAGTATGATGTTCCAATGAAGGTCTTATAACAGTGTTAAATATTTCATGTTTAGGTTTAAAAATAAATGATGAATCACTTCATCATAATTTATTAGGTATATCTAATCCGGTAAAACTGGGATATAAATCTCGAGTTTCAATTTTTCTTTTCGTGATTCAGATACTTGTCTTACAACATTTTATATAAGGCAGCTTAAATTATCAAATTAATTTCTGTTGAAAAAAAATTTCTAAATGTTAGAAATTATTTTAAACAAACAGTTTACATAAAAGAAAGATTTATATTTAAAAAAAAATTCACTTTAATATTTTAACAGCTCACTAATAATGGAAATAATTTTTTATCTTATTATTTGCATTTAACATCCTGTGCACTGATTTTAGTTCTTCATCTTAGGTGGTAAAATCAACACATTGTAGTTAACATTAATATTATTATGTTCATTATATTAGTTAAAAAAATATTTAAGACATATTGGAATTATATTTAATTTTTTGTTTTTTTTTTTTTTTTTTGTTTTTTTGTTTTTTTTTGCATGTTAGCATTATTTTTATAAAAACTTATTATAGTCCTTACTGAACATAATATATTTTAAAAAATAGTATAAATAATGATATAAAAAAATAACTTTTTAAAAACGTCAAATTTATTGCCTTGAGTTTCAAATATTATTTTGATAACTCAAAATATTTTTTATTTTATTTTTTTACCCACTTTTCGTATATTTAAAATTTTTATCATTACAGGAGGCGTAATTGAAGTCGCGTACAACGATCCATTCAATGAGTATACCATAGAAATCCCAAAAGTGCTTGGATCTTCTTCCCAGAGAAGAAGGAATCAAAACCGACTTGGTCTGTTGTATTCAAAAGGTATCACTTCACTTGGAAGAGACTGCGACAGTGAAACAAGCTAAAATTGATTATACTATTAAATTTAAAAAAAATTCTTCAAAGAATGAAATAGAAATATTTAAATCACTTATTACGATATTTTCTTTATTTCATTGTATTTCAAACGAAAAAAACGATATATATATACATATATATATATATATATATATATATATATATTTATATTTATATATATATATATATATATATATATATATATATATATATATATATATATATTTATATTTATATATATATATATATATATATATATATATATATATATATTTATATTTATATATATATATATATATATATATATATATATATATATATATATATATATATATATATATATATATATATATATATATATATATATATATATATATATATATATATATATATATATATATATATATATATATATATATATATATATTGATTATTGGCTCTTTGAAATCAAGAATTTTCAGCGAATCTATCCAGCAACAGAATCATTCTTTTTTTTTTTTTTTTTTGGAACGTTTTATTTTTTACGTACAAATGCAAAAATGCTATAATCAATCTTGGTTGGCAGTTACAATTTTGCTCTCAAACAAAAGAGAAACTTTTTCTAAATATTTGTAAATTTTTCTATTTATGTATTTTTCTATTTTCTTTCTTTTTTTTTCTTTATTTATTTAATGAAGAATAAAATTCATTGACTTTTACCTAATGAAGAACATATATCATAAAAAAGTAAATAGTATTTTTGTGAGAATAACTTATAATAATTAATGTAAAAAATAAAATATTTTAAAAAAATCGTCTTCCGAAATTTTAATCACGATTATCTTATGTTTCAAAGCCTTATTAAAGTTTAACATCTTATGAAAAATTTAACTTACTAATTTTGTTTAATTTATTTTTCAAATCATTTAAAAATTTTTGGTATTTGATTTAATGCAAAATGATGTAAAACAGAGGAATGTGATGAATTACACCATTTTATTTCTTCTATGCAAAATTTCATTTTTATAGTGCTGCCATCTACATCATTAACTTAGCATAATATTTGTTAATATTTTTATCTTTCGATATACAAAAATATGTTTTGCTTATTCGTGAACTTTTTCATTGCAAATGCTTTTAACGAATGTTTAACAGAATGTTTATGAAGGAAAAGAATAGAGTTCAATTTATTCTTAATATATTTAAATGTGTCTGGTCATTAAACAACATTTTTATCTGAAGAAATCAAATCGGTGAATAAAGGAAAAAAAAATTCAAATATTATGTTAATGGTTTGACAAACTTTTAATTTAAAAAATCCATACATTGATAGACTATATATATATATATATATATATATATATATATATATATATATATATATATATATATATACATATAAATTTTAACATCTTAATAATCATTTTCGAATACTGTTTTGGAAAATCGGGGCTTGAAATCCTCAATTAAAATTACATTTTGTATTTTAAAATAATGGTGTAAGACATTTAATTTCATATTATGATGATCAATTATAAAATTAAAACTTTTCATGAAATCGTGTAATATTGACACGTTTTTGCTTAAATCTGTAATCATAACTTAATTTTCGTGAAATTTTTAGGAAAGAAAATTTAAACATTTTAATTATATATCGATCGAATTTAAAATTAACATTTTTTTCATGCACGAATTAAATGAAATATTTGTTCAATAAAATATAAGTAACATATTTAGAATTTGAGAAAAAGTAAATTCACTTTCTCTGTTAAAACCTAAATGAAATTTTACAGAAATATATTTTGTTTTTTTATCTTTAAAAAAACTGAAAATAATTTTCACTAAATTTTAATATATTTATTGGACAAATGTATTAAAATTACATAATATTATTGTTATTTTAAATGCATAAAACAAAAATTATAAGAAAACAAAAACAGTCTGAAGCAAAGAATGAAATGATTTGTTTGATGCTCTCTTGTACTCCTGCCTATCAAAGCTAGAAATGGCTTTAAACTAAGCCAAGGTATATGTCCCTCATTAGCATAAAATCCCCTTCCTTGTGAGATCTGTCCACAAGGATTGTTGAGCGTACTGGATTGTTGAACGAAAATATTTTTCATTCAGTATTCACGAGAAAAATAAACAAGTAGATATCTGAAATAATATGACACATAAGACTCAGCGATGACCTCTTTGCATTAGAGAATTACATATAATTCAGCTCTCTGTAAATGCTTTTTCTATTTTAGTGGATATAGATTTCTGGTGGTAATTGTCACCTCAAATATTAATTGTAATATACTTATCTAGAATTTCGATCGACTATCCTATTCAATCCTTGCATTCACTAATCTGTCATCTTCAACTTTTGTTCTTCTTCGCAGAGAAAAAAATATCTTAAAAATTCTTTTCGTTACTGCTATTTATTACTTTCTAAACTTGAAAATGATCACATCTTCTTAAGGAGAGGTATTCGATACATGGATGTTCCAACGAGAAGAATTTCAACATAACCATAACTTTTACATACCTAACCAGTATAAAAATCTGTGCCTCCAAGGAATTTTTTTTATATAATTGAATATCCACCAGTGATAAACAGTTATCGTTCCTTTCGTCCTCTCTAGGAGTAAGAGTGTTATTATTGTTATTGTTTCTTATCCCCTTGAACAGCAAAGCTGGATCAGGTCCATGAGCCCATTCACCCTTAAGAAGTCCATTACCAATAGGGGATCTTGAACGAGGTCCTATCTGGAGAGCCCCTGATAAGATCAAATGTAGTTATGGGAGGCTTGTGCAAAACACTTAGTGCAAATTTTGAAGTGTTTATTATCATCCACAAAAGGCATTGAGGACTGATGACCACTAAGGATAAGGGCAGTTTGATCCTATCTACTACCTCCTTCTAATCAAAGATTCGCCAGAACTCTTACTCTGATACTATGTGTGTACCATGACCATCCAAATGATTTTATTCTTTGCTTTATATTTAGAAAATATAAGTAAGAAGAACAGCAGGCATTGTTATCTCGTCTGCACCAGCTCTAGCTAGACTTTTCAAAATATAATTCCCAGTAACATCGATGTGAGACGAAATCCACTAGAAATTGATCCGATGAGAAAGAAAAGGTTGTTTTAGTTCCCTGAGGATGTCTCCACCTGTACTATCCCTCATGTTATACCTATTTTCCAAATGATGGATGCCCCTTCTACCATACGAAAAGCTCCAAATATCTTCAAACTGATGTAACAACATGAGGAAGCTTAAGCCCTCTAAAGTTACAATGAGTTCGCTTCTAAATTCCGAACAGGAGTCTGGACTTGTATTATTTAATCTTTAAATCTAATATAAATGCCACTACTAGAACTGTCGCCATCAAGTATGATGCCGTCCGTGTACATATGAAGAGCATCTATGAGGACAATATTAATTCTTTCGAGAGTCAATTGCTTTAGTTAGCACGGCGATTCCATTTACTTGCTAACTTGGACAGAAATGTTTACATGAAAGTAAACCCCATCGAGTTCTGTTGTTATTAAATTATGTTGGAATATCAAGGATGACACATTTTGAAATCAATATTTCTAACATTCGCGCAATTCTGCAAATTATAAATTTCTCAGTTTGGTAGTTTTGGCAACGATTTATTTATTGTCAGAAGTATACAATCAAAAAATCGTAAGTTCAGAAAAGCATATATGGAAAAATTACGTTGTCGAGAAAGGATATGTTCTCCTAAAAGATAATGCATTAATTAAATTAAGAATTCAAATCAATACGATCTTATTTATTTTAATTTTAAAAAATCTTCTGAAACTTGTATACACTCGTATCCATAAACTAAGGATAATACAAGTTCAGGCAAAGAAAGAGACACAAGCAAAACAAATGTGACTTGTTTGTGTAAAGTCTATTTATTAAACAAAAGGTAAAGATTAAAAAAGATGCTATATGTTTGACATTAATAAAAATTGCAATTTTTACTCCCTGGAGCAAATTTTAAAAAAGATCCTATTTACATAAAATAATATAACATGGTTGGTATTATTGTTAATACATAGTATGCCCCCAAGACGATGCAATACAGGTCATACAACGCCTAGGAATGCTGAGTATCAAATTATCGATCTGATCTTGGGGAATATTACACCACTCATTAAGCAATGCTCTCCGAAGCTCCAGTAGACATGTGGGAGGGGTTAACGGCCTGTAATTTATCTTCTAAGCATGTCCCACACATGCTCTATTGGATTCAAGTCCGGTGACCATGTTTGCCAGTCCATATGCGTGATATCCTCCGATTGAAGGCATTCGTCTACAATGTTTACACGGTGAGGATGGAAATTGTCATCCATAAGCAGAAATTCTGCACCCATGGACTCCGAAACAAACATACATGTTATTCCAGATTGACATCCCAATAGATGTGGCCTGTCATGGTTACATTCTGAACATGCAGGTCAGTTTTGGAGCCCAGAATAATTCGTCTCCAAACGAGCAATCCTACACCACCATAATGGTGTACTTCACAGGTGTTCTCTTGGTGGTAACGGGTACCTGGCCTTCTCTTTATGAAAATCCGGCAAGAATCGGACTGAAAGCTAAACCAGGACATCGTTGGAAAACATCACACGAGACGGCTGTTGCGTTATCATCATCTTGGAACCATCATTACCATCATCTTGGAACCATCATTACCATCATCTTGGAACCATCATTACCATCATCTTGGAACCATCATTACCATCATCTTGGAACCGTTGCCAAAGCCTAGAGATGGCACTCTGAGTGATTCCAAACTCCTCGGACACTTCTAACTGGGTATGTCCACATTCCAGACGGCCAATAATTCAATCACGTAAAACATCATCCAAATGCTTACTTTGTGCCATTACTAAGCGGTTATTGCACTGAAAAGCTTTTAAAGCGCTTGTGAACAAGTTTACTTCTTTGCAACCATTCCTTATATACCCCTCTCTTACACTCTCGTTATTGTGACGTACTATCGACTCCATCAAGTGGTTTCTTGTAATTTGCATATTAATCTTCAAAATGTGTGTGATATTTCTAAATCTGAAATTTTTATTTTACAGTTCAATTTCTGTGTGATTCCGAATTATCCTTAATTTATTGACATGAGTGTATTTATTTTTTCTAAAATTCAACGAAAGTTTGTAATTTGAAATGCACTTGAATATTTTGAAATTAAAATAATATCTACGATTTTAAAAATGTATTTCAATGGCAGTATATAAATGTATAAATTCCCTATGACTAAATGATTGGAATATCAGGAGATCAACCTCAATCAATTTTAAGCTACGGTATTTCTTTGTACAACACTTGTCTGCTTTTTAAGTAAATTGCTGATTCTCTTAATCTTGTATTTTTTTTATATCCTTTATTCAAGAAATTTAAATATCTGGCTAAACGTAAAGCTAATGTTATATGTATTAATATTCATAATAAATTGAATTGCACTATTATAATAATGCATATTAATATAGCTCAATGCCATAAAGTGTAAATATTATATTTGAACAATACATTTTGTTTTTGTATGTAAAACTTAATTTTTTTCAAATATATTTTAATTGTTCAATGTTGTTGCACAATAAAACAAGGAAATTAAAATGGATTGATGACTATAAAAAAATTAAAGAAGCTTAAATTGTATGGAAGATATTTTGACAAATTATTTATGATACACATTTAAAACATAGCTCAAATTGATGACTTCTAAGTTCAGATTATAGCTCAGAAAAATGCAGAAAAAAATATTTCGATTACAACACAATTTTAATATTGGAGTAATCCAATTTAAGTATTCCGAAATAATCGGATAAAAGGGATTCTATTTTACGACATCATCATAATAATAATATAAAAGAAACACGAATTTACAAATATATTTTGTCTAGTAAGATTAAGATCTTTTATTAATTCTATACTTAACACTCGTAATTTAAAAATAGCTCACCATAACCTAGGACATGTTTGCTTTACCTTTGCATTTATATCTTGTTCAAATCAAGGCTACCTAGGAGGTCTTGTTTGAATCACACACACAACTTAATGATACTATTCATAATTAACATTGATAACGGTAAAATTTAATCCATGTTTTCAATTTATCTTTCAAGAAATATATTACTAACATCAAACGCACTGGAAGCAAAAGAAATTTTACGACAAATAGCGATGATCACTGTGACTCAACACAAAAAGTTCCAATTTATGAATAGAATGAAATTATTAAGTTGTCATAAGCACATGTAAACAATCATTTCTGAAAATATCAAAATAAAACGGATAATTTTGGGCGCGCAGTATGTTCTTTTCTTAAAATTTTATTATTTATATTATAATATTATTCGGTTATATACAGTATTTAAAAATTATTATCTTGGAATATTTTTTTTAAATGAATTCTTTTTATCACTTATTTCATCACTGAATACTGAAGTAAATGTATTATATTGCCTCTATTGTTTGTTGAAACAATAGATGTTATTAGTTATATTGTTTCTATTATCTTCTTATTTCTGCTAGTTTTACTAGATTAGTTTTTGTTACCTAAAGATAGATGGTAATAATTCAATTTTCTTTACTCAATCTTAGTTGTTAGTTATTAACAATCATACTATCTATTTTAAATTAAAATTTGCATGTATTTAATCCTTTAGGTTATCTAAAGAATAGAGAGGTTTTTTTATTTGTTCTGATTTTATGATAGAAAATATAGTAATAGTACTATAAGTAAATTTTCTTGCAAAAAATTTAATTATCACACATAATTTCTTAAAAATAAAAAATATATAATAAATTTAAGGGAATCATTGCTTTTCATGTTGCAACCTGGAGTTATTGTTCTTATTTTTTCAGTTAATATCATGTAGGTATATTTAATATTTTTGGTACTTACGTATCATCCCGTCAACTTTTCCGCTATAAAAATATGTCTACAAATTTTGAAGATTTTTTTTTTTTTTCAAAACGTGAAGTAAAAAGCAGATAGTTTACTTATATTTGCACTATAATGAATATAAATGAACTTTATTTGTAACTTATATATTATTAAATTGCATTATTAAATGAGATATTTTTATGGCGCTAAAAGTTCACAGGATAATACACAAGTTCCAGTTAGAGCTCCAAAATTGTTCTTTGCTATAAAAAGATAAATAAAAATAAACATAGCTTTCATATTATATATATTTTAATTCTCATAAGTTATACTTTTATTGTATTTTCATTGCTCCTGTAAATGTTTAAAGTTGAAATAATCAGGTGTATCCAAAATGCAGTTGAATATGTAAATTAAACAAAGTTTTAAAGAACTGACCAGTATATCATATTTTTGAATAGTTATTGTTTACAATTAAAAATATATTACTTAATTTCTTTAACCTTCAATGTTAGGATAATGTCATTTATAATGTATGCAGAATGTTATATACAATATGCAGATGATCACTTAGAATTATCTAAAGATAATTCATAGCTTTCACCTTTTCATAGTTTCTTTTAATATGGCATAAAAAGGTCAAAAATATTTAGGAATTTCTAATCAATTGTATACAAAATATAAATATTATGACGGATAAAAATTCTTAATGAACTAGAATATATTTTTATAAATTAAGACAACTGAATTTTTTACGCATGCTATTTGTCTATGAAAAAATATTTGTTCTTTTCTTCAATATTTAACAGTGACTTAATATTGGTTACAAGTTTTCATATGATAATTTCATAAACATAATATCATTATTTCATGCATTATATTCTATCTTATATAATAATGTGGTATTTGTGCTAATGTATGTGGTACTCTTTTTTCCATGAATTTTAGCTTTAAAAATACTAATGGGGGCTCAAGTTTTTTTTTTTTTTTTTCTCCCTTTCTAGGTTCTCAAGTCATTAATTTCTTAAATGACATACATACATGTAATATCATAAAATTAAAACAATTTTAAGTTACCTTATTTACTTATAAAAATTATCAAAGCCATGAAATCAATTTATGATGCTGAGAATGTATCAAATTGCTTTCGTAAGTTTAAAAATTTTTTCAATTGTAATTCTATTTTATTTTTTTGCATAAATCACTGAACTTAGATAAATGAAATTTTAAATTCCTCTGTTAAAATTTTACTTTACATTCTGTCTTGTACTCTCCAATTTTAACTATTACATTACATATTTTTACTGAGCTGGCATCTGAATACTTAGTGCTTTGGTTCAATAGTCTCATCTGGGGGTTGTTATTGGTTCATAAAGTAATTAAACTGTGGATTCTAGTCTAATTATCTCTCGTATACAAAAAATTATCTTAGAGTGAAAAAAACTCATATTTATAATTTTAATGTTTTGAACTGCAAAATAACTAGCAAGTACTTTTCCACATCAAAATAGTTAGTTTTTTTACTTTGAAATGAAGCCGACTGTCACACTATCTTCAAACATTTCTTAAGTTAATATCAGTCTTGTGTCCAGCTTCTTTTTGTGATTCTTTGTTAGAATAATTTTTACTTGATAATCATTATTTGATATATACTGCAAATGAATGTTAATTCTTTGATAAATTTCTAATAACTTGAAATTTATGTTTTTTTACGTAATACATTATGGTGTGTGTTAAATTAAGTATGTATTGCGCCATGCTGTATGTGTAGCTCCTTATGCTGTACGTTAAATTAAATTAATACACTTCTTTTGCATCTTCTCTCCTAAGGAAATGATTAACAATTAATTTCCTTATACTGTATGTTAAATTAGCATAATATCAGACCTTCTATTGTTCAATATGTTTGGTTATGCAGGATAAAAACAAAAAGTAGGAGAGATTCAAAGGATTATTTGGTTGAATTTTCGATAAAATCCTACAAACCTATACTGGTTTTGCACAATTTCCAGATTTTTTACAAGGATTACAGTTATTTCTCCATCCCTAGTTATATCACTTAGAGCAATATATAGTTTTCAAAATGCCAATCTCTCTCAAATTCACACTTTGAATATCATAATCTCACTTTATTTTCAATTTCAAATAACAGTTCTGAATATTTCATTGGAATTATTTACACAGGAATATATTATGAAACTAATAACTGGAAATTAGCTTAACAAATTTTACAAAATTACATATCACAAAACAAATATAAAATAACCATAAAAATCAGTAGTACTTTTCCTGCTCAGGCAATAACATATACATTAGAAATTTTTATGATTTATTAATTAAAAAAACGTAAACACTTTATAAATACACTATATAACAATACCAAGCCAGTATTAATATCACTATAATTTAAATCAATGAGATAAGCTACAGATTTTTATGAAAACCTGGATTTTAATTAACTGAGCAGTGATGTTAACCATTAAAAAAACAAAAATATAAATGCAGTTAAGTTTGAGATAACCAGGTGATAAAGCTGAATCAATAATGTAACAAATATACAATTTTATGAGAATTCTAATTTTTAATTAATAAACATAACAATTCACAGTAAACCTAATTACATATATGTCAAATATTTCTTCATAGTCCTTAATAAATCTTAAAAGATTTATTAATCTATACTCACAACAACAATTTTAATTGAATAACTCAAAGTAAAAGTATTCACATAATTATAACTTAAGAAGAATTTAAAAAACACACATACACACACATTTAATTTATTACTATCCATATTTTTCTCTTTCTATACACAAATACCAAAATTCATGTATACGAGGGTCACTCTGAAATTTTTGAGATACAACTAGGTGTTTTAAGTTATACTTAGTTACACAAAATTTTAGGTGTGTTCAAAGTAGTCTCCTCCAGCATCAATGCACTTTTGTAAATGAATTTTCCACAGATTAAATGCCTCAAGCTATTCATTTCTTGGAATAGATGAAAAAAATGCATTTATAGCCACACCAATCTTTTCTTCTGAATGAAAACAACTTCCACGTAAGTTCTTTTTTAGATTAAAGAATAACCAAAAGTTACACATAGCTAAATCAGGTGAATATGGTGGATGTTCCATCACTTTAATTTGTTTTGTTTAAGAAACTCAACTGTTAATCCGGCTGTATGTGAATATGCATTGTCATTGTGAAGCATTAGTCCCCTAAGGTTCAGTTCTTGTAGAATTTCTGGAAGACATTTAGGGGTATATCAGTTTGCTGTTATTGTCTTCTGTCCTTTCAACTTGATGGCTTTGACCAATCCTGTACTTCTGAAGAAAACAGCATAGGTCACTTTTTGCATCGTGTGTTGTTTTTTCACCATTGTCGGCGTTGGATCATCTTCAAAGGCCCATACTTTGCTGTATGTAAGTTTCATCATCAGTTACAATTTTATAAATTATGCGGTGGCTACCATCATTTAGCAATTTAAGAGTTACTTTACTGATTCTGAAACGCTCTTCTTTTTGGTGCTCAGTTAGATTATGGGAAACCCAACGGCAAATTACTTTTTTCATATGTAATTCTTCATGAATGATTTTGTGTATGGCCGCTGATCCAATGTTAAGTTCTTTCTGTATCATTTTATAGGTACAGCAATTATCATCCATTAACATTTTTTGTATCTAGGATTACTCCGACAGCAGCCTTCCTGTGTGTTCTTCATTTTAAAGAACATTGCGAACTCTTCTAAATTCTTTAAACCATTTGAATACAGTAGAACAAACTGAAGATTCATCACCAAATGCTAATTGCAACTGTTGAACGCATTCTTCTTGATTTAATCCTGCTTTAAAATCGTAGAAAATTATAGCGCGAAAATGTTCTTGCATCAACTCCATTTTCTCTTCTATTTAAAATGTGTTCTACGCTAAACAAGTTGAAGTAAGTCAGTAAAAAATCGTCTTCTATGTTTAAATACTTTGTATTTTAAAATTAAACCGTTATTTTTATTTTGTAAGTTTTCATCTGCACGTATCTCAAAAATTTCAGAGTAACCCTCGTATCAATTTCATACACTTTTGAAACAAAATATAACTTCAAACACTTAAGTTTCAATCATAAATAGGTAAAAGAATGCACATAGCAAATGCTTCAAGAATTATTAAAACTCCAAGCAAATTTTGTCCCTGTAAATGTCAGGTTACATCATAACATCAAAAGATTCCATTCTGATGCAGTTATCTACAGGTTTTGTGCATTTGGCATCTACTAACTTGTAGGATTTACCAAATGCAAATTTAATGGAGTTGCTTATATTTGAGATTTGCAGCTAAACTTACATCAAAAGCTGAATTGAGACCTTTATTTGCACAAATATCTTGTCACCAGCCAAAATATTTAATTTAAAAATTAGATTTGGTTTTGTTGTAAATGTGTAAAATGGGAATAAAATTTTCAACATATTTTCCTTTATTACTTAACTATTATCATTTTTAGAGTTATATTTTATGCTCAATTATCACAAGATTCATCAAAAAAATAGTTTTTTAAAATAAATGTTTAATATTTATTTTTAAAAAAATATGTAATATTTTTTAAACTTTGTTTACTTATCTATATAATGATAAATTTAAACATTTGATATATCTTGTCACAAACATTAGAATAATCAAATAATATACACAGCTTATCAAGGAAAGTATTTCTCTTAATTCTTCAACTTTTCGTCTTTCCCAAAACATTTATTTGAACATTTTAGAAACACTTTTAGCTTAAGTAAAATCTTGAAATTTCTAAAAGCAGTGTTTTAATGATCAAAAGTTATGCATTTGAATTGATTAAATTTTTTGAATAATTCAACAATATTTCTGAATTGATTTCAATAATATTGGTCAGAAATCATGGAGGATCTTGATTTTTTTTCAGAAAGTATATTCATTTATTGTTTTAGGTGTTTCACCATAGTTTTCTTAGTCTTTTAGACGTTTTAAAAATTTGCAGTGATTGCTATACTTAAAATAAAAAAAAAATAAAAAAAAAAAAAAAAAAGTGGTCACTATTTTGTATACAAACTGATGTGACAAAAGAATTTATGAAAACTCTAAAGTTCATCACTTGATATTACATGTTCTCAAATATGGGAAGTAATTAGGGGGAAAAAAAAGTAAAATTTTGACTGTGCAAAATTGTGGTTTTTTAATAAAATTGCATTTTTTATTTTTTTTAACAAAACAGTTTTTTTAATACTTCCATAGACTACATTATATTAACAAAATAGTATTGAATTTTTTCATTCAACAAAAATTAATATTACATCATATTTTTACTCTAATAATTTTGCAAGATCATTGTAGGAACCAAAAATTGTTTTTGTATTAATATTTTTTAGAAAATAATAATAATAAATAAATAAATAAAACATAAAAGATATCTTTGTTAAATGTAGATAAACATGAACAACAAAATGACATTGATACATGTTTCATTTACTACTTCAGATAAAATTTATATTTTAGGTGACATTGACTTATTTTTTTCATTCTGCTTTGTAATTATTGGTAATTTGAGAGAAGTAAATCTAAGTAATTATGTTTATTCTTTCACATGCGCATCATAAAGAGAGGGATATTAGGCAATTGAACTTTGATTCATAGGAAAATGGATTATTCATATTCAGATACCTTTTACTACTTTAAATCTTATTGTATTTAAATTCTCTTTAGCTAAATTCTTCTTGTGAGGAAGTTATTTTCTTGAATTATTCTGTCACATTTGTTAACAGTGTTCACAATTTTTTCGTAGAATTTTTTGTTTATAGAAAGATTTAATATGCAAATGTTAATACATTTGTATATTTTACTGTAACATAATAAAAATTTCCTATTTCAATAATTGATACCACATTATTTAGAATACTTAAACTTCTGATTATTTAATTTTTTGGTGAATGTGAGTAAAAAAGAAATCAGTTTGATTGAAATTTATCAGTATAGTTGCAACAAGTAGTAATTAATTATTAATTTACTTGAATATAAATAAGTAAAATCTGCACCAATCTAAAATCAACGTAAAATCTGCCGAATTAAGTTCAATGCATCTGCATTAAATTTTATATGCTACTTTTAATATCAAATTGTAATCAGGATATAAACTTATGAAATTCATCCTTAGTAAATATTTATAATCTAGTCATTACAATTCAATTATTCATTGTTTGTATCACTGATAGAAATGGTGGGAAAAAATCAAATAAAAAATGATTTGTAACTGTTTGTAATGTAATTTTTATGTTCTTCAGTGATTTCAGTTATTTCCATAAATTTTTAACAAAATTTATTTCTTTATGAATCACAATTAATTTGAGTGCTATAAATTTTATTTGCATGTAGTTTTGTAAGCCACAAAATCATTTCCTGCTCTTAGTTAAGAAATGTAATTCTTGTTCAAAGTGGAGAAAATATTAAATAGAAAAAGCTGTAACAATTCGTTTTTCCTTCATCTTTGATCAGGAGTATATCATATTATGACAAATAGTTAAAGATGATGTCTTAATAGAATAGCTATTCATTAATCATTGTAAGAAAGTACTTTTCAGGAAACATTGAACACAAGAAAATTCTTTAACTGTGATATTAATCTAGTGAATTTACCATTTTTAAAGACTTTATTTATGAATAAAGATTTCTAGGGTAAATCTTGCATGAAGTAAATTTTAATTTCGAATTTAATAAAGTTTCTAAATTTTTTTTCTTTTTTTCATAAAATATATCTTTTAAATATTCACTTGAAATAATAAATAATTATATTTCTAAAAATATCCATCATATTATTTTAGTTAGTTTACAACCTTCCTAATCTGAATCCATAACAGGAGCTTTTCAAGTGGCTCATAATAGTAGAGTAGAAGTAACCTTAATTTTTCAGTAATAATCGTACTTATTATGACAAAATTATGTTATACACTTTAGAATGTGCTCTATATATTTAATATTAATTTGAAATTATTTATTTTCTGTGTCTTTGAATAAAATTTCTAATATAAATTGTTAGACTGAAAGAAAATTACACAGTTGATTAAATGGGTATATGTTATATGCCTCTATTAAACATATGGTTTTAACTTAAAATCAAATTATATCTTTTTATATTAAAAGTTAAGTAAAGAGTTTTAAAGATTGCTGTGAATAAGTTCCAAATAGTTTTATTAATGAAGTATAATAAAATGGAATGATACATTTTCAAAAATTTGAATTTCTTATCTTTAAATAAATTTCATTTAGGTTTGCTGATGTTTTTAGCTCTTAAATTATTAGTGAAAACCTTGATTAATATAAAAAGCTATCTTCTAAGTTCATATTAAGAACTGTTTAAAATTGCATAAAAATCTACTTGAAAGCCTTTTGTTTATGAATGCTTTATATATATTGCTTAATGAATAATTTTAATTACTTCTTTAAATAATAAATTTGTGGATTTTGTATTAATTTATAATTCATCTATTTTTAGGAAAACATAATGGAGCAAGAAAAAATATCGTTTCCATTTCCGTTCAAGCCATATGATGTGCAAGAAGACTTTATGAGAAATTTATATTTTGTGTTAGAAAACAATAAAATTGGAATATTTGAGAGTCCTACTGGTACTGGTAAATCACTGAGTATCATTTGTGGCTCTCTGAAGTGGCTTAAAGATTTCCAAGAAAAACAGAAAGAAGAGTTAAAAAATATACTAAATGAAGAAGTTTCTGACAATAAAGATGATTGGTTCAATACATTTTTAGACAAACAAGAAAAATCTTTCAAACAACAAGATGCTAAAAAGGAGTATATGTTCTTAATTGAATATGAAAATAGAATTAGGAATCTCCGGAAAGCTGCTAACTTCAAAACTAAAATGAAGACTGAAAGGACTGCTCCAACTATTAAAAGACAAAAACATGAAGATTTGATTGATGAAGAAAATATTATTTCTGATGATGATTTTATTATTGGGGAAGAACAAAAAAGTGATGATGATAATGATGTCGCTGAAGAAAAAAAACATGTTCTTAAAATTTATTATGCTAGTAGAACACATTCGCAACTTGCCCAATTTCTTGGAGAAATAAAGCGAAGTTTGTACAGTAATGAAATTACTGTTACTACTTTAGGTTCACGAGCAAATTTTTGTATTAATAAAACAGTTTCCAAACTAAAAAACCTTAACTTGATTAATGAGCACTGCTTGGATTTGCAACGTAAAAAAAACAGTACTAAAAAGTGTCCATATCTTAAAAATTTAAGTGATATGCAGGATAATATTTTAGCTTCTGTTAGAGATATCGAAGAAATTGTGCAAATTGGAACAGAATTGAAATCCTGTCCTTACTATTCTACTAGAAGTGTTATACCAGAAGCAGAAATAGTTTTGTTGCCTTATAACATATTATTGCATAAACCAACTCGAGAGGCTTATGGTATAGTACTGAAAGATAACATTGTTATTATTGATGAGGCTCATAATTTAGTGGAAGCTGTTAATAATATGTACAGTATAGAAATTACTGGAATGATATTAGAACAAACTTTGTGGCAACTGGAGGCTTATAATTTTTGTTACCAGACTAGATTTTCTCGTGAAAATCTTCGCCTTATCAAATTGCTTATCTCTGTTTTAAAACATTTAATAAATGGTTTAAAAAATTCTCCATTATCGAAAATTATGTTAGTTAGTGACTTTATTTGCATATTTGAACTCAGCAATGTAAATATTTTTGAACTTGTCAAGTATTGTGAACGAAGTCTTATTGGACAGAAAATACATGGCTTTACTGCAGCAAGAGTTGCTAAAGGAATCTCTCCTGCTAATGATTTGCCAAAAACATCTGAAAGTCCAAAACAAACTGGTATAAGTAACTTACTTTTACAAATTAAGAATAAGAATTGCAATGTATCTAAGACTCTACCTGAAAATATTATTGACAGTAGTAATCACTACAAACCATCAGCAATATTTACTTTTATTGAATTTTTAAAAACACTGACATTTCCCACAAAAGATGGACGCATTTTAATAAATAAAACCACTGAAATTAAAAATTCATCATTAAAGTTTTTGCATTTAAATCCTGCTTCTCATTTCCAAGATGTTGCCTTAGAAGCAAGATCAGTTATTCTTGCTGGAGGAACAATGCAACCTGTTTCTGAATTTACAGATCAACTATTTTCTCCGATAGGTGTTTCCAAAGATAGAATTCATGTTTTTTCCTGTGGACATGTTATACCACCAGAAAATCTTCTAGCTATTGGATTCGCGACTGGTCCATGTGGAAATACACTGGATTTCACATTTAAGAATAGGAAATCCCCTCAGACTGTAAAGGAGCTGGGCAGTATCCTTTTGAATATTTGCAGTGCTGTTCGTGGTGGAATTGTTTGTTTCTTTCCCTCGTATGAATATGAAGAATATATTTTTACTGAGCTAACCAAAAACAAAATGCTACTTACTATAGAGAAAAAATGCAAAGTCTTTCGTGAACCAAAATTTAGCTGTGATGTTGATAAAGTACTAAGTGAGTATGCAAAATGCATATCCTCAGCTTGTTTTAAGAATCATTTACCATCTTCATTGTCTGGTGCTTTATTATTTAGCATTGTTGGTGGTAAAATGAGTGAGGGAATTAATTTTTCTGATGAGCTTGGAAGATGTGTAATTATGGTTGGACTTCCTTATCCCAACAAATTTTCTATTGAATTGCAAGAAAAAATGAATTATCTAAATCAACTATCAAAATGTGATGGAAGAAGTGCTGGTGATATTTATTATAACAATCTATGTATGAAAGCTGTTAACCAGTCTATTGGCAGAGCAATTCGCCATAGAAATGATTATGCTTCAATTATCCTTTTAGATTATCGATATAATAATGCTATTGTGAAAGAAGCATTACCTAGCTGGATAGTTAAAAGTTTATCTTTCCATCAAAAATTTGGTCCAGCTTACATGTCTTTAAGGAAATTTTTTGCTTCTAAAAAGTAATATCCATGCCTTAGATTTATTCTTGACTTAGTAAAAATAATTTACAACAGTATTTTTACAATTTCTGATCAATTATTTTTAAGTGTATTTTACAACTATCTTACTTTTTTGAGAGATCTTATTTATTAATATATTTATGAAAATAAATATATATATATTTGTATAATAGTTTTATGCTATATAACATATATTAACTTTTATATAAATGATAACTTTGTTAATACAATCTGTTTTATTTTTAATTTGATTCTCTTATTCTTGATAACTTCATTATTAAATATTTTTTACCATATTGTGTTGTATATTATTGTTAATTTTTATAAAAATGATAGTAAAAAAGAGGTTTTATTACTGTAATATTTATGCAATAAAAAGTATCAAAAAGAATCGTCTTTTAATGATTTTATTATCACATGTTAAATATCATATATGCTTTATATATTGAAAATATTTCACCATATTGACTATGTTTGGAAACTCCTCAAAATTACATATGTTGATGCTGAAAAATGCAAAGGTTAAAGTTGGAAACATTACAAATTTTCAACAAAGAAATAAATCTCATGGTTAAATAGTTATTTCCTTTTATGCTAATTTTGTTTCAGTAGCAAATGTACAAAAATTAATTTAAGAAAGGTATTTTATTTTTTCACAATTTTTTAAATTAATATTTAAAATTTTATTAGTAAAAGGAATTATTTTATAAAAAAAAAAGTTTATTTATTTCCAAGAAAGAAATGTAAAGAAGAGCCCGATGAAACATTTTTGGGATTTATTTAAAAACAGCTTACAATTATGCAGTTTATGTTAAGGTTGTTGTTGTTATATTTAGTTGTAAATTAAAGTCACAATATATTAAAAAACCTTTTATTTATTTGATGAGGATTAGGACTCTTGATTGAAAAAAGTTTCCTTATATTTAAAGTAATTCATACATTTTTTTTTTATTTATGAGTTAGTAAATCTTATTTATTAATATTATTATATATTACTATGTCATTTATTTAACAGGAGACATTTTAAAAATACTTTAATTTTTGTTACATCATTTGAATAATTTATTTCACCAGTGACAAATATTTAATTTCTGAATTTTCTTATATAATTCTTGGTTTTTTTAGAATATATTTTGCTAACAGATGGCAGCACCGTGAAAACATTTTTTAAATGGAAAAATTTTTGATTTGTAAGAAATATATATTTAATGTTTGTAAATGTATGAGCATCTTTGTTTCATTAGGATATAAAAATATTAGCACATAAGTAGCCTTAGTTTAATGCATTGCTTTGGGAGTAAAAATATTTGACGTTTTTCCAAGTGATATCTTAATATTTTAAAGCCTTAGCCTGCCAAACTTACAATATAATATTAGCTTTATTCATAACAGCTTATACTAGTTATTAAAATTTTTATGAGTGCACATATTTAATTGATTAAATACGCTGAATATAAAGTGCCTCGCTTTTGTTGTATGCAAGGTTCATATTATCAAATAAGTAATACATAAATGTGTGTGTGTCTATCATAATATGTTTACTAGAACAATTGTAAACTGCTGTTTGATTTTTGTACTTAATTTAACTCTTCTTTTATTTAAAAAGTTTTAAAATGTGTTTTATCTGATGTTTATTTTAACCAGCATACAGTCTAGCTGGTAGCTGCATGCTTAACATTCTGACGGGCCCAGCAGATCATGAATTTGACTCCTACTTGGGACCTGATATTTCGTAATTGCCCATAACTATTTTAAACTATGAATCTCTGTTGAATAAGCCATCGTGGAGAAACAACCATAGAATTACAAAAAATAAAAACGAAGTGAATCATACAATTGAGTTTCTTTTAATGTCTTACAAGTAAAAGTCTATTGGGTTGCTTATTTCATAACTTGAAACAATATACTTTTTCTCGGATTCCAATGCAATCGGCTTAATATATCTTTGCTAATAGCATTCAGAACTATCTTCGAAAAGTTTTAATTTTTTTCCCCATCTTTCTCTCATATTTTAAAACTAATAAAAGCTATGACTATTGTATCATGATCACTTTCAAATCTATTGTGTATAACACCCAGTTATTATGATTTCCTCATGGGGGTACCCAGTAAAGGTGCCAACGTAGCCTAGAAAGTGGTTCTTCGTAATTTACAAGCAGGGACTAAGCAAAAGACCCTTAATTCGGCCTGGCATTCCCAGATGCATTTCACATGAAAGACATTGCGATCACGTTATATTTAATGGGCTCCAACAGCGAACACGACTAACTAGCCAGGATACCTTGGCCTAATTTCAAATCTTTATGAAAATACTTCATGTGCTTGAAAGAAATTCTGTATATCTAGCTACCAATTCGCCTCATTACGTCGATTTTGCCCACCATTTTCTCAATATGCTTTGATTATACTTAATATAATCACGAAATTGTTCACTAATACTAAATATAGCACATATATTTCATAATTAATTCCTCATTGAAATCTAGACTTGCTGGGCATGAATGCTTTCAGTTTTATAGACGAGAAATTAAGGGAATCCATATTCAACTTTACAAGACGAATCGATAGAGATCTTTCGAATTAATATGATGATATCTATATATCTTTTAGAATCTCCTTCACTTTTATCTAAATTATTAAAATTAATTTTTTTCTATTTTAAAATGAGTTTTTAAAATTTTTTTATTCACTATTTCATAAAACATATACTATACATAACTATTTTGTTAATAATTTTAATCGATTAAAATTAGTATTTATGTTTTTATATTGTAGAGTTTTTGAGATTTTAGAATTAAGAAAATGAGATAAGCATCTTTTTGCGTGAACAATTTGAACGCAATTTATCGATGCGAATAAAAACTCAGATTTGCTTTTGCATACCATGATTTAACAGTATCGGTTTGGTTTGTCACTCAACGGTCATTTTTTGTACACGAGTGCTAATTAGACCGGGACCTACGGTTTAAAGTAGATTCTGAACCACTACAAACATCCATGCCCTAGGTGTGATTCGAACCCACAAACTGTTGAATCGAAGTCAAGAGCGTTAACCATTCGGCTGCCAGCTCGGCGATTTAGCAGTATCATGCTTTCTTGTTTTAAGACCAAAAATTTGATTCTTATAATTATTAAACAATCGAATATATGTTTTTTATTTGTGTACTTCTTTCAAAGTGAGTGCTCGGGAATTTTTCTAGATTTCCTGTTTTATTACAAGAGAAATTTGTCCATAATTGTGAGACTTTACCTGGAAACCAATCCCGTCATAGTACGAAGTTATATGCTCTCTTAAAATTATAGTGTTAAAACGAAAATATTCGTAAGCCAATTACTATCTGTTTTGCCGAGAACATATTGAAAGCACGAGATGCATGGAGAAAAATACTTTGAGTATTTTTATTACCTCACAAATTTATCATTTGCCCTTATGTACGGTTGAAGGAAAAAAAACGCATTATAATAATTATAGGATGACATTGAAATAAAATAGCATTTTATTTTTTTCAATTATTAATTGCTACATTATATTGTACATAAAATTATCTCTATTTCAAATGAATACTAAAACATTGCGGCGCATCAATTTACACAAGATTATATATAATTATTTTAAACCGTAGTTTTTTTTTTATATATATATATATATTTTCGCATTTTTTTAACAATTACAACCTATTTCTGAGTCAGGATGTTGCTCTGTGCAATGTCAACAATCAAAGATATCTCGACATACAGAAGAAGATTTAAAGTTGGACATTTTGTGCCGCCTAATTCTTGCTTTGAACTCATTCATATTGACATTGTAGGACTTCCTCTGGCTGAGAATTTTTTTTTACTGATTTACTTGTGTAAGTAGGCAGAGGCATTTCCACGAGCAGGGATATTCTCAGAAACGGTAGCAAGAACATTCTATTCAGGTTTGCTATACCCCTCACATTGACTACAGACCAGGGAAGATAGTTTGAGTCGTGCCTTTCTGATATCCTAATGAAGTACTTGTGTACCTCAAGGTAGCGGATGAGAGTTGTCCTTTCCATTCAAACACAAATGGCCAAGTTGAGAGGGTTCATCGGCAGCCATAAGGGCTTAAGACAACGCTCAGTGTACTATTGTGCTACTGACTATACTGCTGAGATTTCTAGCTCCACCTATGGGATACATAAATAATGAATAATGTAAAAATTATATTCTATAATAATTTACAAACAAATATTTTTTTTAGATTTGCATAATTATAGCTATCAATAGCTTGCTGTAAGAAATGGATATCTAACTTTAATAGAAAAATTGCGCTTTGGAAAAAAAAAAAAACTTTTAAAACGTATTGTGAAATGAGATTTTGCGAACAGATCTGTGGAATTCAAATCGAATGCAGTGTGAAACATTTAATCTTTTTTAATTACAAAATTGTAAGATATTGGAGTCGAAGAACCTGTCATTCGCGTTCCAATGCATTTTCGTTCTCTAGCGTATTTAGAGAAGCGCAAAGAGTGGTTAACTGAATAAATGAATAAGAACAATTCTTCTTCAAGAATCGAAATTTAAAAAAATGATAAATATCGTTACTTAAAAACTATGTTGTGCGAATGTAGAAAAAATAGGATATAAGGTGTTTTTATGTGCATCATTCATAAAAATTTCAGAAAGAGGTAAAGAAACACGCTCCTCACTTCTTGAAACGAACAAAGTTCCGCAGCAGAGTTTACATCGCTTAAATTAATTGCTTTGCGTTATAACAAACTTTGATTCAAATCAACTTTAAATAAGATTTAAATACATAATAAACAATATAATCGAGAAAAAAATGTAGTTTATGTATTAATTATTCCCGAGAGTGAAATCTTAATTTCAAAAAAAAAAAAAAAATCATTCCATCTTGCTACACCGTTTTCAATTTAATACAAGACGGAAATTTAGACAAAGGAATTTTTTTTTAAGATTTCGGTAAAGTAAATATTAATCTTCTTTTTAATTTGCAGATTTTGATTACAGGAAACCCTTTTTTGATATATGGGAACTAATTTATCAAATTAATCTTAAAATATACATTAGTATTATTTATATATTAAAAGATATTATTATTGAAATACAGAAATTAAAAATTTCTTTCCATAAACATTTTTTTTTAATCTTCATTTTTTAAAAACATATTATTTCCCCTTTCTTTTGGCATGTTTAAGATTAGTTTTGTAAATATTTTAAATAAGTTATTCCTCTTTTAAATATTTTTATACAAATATAAATACAATTCGTTGTTTATGGCGTATTATAAACAGTTAATGCTAGTTTTTTCTTACCTGATGCAGTTACTTTATGAATGTTGTACAATTGCACTGTTACCCACTAAACTGTAAAAAGGAAGTAAATTAAACTTTCATACAATATGTCAAATTAAATAAAAATATTTTTCTTTAAAAGCCTTTAAGCTTAAAGAATATTACTTTACGAATAATAATTTAATAAGTGTCTTCCTAATCAGTAATTTTAAAGTTGTTTTTTTTTTAGAGTTTATTGTTATTAAAGGAGTAATCCGTGAAAATTTATCGCTTTAAATTCATGCAAAAATACATTTAGGCAAAGTAATTCTTATTCACAAGCTCATGTCACGTGGTTTTGATAGCCAATAGTAAGCTCAAATATTTCTCTTGTTATGTGGACAACGGGATTATAATTTTGTATGAAAATGATAAAGGGAATGGTAATACACATAAATTATAAATTAATTTTCTTTAAAATTCATTAAATTTGTGGCAATCTATGGACTTTTATATGTTTTATCACAATGATATCCTCATTAGACAAATAACAAAAATTGATATTTTCATGTTAACACAATTATAAAATTAATGTTTATCCTTAAAAAATTACTTTTTTTCTAGAAGTAAACAACTAACACACATTGCACCTTCATTCATTAATAAATTCATCTGGTAGTTCAAGCATAATCCAATGTCTCAAATCATATTTTTATGGTTATTCAGTTTCGATTATTTTGAAAAAGTAATTATTAATCTATAATGACGCAAATGGTGCATGCAAATAATTGATAATTTATTAACAGAAATGAAATGTGTTTTTACTATCGTAAATACAAATAATTACTTTCATTCGATATAATTCTTCATCACGTTTGTCATTTTCTACTAAATGGTAGAATGCCGTGTGACACCGTCTGAATGTCAACTTGTGTTGATGTTGCGCAACGATTTCTCTCAACAATTCAAATAAAATTTTCTTCCTTTTCTTAATGATTCTCACCTATTTTATTTTGTTGAAATCATCATATTTTAATGAATGAATCTGGCAGATATTCCCCATCTTCTTTTTAAAAAAATATTAGCAAAAATTTATGTTAGTATCGAAACGTCGGTACCATAAATTGTCCCGCAAGGTGATTGGCTTTTTTAACAGGATATTCCTGATAAAAATAACGAGGTAATAAAATAAGTTTGGGGGTTTCTAAATGAATGTGTTAGTAATTTACTATAAATCAAATTAATAGCTTCTACTCCGTATTGGAACATATATTTATAGATTGTAGCATACTTTGTATAAAATGTGATAAAATTGAAAATAACATTGCACATAAAAGCCAAAATTTCAAGAATACTAAGATTGTTTTCATTCCTTCATTTTTCTTATTATAATCAATGTAAATAATATCTTTATTCTATTGATCTTACGAATTAAGAATGGGCATACAATGTGACTGATAACAGGAGTTGGATCTAGTCGAACTTGAGTTATATTACTAAATTTTAATTACATCCTTTGTAATTACTCTTAAATAATACTCACAGTATAAGATCTTAGTGACCTTCGAAGGAAGGTCCTACCAATCATCTTTGAGGCTGTTTTCGATAATAGCTGGGGAAAAACACAATTTCGAAATATACAAGATTTTTTAAATGAAGAAGATAATAGAAAGTCCATAAAAACTAAATAAAAGGAGATGGGTAGAGTATGCATCAAGAATAAGCCGCACTAAGAGTTTTTAATGCAATTCCTTTCAATAAAAGATCAAGAGGAAATACCAAAAAGAGATGTGTGACTGAGCACTTTTGACCATCCTTTTAGAGTCAAAAAATGGGAGTCAATAGCCGGGAGAAGAGCAGAATGAAAAAAATCTTCTGAGGAAGGCCCACACCCATAAAGGGCTGTCTTGTCGATGCTGATGATGAAACTCACTGATGATACTCATGCTATTTATGTCGGAATGACCCCGGAACTTTGATCGCTTCAAGAATGGATGCGTGCAACTCTTACCTTCTTAGAATTCTCCTGTGTGTGTAACGACTAGGGATACAACAAGCATGTGCGACATCAGATCACCATTTTTTCCAAGTTCTTATATGAGTATATATTTCTTGAAATATCAATATGAAATATTTTTTTTATTTTGGAAAATTATTGTTTTTTGCCACAAGCATGTCTTTTCCCATTGGAATACGAAAATAAGCAATCCTGGCTTCAATATTTAATAGCTTAATTGCAGGTAATTTTCAAGTTTTTTTTTTTTTTTTTTTTTTTTTTACCTCTCTTTCTGTTTATTGTGAGTTGATCTGTTTACCGAACTTCATTTCGAGGTGAAAAACAGTGTTTTGACAAAAGCTAAGTAAATAGATAATATTATTAAAATAATAGTAATTTTATTGTCTTTTTTTCTGGATCACAGATTTTCCTCGAAAGTTAGGCATTTTTTTTATTCAATAGAAATCACGCCTTATTAGTTTTCCGATAAAACACTCGTTATTTAATTCAGTAGAAGTTGTATAAGCTTAAAAGGAAATCATTATTTATAAAATGAAGATTCAAGCGGTTTCGATCTCTACGTTACAATTTTAGCAACTCTATAATTAATTTTAAATTATCAACGGTATGTAATGCAAGTAAAAATTTGATTGATATGTATCTAATCTAGAACTTATTTTGCATTTAAGTTAAATTTTAATGTTTTAGAATTCATAGTAAATTGATTTAAATATATAAGTTAGATATAATTTATTATTACATACTAAGTATTAATTATTACAGTACTGCAACATACACAGAAACATATAATAGAATAATGACGTTTAAAATAAGATCATCATAAGTGTTGTTAAATTTAAAGGAAATTTTTCAGACATAATAATTTCGTTCCTTATTTTTTTTAGGTCTCTTCCATTGTTCTATAAAATTAAATAGTATACATGTATGAATAGGTTTTATTACATTTTATCCTTTATTTCCTCAAGATTTTGCATTTTTAAGGTATGCCTAGGCTAAAAACTCGATTTTGAACTAAATGCGTCAATTTTCTTTTATTTGCGAATCTTATACTTAGAATATACAACTTTCCAAAACAAACAAAATTTTGCTATACCTCAAATAAATATTGTTACAGGAATTTTAAAACACATCGTCCTTTTGCAAAACATGATCAGAAGTTGAAATAAAAGGCAATAGTTTACTTTTTTTTTAGTATTTTTTCAACTTATATATTTTCTATAATGTGATAGCTATAAGAATAAAGCAAAACAATCATTTGAAAAGCAATTTTCTCAAAACTTTGTTTTACACAAACACCCCTCCCCATTAAGACAATATCTCAAGTAAAAATGAAAATATTTGTATGAAGTTCTACACACATGTTTTAAATGCTGTTATCTGTAAAATAAAGAACAATTTTCAGTACATGTGAAGAACTTTTTCATTTACAGCAATTTTTAAAGAAAATATTCCGTAAAACTTCATAAAATATCTACAGTACCTTATGTTTTTAAGCATACGTTCTTTATAGCTGAGTATTTTTCTTGGAATTTACATGATTTTTTTTAAGAACTTTGCCATATAAACTTTATCCCCAAATTAAATTAAGAGTAATGCATTAGAACTTTCTATAAGGTGTTAGCCGTTTTGCTAAATTTTTACAAAAACTTATCATAAAATTAATTTTTCAAAAAGTATATTATATTTAATTAAATGTTTAGCTAATCTATGTTTTTGCATTATACTGTATCTAAAAACAAAGTAAAAGATGAAACCAATTTTTAAGAAAAAGTTAATTCAAACGTAGGCGAATACCTTATTGAGTGATTGTTTGGATATCAATACCGTCCTACTGGGTATTTGGATTCATGTTTATGTACTAGTATTTTTATATATTCACGCATGCACACGTATTTATTATATATACATATATGCATAAGCATTTATATATTTTTTATTTACCTTTAAGATAAATATATCGCCAAAAGAAATAAAAATTGACTAAAAGTATCCCTTTAGAAAATTATTGATTCTAACCTTAAAGAACATTTCTGCATTGTTAAAGTGATACAAAGTATCGATACAATTGAAATTCATTGACAGTAAATCCATAGAATGCTACTTTGAGTGTCTAGATTTATTCATATGAGACATTCCAAATATTTCCTTAGGGTGTCATAAATTCATCTTAAAAAGCTACAAATTTTTGGTATTAACATTTTTTTAACAAGAAAATAATGATTTTAAGATTATTAAACCATCCCCTAAGTAAAAATGTTTTCTCTCTAAAATTTTTCTTGGTTGCACACATTTCCCATTTTTTATTTTAATTCGCTCAGTATGAGATTGATCTAAATAGAGTGGTGATTTAGTTATTATTAAAACACATTGCCATTTATAAAGTCAAAGTATTATTAAAAAACACTATATGAAAATTCTTTACAGATAAATTTTTTCCTTGAAAACTATCATTCTATTGACAAGTACTATTGACTAATAATCATTTTAGTGACTAGCATTCAATCAAACTGTCTGTAAAAATATCAAAATTATGTGAACGAGTTGTAAACTCTTAAAATACCTACTTTACCATAAAATGAGAAACAATATTTCATTATTAGACATATTACTTCTTTTATTTGCTTACACATCAGTACATGATACAATATATACTGATTAAATAAACTTAAAATTTGTTAAAAAAATTTTGAACTGTCCCATTGCTTATATTTTTTTTAATTGGCTAAAACATTTTATGATTATCTTCTGCATAAAGAGTGTATGTAAAGTATGATTATTTTAGAATTTAAAAAAGAATTATGCAAAGATTAGTAGTTTTAATTTTAAATAATTAAAACATTTCACAATAAATCTGCAGAGCATTTTGGCTTATTTTGTTTAATGCAATCATTTCATAATTGTATGACAAAACAGAATGGAAGGCTCTTAGAATGACTTTTTGACACAAGTTCACGAAACGAAATAAGAGTTAAAATAATAAGAATATTAAAAATAATATAATTAATACAGATTAAACCTTAAGTTTTTTTCTGACTTTTAGGAATTATTTTTTTTTAAAATATCGAAATATAGCATGGAATATAATCATCTAATAATTCAGGAAATTATATAATATAGAAAAAACGATTTTTTATTATTATATAAAAATATTTGCAGATGTATAATTAATACTCAGAAACCAGATTCCATGTACATTTTGCACTTCTGAAAGTATCTTGTATTTTATATTTAATAGTGATTTGGAAATCAATTTTTCATTTTATTTATATTCCTTCTTCGAATGGCTGACATCTGGAAACTATGACATAAAAGCTGTAGACATTTTAATATTGATTAATTTCCACTGATTGATAATTAATTAGTGATGAGTCAATACTGCAGATTCTGTTTAATATTTTCTTACTCTCAATATTTATGTATTGTTTTTAGCTAAAAAAGAGCTATTATTCTGTTTACATTTTTTAAATTATCAGAGTCATACAGAAAATTATCCTACTGGAACACTAAACTCTGAAACATTAGAAAATATGCATGAATAATTTTAAAATTACACATGCATGAATAATTTCGAATTTTAAAATATTTTATTTCAATCTAATGAAGAAAAATTGGTGAATTTAAAAGTAATTAAACAATAGTTTTACTTATTTTCTATTTTTTCGATGCTACTCTAATTAATTTTGACAACATTGAAGTTTATTTCCGGAACACTTTAACCAAAGCAAAAGTAAACATAACATTATTTTATAAGGGAACAACTAGAACATGAAGATCTGCATCTTCTTAATTAGCCTATGACTTTTTGCGTGACCACTTTTATTCATTTGTTACGATTTTTGATTGTTTTAAGTAGTTATCTTTTTCTTACATAAAAGCTAAATGGTTATTCAACCTACTAGCTGCAACTGTTATTCTTTCATTTAAAAACTGTAGTAAATTATCTGTTACAATAATTTTTATTTTCATTAAGATCATTCAGTAAAAGAGGCAGTCTTGAATCGTCTTTGGTTTATAAAGTGAATTTTTTGATTAATAATAAATTTAGTATTTCATTATAAAATATTTCGCCCCAATAAAATTGTTTTAAAAATACATTCTTTGGGAAAATAAAGCAAAATGGTTAAATTTTAAATTATTTATAACAATCTCTTTTTTTTCAATGATTTATTACTTCTTCGTTTCTGTAAATGCCATGAATTTAAATAAAATAAAATTTGAGTAAAAAAAGTATTAAATTAAGTATAGAAAATATAATTTTGGAAATTAGAAGAAACTTTAAAGCAGTTCAAAGTTACGAAATTATGAATTTACAACAAATGAAAAGAAAAAATTATTTTGCTTCGACTATTACGAAAAGTTCAAAGAAAAATGGATTAATGTTGAAAATAGGATATATTTTTTATAAAAATAATAGTAAATGGTTGCTACAACTAATTATAATTATATCTTTACAAATAAGGAAATCTGCGTCTATTTCCGGATATTAAAAAATAATTTTTCGCTTAAATGTTATTTGTAATTCTTTCTAATCATTCATGAAACCAAAATGTCGTAAAAATCACAATTTCAAAAATACCTATCTTAAGATATACGAAAAGCTCATCAATAATTTTTCAGTACTCATATGGTGAAATTATTCTGCTAGCATTTTGTTTAATGTTTTCTCATAATGCTTGCATTTAATTTGTGACCAATAAACACTTCTAGGGATGTTGTATATATTTTCAAATTATAATATTTTGGGATTAAGAAAAATTTTTCAAAAAATTCGCTTGTATATTTTTATTAATAATTTTTATTTTCATTAAGATCATTTTTTATTTAAAATTTAATAAGAAATATAATCATTAATGTTTGTAAAAATATTTTAATTTTTTTAATAAGAAAAAAACTCATTTTTATGTAGTTTTTTTAATTAGTTTTTTCAAGAGAAACACTTTTTTGTTTCGGCTTTTTATCAAACTTTTCTTAAAAAAAAAAAAAAAAAAAAAAAGATTCGTTTCATTGCCTTGTTTTTTTTATATTTTCCAATTTTTTTTCATTGATCTTTTCTAAATATCTTTTAGCAGAAAAAAATTGGAAATTATTATAATCAATTAAGCAGAACTGATTTATCTGAAGAAGTTAAAAAATTTTTGTAAGTTTCAATCCTACAAATTGATCAATCCAACAAAAATATTCTTTGTTTAAAAAACTAAGAATATTTTTTATTCTAAAACAAGTTGTCTTTAAAGTTATATTGGGCAGGAATTTTCTAATATATTTTAAAATGAATCACTTCCAATTACTGTATCAGATGAATTTATTTGCTAAAATTTTAATTCTTGGAGTTGGATCTGTATTTATATAAATCTTAAGTAGTGTCAAATATATAATTCATTCTTAAATAAATAATGTCTACTTTTTTAATCATTCGCATAATTTTATCACGAGAATATATGATAAAATCAGTAAAAATGATTTTGAATACATTTCTCAATATTTTTTAATGAATAATAAATCATTATTTGTGTATATTAATCAACATATTGTTAGTTTATGACTGTTTGGTTGTCGATTTTAGATATAATACTATTCTATCCAAAACAGTCAAAAAAACTGTAAAATGGGTTTAAATAAGAGCGTTAAATTTTGATATTTGAATTATATCAAATAACCTGCATGTTCATTTCTTATTCTTAAGCATTTTTACTTAGAAGTACATATCTTCTTCTTTATTTAAGATTGCAGGGATGATATTTTCTGTTATGTTCTGAAAAATAGTCACCAAAAATTCAAAGAAAATTAAATTGCAAAAATGGAAATAAATAATGTGTGCAACTCTATTATTATTTAGTTCCAATAAATATTTATCACCAACAGAGAGGTCAAGTTTTATAATTTATGCAAGCGATGTTGTTGTGGATATTACTTATGACACTTTGACAAGCTAAGCTAGATAGCTATGCGAAATTAAGTCAGAAGGGTGCGTCTTTCGTTTAACCAGAACAGCACGAAGGTAAAATTAAGTCTTTGATATATGACTTCTCCGACAGATGGCGCCACCAAAGGATCTACTTTCACAATTTTGACTTTGATCTGGAGTTGGAGGAAATATTCTCCAGACCATTCATTACATCCATGGTAGCTGCTCAACGATATACAAGGAATAAATATCATTAAGGGTTTTATCAAGATAAATTTCTTACAGTAAATTTCTGTAAAAGTCTAACTTTTTTTAATATTTCAGATGGAAATGAAATCTATCACAAAGTTTCTTAATACGTAAAGAGCTATTTCGAATAGAAGATAGTATTCTAGAACAGATGATGAGTAACTACAAATTAAAAAGTAATCATATTTGCATCATTATATTTCGTGTGATGCATTATTTTTTGTCTTGCAGCATTTCAAATAAGAAAATCTTCAAATGTCCTTTCTTCTGATGGGTAAATTCCCAATTAATCAAGGATAGATGTGAAATATTATCCTTTGAAATATTTATATTTTTTATACTTTTAAACTTTGTTTTTCATGTAAAATTCAATCTCTCTAACTCAACAATAGAGAACAATTTATCTTTAGAATTAGAAATAATAATCAAAGAATCAATTTATCAGATTTCATTACGATTTCACAAATTGGATATAAGGAGAAATTAAGTAATACACTTTATTCAAATGATATTCCTCTTTAAGGGCAAGTTTCCTAATTATCATGTAAACATCTTTAAAATTTTTGACACATATGAAAACACAAATTGGATAAATCACAAATTCATTCATATTGATGATTTAGAGAAATGTTAAGGAAAGATTTAAATCTTACCTTTATCTTTAACCAGAAATGTTCCACATCCACAATTCTAAATTCCATTCTCTATTATAAGTTTGGAACACTGGAAAAGAGGGGGGCCATGATTTTACAAACATCTTTTCTAGTGTATCTTTTTGCATAATAAAACGTCTAATTAAAAATATATTGTCTGAAAGATTCAAAAAGATTCTCGAATCTCGATCAGAGGAAAGGTCTTGGAAAGACAGACTTTCTGCGGTCTCAAAATGGCCCAGACATAAAATGGTGGCTGAGTTTACGCACGCCACCAGTCATGACTGCCTTCTTAAACACTTGTACCGTCTTCGTATAGTTTCAAGTCCTATCTGCAACCTCAGTAATCTGGGACGGGACATGGATCGTGACCATCTACTCCATTGTAAGGCGTTATTGAAACGCTCAATTGCGGACAGCTACTGGGAGGCCAGGGGCCTTTTAGATACATAGACTATTGTTACAGCTGTTTTATTTTTCATTTTTCTTGTTATTTGTATTTTTGCTGTAATTGTCTTTTTATCTGTGCCATTGGAAACAAAAAAAAAAATTATAAATTTGCATATCTCAAAAAAGTATTTAATCATACTATGATTTAATATTTAATCATTCTATCATTTAAGATACAAAAATCACAAACCAGCTTCGAAATTTCATTATAAATACAAAAAGATTTATCCCTTTGTTTTTATTAAATCTTTACCACAACACTCAACATTCCTGAGAAATGAAATTGATCTGCTATAGGATATTTTAGTGCAATTTTGTATTCTTAGTTCAAAGATTTATGGTTCATTTCTCTTTTGTAATTTATAAAAGCAAATCAACAAAAGTGTAGTGATTACAAATGTAACTAAAGATTTTCTCATAAGAGTTCCATTGAATATTGTCATCAAGCAGGTCCATTTTCAAGACATGCCTGGATGTCTTCATAGCATAAAATCAGACTAGATTTTCCTCGGTTAAAGTAACACTATAGAATTAAATTATCTTTGTAGAATCTCTGTCTTTACTGAGATTTGCAGACTATAGATTTCCTCGTCTTAAGCAACTCTAGATAGGAAATCGCTGTAGTTCATTTCTATGAACTTTCTTCTTCCTTTGCATGAATTTGTTAATAGAAACAAAAAAGTCCAAAGGAATTTCATGTTTGCCCTCAGAATCCTATAATTTTTATAATTCAAAGCTTTGATCATGATTGCTACATTTAAAACATCCTTATTTGTAAAATAATTGAAATAGTCTTTTGATTCTTATTATTACTCATTGCTCTTAAAAACAGAAACAAGTTTGATTTAGTTTTGTAAACATCAATAGTAATTTAGTGATAATATATTTATACAATGCATTTTGTAAAAAATTTTACTGTAAAATGCTAAATATTTTCTGTGTTTTCTCATCTAAATATAA
Source organism: Latrodectus elegans (assembly GCA_030067965.1). Lineage (NCBI taxonomy): Eukaryota > Metazoa > Arthropoda > Arachnida > Araneae > Theridiidae > Latrodectus > Latrodectus elegans. The sequence goes on from CM057815.1 coordinate 38,783,453, forward strand.
TATTTTTATATCTCTAGCTTAGTATTTTAAATTTAATATATTTTGCATCTTTCAAATCATGAAGCATGCAAAAATTGTTTCAAGATATCTTCACTTAAAATGAAAGTAAAAGATATTTTAACTACGATAAGTGAAACTTACTTCTTCAAAATATAATTAAAATAAAATAAATATTGAAACCATTTACGAAAATACAATCACAACATTTGTAAAATTCATAGAGAACAATCATAACAAAACATTAAAACAATATGCTTAAAATAATGCAACAATGAAAATGATAGATTTTACTTCCCTACCCTTAATTCTACAATGACTATTATTAAACACAATGTTTACGATTACTCTTATGCATGTCTGAGATTACAAAGTTATTTATTACAGTGTCGGAATGAGGGGAAAAAAATTTAAAAAACTCATTCAGTTTGACGTTTCGTGTGGATAAACTCCACCCAAATTCTCAAAGACAATGATGACTGATATTTAGGAAGATACCATTCAAACTATACAATGGTCTGAAAACTTAAGCTTCATTCCATATCTAAAGTTCGGATTTACAGCATTCAAAAGTGCATCGTTCATTCAATTCAGCAGAGTATATGAAGCAGAACGTTGAAATTCTTGCTGAGTATGAGACTCATTAAGGATTCGAGAACAAAGGCAATTTGTGATAAAACTCATTGGGAAGGGAGCTTAAGATAAAGATTGATTTCTAGATTATAGTTTCCTCTTTTTATGAATATTAATAGTTGTTTTTACTTTTTTAGTTAAATTTTAAAATAATGTGATATTTTAAGGAGAATTGTGGACCCTAAAATCATCTTGGCAACATTTCTTCATCGCCAAAAAATTTAGAATTTTGAATCATGGATTATACAGCACCTATGCCTATATTACACTACTGTTTTTTTTAAAATTTATATCTAATAATAATATAATACTAAATAATCTTACTATATCTAAGCAGATATTAGCACTGTGGGCCCTATGGGGGCTGGCGTGCCATTGAGGTTAATTTTATATCTGAATATTTACGTGTGTTTTCCTATATATTTTCGTTGGGGAAAATATGAATAGATTAACTGTTAAAGTAAATATGCATTAAAAATTTAACATGCGTGAAAAACTAAAATTATTTGAATAAAACGCTAAGAACAGTAGAAACTTTCCCCTAAATAACTGCGAAAATCTATTTATATTGTTAAACATTTTTAACACAAATGATTATTTCAAATATAGTTTACTTTATTTCTAATATTTAAATTAAATTAATTTTTTCTTGTAAATTAAAATCAAAAATTATGCTTCTTTAATATCCTATAATAATCTACAGTTTTATAAGCAAACTTTGGAATACATGTTGTAAATAAATTGTATAAATGACTACTAAGATTAATTTTGGTAATTAGTGATATTCAGAAAGATGCTACTATTAAATTAATGACATTTATTAATAATATATATATATATATATATATATATTATATATATATATATAATATATATATATATATATATATATATATATATATATATATATATATATAATATATATATATATATATATATATATATATATATATATATATATATATATATATATATATATATATATATATATATATATATGAGTGTGTGTGTGTATAATGCTGTTAATCTATTTTGCTAGTTAGTTCTAATTTAAAAAAGATAACTATTTTGTTATTATATCTACTATTGATCCTACAATAAGGTATAAAATCTGTTGTCTTATTTAGCATTTAAGCTATAGATTCTGTTGTTACGTTGCAGTAAATATCCTTTTTCTGTCCATCTAACATCGGGTTTGAATTCTAGAACTAGAAATTCCTTTTAATGTTTTTTAAGCGTAGTTAATAGTTGTTTGGCGACAGTTTTTTAAAATTTCATTCTAGACCAACAAGTTCTTGTAAAGTTCTAATACAATTAAAATACATAAATTACAAAGGTAACACAACAAGGAAGATATTTGATAAACATGTTAATATTCAACGAGTAAATAGTTTTGTATTAATTTGAGGTGTTTGTGACTCAAGAAGAAGTTGAATAACGTAACAGAGCTATTTATTTCAAGCATCAGGATTTTAATTGATATATTTTCCTGTTCCCATAGTTTATTTGGCAACTTTTCAACATTTAAAAAATGGATATAGTGCTTAGCACTGTAATCTGCTCCTCATCGGTGGAATCACCTTAATCTCACGGAAGTACTTCCGTAAAAACTGAGTTGCGAACACTGACGATAAAAAGATTTGTGAGGAATCCCCTCAATTTAGCTTCCCTCTTCCTATTTAGACAGCCGACCGAGCGGAACACTTCCAAATACAGCTTTTCGACCGAAGTCAGATTGTTAACCGACTAACTGTTGGTTATCAAACTGACATATTTCCTTCCTTTCGCAGATTTTGTATCTATTATTAATTTGCGTAAACTGGCCATGGGTGAAAGCAGCAACTGGAAATTTTTTAGTTTAATGAACAAGAATTTTTCCCTCTTACACTCAATTAATGATGATATTAAATATATTTTGTTGAATTCTGTTCGCTTAATGTGGGAAAAATTTGCGATTTTATTAATCCTATTATATAGATACGCAGATATTTTTCGCAATGGAAGCATGATTAATTTTAGCAATACGAATTAAGTTATCATTTATTGCATTTTTACATGCAAATGAATAATGTATTTTTAGCAGTTTCTCATATTAATTTTTTTCAAAAAAATTCTCTGTGTAAACGAGTTTATTAATCTGATTTTTTTATTTTTGATAAGAAAGGTATTTTAATAAATAAATAAAATGATTTCATTAACAATTTCAGTTTTAATTCTGTTAAAAATTAAATCTTTCTTAAGATCATTAATCTTAACAATAAATAGTGATATTAATTAATGATTGAGTAATATTTTTACATCATATTTTTATTAATTTGTTATATATCGTGACTGAGAATATATTACCACTAAATAATGAATCATTGGAATGTTCTAATATTCTTATGTAATAGAATTCTAAAAACAATCTTTTTTTTCTGGAAAACCAGTTATTGTCTTATTTTATGACAATATTTTATAGATGAGATTTTTAAACGATTATTATATTACTACTATCATAAACCATAACTATTAATTTTTAATTGTTTACACAGCATAAATAATAGCTTGTGTTAATAAAAAAATAATAAAATTATTAAGAAATAAAATTATTTTTTGAATTAACTAATAATCTTTCATTAAATATTTTTTTCAAAGATTCAATAAAACTACCCATCATAATATAGAACATCATATAATCTGTAAATAGTTTCTACAAAAAATTTATACCAAGGACATATTGATTTTAATTAATCATTTATAACTAATAATATGTCTCATGATATGAAATATCATAGAAAATAAGAAAAATATAAAAATATCATAGAAAATTAACAATTTCTCTTGCTAGTACTCAATGAATACTACTATTGATTGGATGATATATTTAAGATGATAAATTGAAGAACTTTCATTGATATATTTGAATTGAGATTTCTGTGTATTCGGAAGAACACTTCTTTCTAGTTTATTATAAGTCTGACTTTTAGTCTGAGTTTGAAAAAGAACTTAAAGGTATAAGTATTCCTTATAAAATGAGTAGAGAGTTTCCATTCACTCACAGATAAGGTGTTATAGGGCTTGAAATTTTTTCTTAGATAAGTAATAAACGATGTCATCAATATGTTAAAGATTTCATCAGTATACTGATCAATGCAATTATCAAAAAATCATGCACGTGATTAAGTTATCATCTTATTATTATCATCTCTGAAATAAATATCCATAATAGTTTCAATTCAAGTAATTATCAAACAAATCTCAGAAATTAAAATTATGCAGACAGAAAATTTATTTTCTATTTTTTAGTTTGCATATAAATTTAAAATTGAAATCATCCTTAGTAAGATTAATTATTTGTTATTGTTAATTTTATATTGGGGTTATTTGTTAATTAAGGAAACATTTTGGCAAGTTTTTCATAAAATCTCATTACATATAATTTTTTAATTTTGGTCTGACGTTTAAATTTTCTTAAAATATACCATTTTTATAACGTGAAAAATGTTCTTAAATTTTGCTTCATTGATATGTGTAACATTATTTTACTTTAATATTAATAGAAAAACTATTGGCAACATACACACACATTGCGAGATAATTCCTATGATAAATATGAGCATAAATTATGGATATATAAAAATATTTTAAAATTAATATATTTTAATAATTTGGTATGCTGAAAAACATTTTTTATTATATAATTTTATGTTATTAATTAATAATTGACTCATTATTTTTAAATAAATATAATTAGCTTATCTGAAGGTAAATGTTATTTGTTATAAAATTACTTATATAGAAAAAATTACTTTTATAATATATGTTCACAAATTTTTATAATAAACTATTAATTAATGTTTGTTATAAATTATAATTTAATTTGGACTTAAAATGTATTTTCAGAAAGAGTTGAAGGAAATTATGAGTTCACTATAATTTTTATGAAAAAAATTTCTTTGGTTTTAATAAAATGATTCTTATTTAAAAATTGTCAAAACTTTTAAATTAGAGTTAAAAAGGCGTAAATTAAGACTAAGTGCAATAAGATTTGATTTTGAGATATTTAATTGTTTGTAACATTAAAAATATTTACTTATTTGAACAATATGCAGATTTTAAAAAACATCCAAAGAATAACATAAAGTTCAAAAAAAAATTATTATTTGTAAGAAATTTTCTCCTCTTTTGTGTTTTCATTAAAATATATCGTAAGACTTAAGAGAAATCAATATATTTTCTAATTTAAAGATTCATTTCCTTTTTATTGTAAATTAAACAATTGTAAGTGTAATAAATTTCTAAACTGAGCATATTTGAAAATATATATATATTTTTTCAATTACGTCCTTATGTTGGCTGTTTCGAGAGCAATAAGTCTTGCAGTCCAATAAAGAAAAGAAGTATTTCCAAGAGTGGAGAGCGTCTTGAAATGTGAAGAAGAGCGGGCTTCCTGGAGGGTAGAACATTTCCAAAGATGCTCGCCATCCATGTCAACATGTTCCCTACATAAAATGCAGTCGGGTGAATCTACAAGCCCTATGTGATATAGATGTTTCTGGAGAAAATCCTACCCAGTAAGTAACCTGAAGCAGGAGATCCCTATAGATCTAGGTAGATCTCTGGAGATACATGAGCTCAGCAGGGTCCTCCAAGAGGCATCAACTGCATTCGCTTTGTAATAAATTTTTCGCTGGTGATGCATAACCCATTTTAGAAGGATTTTGACATTTTTCAGGCCAGTGGGAGTATCTGGAGGGTTTAAAAAAGAAGCCTCTTTCGCGAGATTGTCTGCTTTTTCATTACCAGGCAAGCCGCAATGGCTAATATTATAAAACTTGGTGTAAATATTTCTTTTAGTTTTTCTCATTGAAATTTTAAAGAAAAGAGTAAAACATTGCATTTCGTGAGTTTAAGATAGCATAGAATAATCAACATTATTTTTTCAATATTTGAGATAGAATTTAAGAAACCACTGTGTAAGCATGCTTCTAATATTTCGGAAAAAAACATGACTTTTATAAATATGACACGAATCGAAACAACAATTCACACTAAATTAATGTGGTCATGAAACAACATTATTTTAATATGTTTTTAAATATAGCGTTTAATGTAAGGAACTTATCCATCAGCATTGCAAATTATTTACCATTCATGAGAAATGCGTATTTTAATTATTTATGATAATTTAATAAATATATGTTTTAATATTCTTGTATGTTGGTGAAGATTCTTTGAATTATAATTATAAGTATTCCATATCTAAATATAAAAGTTCGTAAACCTTTATTTGTAAAGAAGCCCATTTTGTTTTGGATGGTCTTTTTAGTTCTTAAAATAATATTTTGAATCATAAAAAAATTAATTTTTAAAGTATAAATAACCTCAACTTTATGTAAATCTTAGAGTTTATTTTCTTTATTTCATCAACAGAAAAAATTTTGTGATCCTCTGAAAAGTTTTATTTGTCACATGAAGGTCTAACGCTTGTACCTCTTGCTTTAAATGAGAAAAATACTCAAAAAGTTATTTTCAAATGTACAATCAGAGACAAAGATGAAACCTGCTTTTTTTTTCTTTTGTTTTATTTTTTTAAAGCACATTTATTGAAATTAAAGCTACGATTTTCTAAAACTATGCATTTAAATGAAATAGCGGTCCAATAACCTGTATAACGGAACAAAAATTGTTCATTAAACTTGTGACATTTTATGAAAGATTATGCATGTTGTTATTTGCATTCTATCAATTTAAACTAGTTTAATAATTCTCTTAATTTAAACATATTCTTTTTATGCACTAAAAACAGAATTGGAAAAAAATGTCCTTAAGAATCAGTTGTTCAAGTTAAATGAAAAACGTAAAACAAATTTCCTACAAAAACAAAAGAACTTCAGAAGACTCAATGAAAATTAAGTTTTTTGTTCTTAAAGTGTTCTATTTCTGATGTTCGAAACTTCATTTTAAGCTAAGGAATGCCTTTTTAATCGATGTGATCATTCTGTTTTCCTTTAAAAAAATTTTATTCTTTCATGGAAATCCAAAAAGCAATGAGACGTTCAAATTGAAATGGGTAATTCTAATTTAGGGTATAAAATTTCCATAAGATCAAATGACAGCGAACTCTTCCAATGGTTAGGAGCCAGATGGTATAGCTTCCTTCAAATTCTCAAAAGAATTGGCGATAAAAAAAATATCCCTCAATCCAAGATCGACGATACCTCCTAACCTACGAACTGATTTTTAGATTCCTTTTTATTAGACAAGTCTGATTTCTTGTTTTGTGTTGTTCTTCAGGATGAATTCACAAAAGGCTGACGGTTATTGGTGCCGGTGTCCGTCTTGCACGACTGCCGCAAAGCATGCCGGGAAGAGAAAAAAATGATGCTTTCCGTGTTTAAAAAGGAACGCAGTTGGCGTTATTGATAACAAATGCAGAATGATTTCAGCGTGAGTTGCAGTAGAATCTTCTAATTATAATTTGAATTAGACGAGAAAGTGATTTCTTATACTGCGATGGTAAGCTTAAGACTTTGTGAGATCGAATTATAATTTTTAATATTCATTTCATATAATTTTTAAAACTGTTTTATTGTTTTTATTCTCAGAAAAAAAATTTGTTTTACTGTCCAGTATTTAATTTTATGGGAAATAAAAAATTATAAAAAAAAATCCTAGGAATAACTTTAAAAAATGCTCTTAAATTTTTTAATTTAAATTCAGAAACGAATAATAACTTTGTGAATTTATTGAAATATTTATAGATTGTGTAAAAGTTTTATTCATATTAGAAAAATCAGTCATTTATTGTATTAAGGAAAAGATATCCCATTAAGAGAAATATTTAATTACTTTTGCTACAAATTATGATCTTTTGTCACTGAAATTTTTCCTAAAGATTTTTCTTTTATTAAAGTCTTCCATTTTTATGTGAAATAATTCTAAAAATTATAAAAATCAATTTCTTAACATGAAAATACAATGTATATTTTTATTATTATTAAATATTATTACCATAATACTTATTGTGCATGCATTTTTATTATTATAATAGGCATTTTTTATTTTTATATATTCGATAACTAATATACAATACAATAAATTATAATAAATCTTATATAAAATTAAGGAAATTATTTTTCTTTTTCATTTTTACATAAATATATATAGTTATTATTGTTTATATATATATATATATATATATATATATATATATATATATATATATATATATATATATATATATATATGTATGTATGTATATATGTATATATATAACCATTAAATTAATATTATGAATTTTTAATAACTTTAAATATATTAAATCATTTTACTCGTTTATGATGATTGTGTTTATTAACAAGAGAACTTTTACTGAATTTTTTTTATTGTAATCTTAAATAATTTTTATGAAAATAGATTTTTTTTTCATAAATATTGATTAAAAGTCTACTAAAAATCTTTGTAAAAATTTCTTTTGTTTTTCTAGAAGTCAGAATAAATGAAATTAAAAAAAAACAAAAGAATATTTATTGAAACAAAAACAATTTTATGTAAAATAATTAATGTTCGTTTAAACTCTCATTTTTTATAGTTACTTAAAATTTAAGTATAGTCAAGAAAGTTAATCCAATAATATTTTGAATTTTTTGTAATGTTTTGCTGCAGTGGAAAATGATCGTACTGATCCCACTGTGGGATTCTAATGCAGGATTAAAGCTGCACTTGATGATTTATAAATGAGAAAAATATTTTAAGAATTAAAATAAATACTTAATAATTCACACCATTGACTATTCATCATTATATTTTATAGCTTATTTATTATGAATTCACTGAGAAAATCATTCACAGAAAAACGTATATTGCCATTTCAAAAGTTAAAATAATGGGCACATACTCTATCAAATTATATTAATATGGTTAATTTAATTTTCTTTTTATCTAAACTTGTTTAATTTCCTTCAAGTTATTTGTTTAGTAAACTAATGTATTATTTAAAAATAATTTTATTTTAAAGTTTTGGAATATATATATAATAATTTTAAGCAAATGTCTATTTTTGCCTTAAAAATAAATTACGCAATTTAAATATTTAATAAATAGCTGGTCAACATAGCCCCTGTAACGAAAATACAAATTCATCAATAAATTACTTAATTACTCAAAATCGATAAACATCACAATCCAATTTAAGTTTTTAATTGTATTAAAACTCAAATTGGATTGCACTTTTTTTATTCAAAATGTTGTGCAATTTTTTTTTTTAAATATAATGTTTTTCCTTTTTGTTATGCTAATAAGATTATGAAAAGTCCACTACATTTATTGATTCAAAAAATATTTTCCGGAAATATAGCATTTTTAAAAAAAATACCATTACTATCTTTAATAAGAGTAAAATAAATGATGTTTCATAAATAATGGTGGTTAATAGCAGTAAATACACATTATAAGATATTTATTCATATTTTTTATTACTGTTATCGCGTGTTGATACGTTTATTATTATGTTTTCAGAAGAATAATTAAATATCAGAGGAATTAAATATGGAGGAAATGATTGTTGGAAATGAATAATAAGTCTTGAGACTAAATTGCAAATTAAATTAAGCAACTCATTTTTCTAAGAAAACTATTTAGTTACGATTAATTGTTAACGGTCATAAATCTAAATATTAAATTTGAAACATTAACTTTTTGCATCAATTATTTCCTATTTTCTGTTATGAATGTGACAATAACAAGGAAAGAACCACCATAAATTCTTCTCTTTTGGTTTTTCTTGATCTTTAGGGACAATTGATAAATTTTATTGTTTTTGGAACAATATGGAAAAAGTTATTATTCCTAATTACAAGAGAGAATGAAGTTTGAAGTGAGATAATAATCACAGTTTTTTTCTTTTTCGTTGTTTTAAACTACAATGTATTCAATTTTTCGTTTTCCTAGTGAGAAATAATCGATATAATATTAATTTCATATTATAATGCTGTTCTTATTCTGAGTTTAGAAGGCTAAAAATAACCTGCATACTTTCATCAAATTTAAATATTAAGATTTTTCACTTAAATGAAATTTACATCACACTTCATAAACTAGAAGAATATTTATTGTTTCGCTAAATATATTAATCGATATATTTAGAAAAAAGAAATTATATTTAAATAAACTGATTTATAATATTTATATATTGCAAGGTATCAATCAATCAATCCTGACAGAACTGGAAGGAATCTTTTATGAGCTGAATTATTTATACGCTTCTTTCCATTGGTCTAGATTTTTGTTCTTATTTATTTGACAAACTTTTCAGTGACAACAAATTTTACTCATAGATGTGAATATTTTAAGAATAATAGAATAACCCAAGCCTAGTTTTTTTCTAAAATAATTTACATGTTACTTAAAATTATGTATAAAATATTCAACTAATAGAATAGAAATAATAATTTCAAAAAATATTTTTCATTATCATTAAATATAGATTCTGTATAAAAACAATTTCAATATTTGGAGATTATAATGGTATATTTCTTGCAAAATAATGACATTGTATTATTTTATTTTAATTATTTTACCAAGCAATTTAATTTTACCAACTGTCTCTTACTATTACTTTTCACTTTATTTTCTTATATAATAATACAAAAATTTGTTCGAATTTAAATAAAATTTCAAATATATTACAATTTATTAATTAAAAATATTAGAAACAGATAGTGAAATAAGATTACATAGAAGTTAATTAAAAGAACAAAATATTTTAGTTATTAAATTTTTATTTAGAAATTAAATCTAATATTGAATTCTGTATTAGGTACTTTATAGATTGAATATAATTAAGTTATTAAATGGAAACTAGTTATGAGAAATAAAAAGATATAATTTTTTTAATAAAGTGGCTAAAAATTTCTTTCGCTATAAGAAATATATTTGCAATTCCACTACAAAATGTTTTATAATAAATGTGTCTTAAGTGTTCGCATAACAATATGTCATTTTTTCAAATTAAACATCATACAGCATGGAGAAGAATTGTAAAATATGTATTGCAAATAACAAAGCACAAACTATTAAATATCATAATAAATATTCATTAGAATAAGTTGCTAATGAACAAATATTCATATTAAGTATTTTTGATAAAGATTATAAACCTTAAAAATAAATGAATTTATGAAAAAAATAATTACTTACTGAAAATAGCGTCTTTGAGCAAATATATTATGAAAAACGTTTCTTTAAAATATTTGGCGGAATATGCACAAAACTTCTTATTTGGCGAGAGTTTTTTTATATGAACCAAAAATACCTGATAACCTAAGGTAGAGTTTAGGAGCTCCATCGCTTATATCTATGGACCAAAAGAGTTGTATAATAGTTGGATTTTAATGTTTTCAACAAGAAAAATGGCTATTTATCTGCCAAAAATATTTATAATGCGATAGTAGTGTACATTATTCTGCAAAAAGATTCAAAAGTCATAAATGTTAAAAACATTCTCTATTTCCTGACAATGTTTCTTTTAACTAGTGTTAGAAATTTAAAAGCTGCTCATTATTTAACTAGAATTGCTATCGTTTGTGCTTAGCGGCATAAGATTTAGCTGAAATAATAACAAAAAATTCTTGAATTTATTAAATAAGAATTTGCTTAACCATAAAGAATTTGATTGCAATATTAATTAAATTTTTTGCAGGTGTGTGGAATTTAAGAATTATCTCATTTTTCAATTTAAGAATAATATTTTTAATATAGATATTGTTTTTATTAAATTTTCCTGTATTTTCTCTATTATAAAATTAATTTGAATCATAATGATTTGCATTAAACTGAATGTTTTAAAAGACTTATGGCTTAATAAAGATGTTATATTGACTTTTCATATTATAATTATTATTTAAAACTATTAAAATAAAACTAATCTCATATAATTTATGTACCACAAATAAAAAATAATTTTTTGGGCCAATGAAATTACATTTTTGTAATCATATGAATAGAAAAAACTATATAATATTAAGAAGTAAAAAAGAAGCTAACATACGTAATTACACTGATTAAACATTCAATTAAGTGAATATTTGAATAAACGCATAAAATTTTATTTAATATGTACTTTTTAGATAATCAATGTAATCAATTAGAAAAATTACATTAATGATTTAATCCACTTTAATAATTAACAGTTAGTAATGATACATAATAACTATTTAATTTTTATTTAATTTAAAGTACTTTAACAAAATGTAATTTGTCAATATGTTCCTAAAAAATAATTCATTTTTATTATTTAACCAATAATTTTTATCGTACTTTGCTTTACTTTTTCACTCATATTTTTGTTAAAATTTTATCAAATTTAGAATTTTTCTTAGAATTTTACGAATTTTTTTGAAATCACAATCTTTTGTGGGAATAAATTTATTCCAAATTAAAATATATTTTTATTAAAATACTTTTGAAAGATAATATTTAAAGGTGAAATTTTTATTTTTAGCGTAAATAATGTATTTGTATTAAAATAATATTATATTCATTAGCATTTATGTCACCACGTATTATTAATATTCAATAGTATATGGTATTAATTTTTAAGATCAACAACAAAAGTTTTAATGTTGTATAAAGATCTTTAATAAAATGACATTCCATAATTCTTATGGACTTAAAAATTTAAACTATTATATTTGTTTTTAGTTTGACAAACACATAATTTAAATTGTATCAGAAATTCAAAAAATTAGAAATTTTTAAAAATGTTTTGATGCCTTTGTTCTTTTATACAATTTGAAAACAGCTAAAAGTTTTCAAGTTAATATTATAGATCAATAAAAAAAAACATAGATTTACACGAAATTCAAACCCTTTAATATTACTTATAGATTATATTTCTTACCCAGCCCCTTTTGCTTGCAGTTATTTTTTCAAATGTATCTTAGATATTTTATTGAATGTATTATCAAATATATTAGTTTGTTTTATACAGTTTTTTACACTTTTAATATTTCCCAACAATTTTCCTGAAAATATGTGATACGGAAATATTTTTTCGTCACCTAATTTATTCTTCATATTATAACTTTAGCTAAAAAACTGTCATGTTAGAAATTTTTTCATCATAATATTTGACACACATAAATTAGTGAACTAAATATTTCTTTTCTCGTATATTCCGTGGAAAACACCTGTTGCCCCAAGGAAAAAAATGATTTTTCACGCACAGATTTCCTAGATTTTCATCGTATGAGGATAAGTTACATAAGTTTCATTCGTAAAATTCATAAACCGTGAAAAACGAACATCAAATATTTCCGGTAATTGCTTGCACGTGGTACATCTTACCACTTTTCTTTTTAAGTGGAGTGAAAACGATTTCGAAAATATTAACTGGAACAATTGATAAACAATATCACTATTTTTTTTTCATTTTCATAATAAAATATTTCAAATGAAATGAAGAATATTAGAGACATCTAAACAGGAAAAGAATGCTTCTTTTCCGTTCAATTAGTCAATTGTTTCATGCGTGCAGTATACATTATTGTGTCATTTAAATGAGAAAAATTGATGAATTTGGAAACTGAACATGAAAACAGCAAACAACTTTACTTTACAACACACATCATTTTTTAAATCGGATGTAGGAGTTATTCGCTTGTTAATTAAGACATCGGAAGAAAAGAATTTATTTTGATAGTTTTAGGACTGAATGTAAATTACTCTCATTTGCTAACATTCATTTAATTACATTTATCATTCCTTATTAAAAATTTTATTTAATAGTTTGATTTTTTAAAATTAGGAATAAATTGAAGAAATGAAAAATCTTTTATTCATTTGGTTTTAAATTCATTTCACACTGCATTTAAACTTAAGAGTATTTATTTTGTCAAATCTTATGATGAACATTTCCTAACTTATTTAAAAGGTTAGATAATTTTTCCATACTACATAAATGATTGCAATTATTTTTAATTCATAAGAGTCGTTATTATTCAACACCTTTCACCTAACAAAATTTTTATTTTAACACTCTAATTATTATTATATAAAACGCTATGTAAATTATTTAGTATGTAAAATATTTTACACTTATAAATAACTTATTTCATCAATTCTCATAAATTCATAAAAGTATTTTATAATATTAAAACTGTGTACAAATTTTAGAAGAAACTAAGATTCTAATTGAAGTTCAATTTGCAAACTATGATGGCAAAATTTATCTATCATTCTTTGCTTTCATTAACATAATACTTTTTCTCTAATTTATTTCGACAGATATTTAATGTTCACATATTTTTGTAAGCCTTTTTTTTAAATAATTAATATTTTCTTATTTAAGAAAATATTAAAATGAATTTTTCTTATTGTTTCAATTAAAGAGTTATTTTATTATTTATAATTATTAAAAACGATTAAATAAATAAATTTTTAAAATTTATTTGAGGTAAAATTCATTTATCATATCCAAATCCTAATATATATTCTTTAAATTTGTAGTAAATCCTAACAATTTCTTTAAGCATAAGAATTCAAAAGTATACATTCCAAATGTACTTTCTATACTTAATATGAAAGAATCAAATAAAGTTGATAATTAAATAAAACTTTAAATAGTTAATAATTATTTAATTGATGAATTTTAGGATTTATTTTATCCCCAAAATTTATATCTTTTAAAAGAAAAATATTACTCTTTTTATCATATAATAAAATTATTTAAATAGTTTGTTAATATGTTTTAAGATGAAAACTATCACTTCATTATTATTTACTGTTTAGATGAATTATTTATTTATTATTTACTTAACAATTGGATTAGTTCAAAAATTAATTTTTTGAATTGAGAAAGTTCTGGATAACAATTGTAATTGTGAAAATCCTCAGTTACCAATAAAATTTAACATGTTCACGTGGCCTCCTATGGAATAATGTGCAATTGATTGCTCTAAATAAAATTAAATAAATCTTTAACATTACGCTTAACCTATCATACATTATGTTACGATTTTAGGTAATTTTTTTTTAAATAGCAATCAGATTTTTATAGAATATTTAAAGAAAACATTATATTAACAATAAACAAATGTATTTAATTTTCTCCTGAGATAAATTCGAAAGAAAAGGGAGCTTTCTGAAAATTTTTCAGAAAAAAAAAAATTTATTGAAATTTTTTTAGAAAAAAAGAAAATAAATAAAACAAAATACAATGAAATGTATAAAATTATTTAACTGGGAATATCATTTCGACAACTTTTGAAAAATAAGTTTGTTCGGTAATTTATTCCTTGTTTATAAATTGGAAATAAAAGAAATAAAATTTTCTCATTAACAATAATTTCATTTCACAAGAAAAGGCTTGGCTGACTCACAAGTAGAATTCTAGAAATTCATTAAATATTTTTCCGATGCCTTATTCATAAGTTGGACTATTTGTTTTTCTTGTTCTCTTAAAACAGAACAATTATTTAATAATATTACTATAATAAGAATTTAAAAATAATTTGTAGCTATAGGCTTTAATTACAAACAATATAGAATCATTTTTTAAATAAGTTTACTCAATTTCAAGTAAAATTGGAGGTAATACGTCTTGTAATAACAATCTTTTTATTTAAATACCTTTATATTTCAACCTTACTCAATTAAATTAAATAAGTAAAATAATATGAAGAAAATTTTCATTTTATCACCAAAATACGATTATTTAAAAAAAAAACATTTGGGGGGTGATTCGGTTTTTATTATTATTTTTTATTTTAAATAAAAATGCAGATTATTTGAGAATTTTATCTTTTTATTAAGGTTTCGTGTGAAAATAGAGATTAATAAATGCTATAAAAGTACCTAAATTTAAAAAAATAACCGTAAGGATACAATTTCTAATTCGGGGATTCATTTCCCATTCTATTTCCTTTAGTTGGTCTACTGAAATTCGAAATAGGAAAGATTTTTTTTTGTAATAATCATTTTTATGCATAGCAGTTGACTATTCACTGAACCGTATCAAAGACAATTTTAATCGTTTTCACTTTTGCGTTCTTTCTTCCATTAAACAAGAGGAAAATGCTGGAAATTATCTATTTTCAGATCGATGGTAGTACGAAGAATATCGTAATCATATCAAAAAGAACATTTGAGTGGTATTTTGAAATAGATTAGTTTTTTTCACATTAAAACAGATTGATTTCGAATGATTTTGAAACGGAAGAGAAAAGGAAATTAAACACTTCATTAATCGATTCTAAATAAAGATATACAGGAAAAACTTGCTGATTTTCAGATTCCACGTTGTACAATGAATTCAACAAGCGTGGATCTAATAAATATTTTGGTTGCATCAACCATGAATAGGCATTGTAAACTACCGCAAACATTACATTAACAAGTTGACGTATAACTTCCTGTATAAAGTGCACGCGCGAAAGCAATGTATTAAATAAGCTGACTTCTCTAATTGACTGCGTTATGACGACACATTTGAGACACTATACTACTATTCAATATAAAAATGGATTTTTATTTGAAAATAGCTTTTTATGAAATATTTAGGTCCGAGTAGAATCTGGAAAACGTAATCAACTAATCAATGCATTTTCGGCATTGCCTACATAATGTTTTGTAAAAAAATTGATACAGGACTTTTGATGAGTATGTTTTATTCATTAATAGGAAATAATGAATAACATTGAAAACCAAAAAAAATAACTCTGATAAAATACCTAATTTATTGAATAAACTTCTTGTTTCTTTCTAGATTTTCCCAAATGTTTAACAACTTAAAATTACTTCAATAGCACTTTCATACATCCTTTACATAAACAAAAAATTTAAGTTCGAATTTTTTATGAATAATGGCATTTATAATTTATAGTCACTTGTTTTTAAAGAATATTTTAAGTATACAAAATTTATAAAAGAAAATATTAGGAAATAAAAAGTTCGTGAAAATAACAGCCTATGTTTTAGCTACTTATTTAAATTTATCTGCTGATTTTTTCACCGTAAAATGATGTTAAATTTTCTTAAAATAGGAATTGCAAAAAAATTTAACACAAATTTTTTTTTTTCAAAAATTTAAAAAATGCTCTTTAGGATAACTTTGATAAAAAAAAATCTCATTAATTTTAGTTAAAAAAATTTTTTTCAATTCGAGAAATAAGATACATGATTGTTTTAAAATATAATATTTCTCCCCGCCTTGTCATCGATTTCCTCTTCGTCAACGGATTCTTAGATTTGGTCCGACTCCGTCAGACCCTAGGAGATAAGCAACAACAACAACAAAATATAATATTTTTTAAATATAAAAAAATATGTATGCAAATGAAAAGTAACTTATAAATTTCTATATAATTTTCCACTTATTTTATTTAAAACATTTGTGAAATATTATTAAGCTATTTAATGTAATTTTTAAAAAAAAATTTCAAAGCCAGATTTACTTTAGTTTTAAAATATTTTGGAATGTGTTATAAAAAATTTTAAAAATTATTTAGATTAAAATATACATTCACCGCAGTTATAGTAAAGAAAACCAACAGAAAAACATTTTAATTTTGAAGTGAAACGTATTGAAGTAATTAAATGAATATAGTTTAAGAAAGGCATGCATTCTTAAAATATATGCAAATTTATTTTGTTTTCAAAATTTAAGCTATTTAACTTCAGATAATAATTTATAGAAAAATAATACTCAGACTAATATTTTAAATTGATTTATGGAGTTATTAACATTTTCAAAAACTATGACATAAATATAGAAAATGATTTAAGTACTTATTAGTATAAAAAGAAAAAATGAAATCGCTGCAGTTTTTATGCACAAAAAACATTATGCGTTTGTGCTTGAAAATTTATGTATTTCAAAAATTTTTCTTACAGGCGTCTGATATGAAATATTCTATCTTTTTGCTGTGCTTTTTCTTGGTCGCAATTGGAGTGAAAAGTGAGAAAGAAAACACACCTTCAAAAGACAAATCAGAAGTTGAACAACTTCAGGCTGAACCTTCGAAAATTTCAGAGCTATATATAGGTGATTTGCTGCGTACAAATAACAAGGAGGGTCTAGACACTGCCAGCACAAATCATTATCAAGTTGCTTCAACACCCACGTATATTAACAGTGATGCAGTTCATGGCCATCGCTTTGTAACTAAGAATCATGCTGAGCAACCAAGACATGAACTTCTCCCACCTTTGGCTCTGAATGGCCAGATTGGAATGGTGAAGCAGACAAAGAGAGCTGATGGTGTCCCTGTGAATCTTTTTGAAAAGTTCTTGGTGAAACAAGCTGACCTTTTAGATCAAAATGTTCGGGCTTCAGAAAGAAGTGCTCCAGTTTCTTCTAGAAGATATACTCATTCAAATGGCCCAGTACACCAACACAAAACTGACTGCGATAAGCATCCCCATCATTCTGCTTCCACTGACGATCACGAATATGCTCGTCACACAATGAGCCCTCATCATACCCGCGACAGGACGGCAACAGTGTCTGTTGATGAAATTACATCCAGGCATCGACCACCTGTATACAGGCAGAACAGTGAACATTATAGCCACAGTGATCCTGTGTATTCGAAATCTCGAACACATGATTCTGAGCATGAGTCTGATTCTGATTCGAGTTCTAAAACCGTTGGTTCAAAGAGCTTTTCAAAGAGCTTCTCAACTTCAAAAACAACTACGCCAAACAGAGTGCGTCAGAAAGCTATTATTCTTCGAGACCCCGAGCCATCTCATCAAAAATATAATGCTCCCTATGAGTCTGATAATAGAGGTCATGACAGTGCTTACAATGATCCTTCTAGCGGTGCATCTGGTAGTTATGAGGCAGAGTCACCAGCACAATACGAAAATTATACTCCAGCTCCAGAGAGAGGTCGTTATTACCAGGATTACTCTCCTCAAGCATATTCCAAAGCTCCAATACAAGAACATACTCGTGAACCAGCAATACCTAAGAAATTACGAGCCTATAAACCAGATTCTTCACCTTCCTCTCACTACAGGCAGCAACACAGTTATGGCGAAAACCAACCACCACCTTGCAAAGATAAATACAACTGTCCAAGTGAATATTCTCAACCAGAAGAATATCAAGCAGAATACACACAAGACAAGCCTAAGCATAATTATGATAGGGAGACCAGCATGGTTCCACACAAATTGCAAAAATACAGAGAAACTGTTAAGCCGCATCAATCACGTTATAGAGCAGAAAATGAAAACAGGCATCTTAATTATGAGCCTTATCGTCCTGAAGATAATCAACCATCTTCTCAAAACTATCCTGCTGCTGGTTATGAAAGAAACCACCACACATCAAGACCAGTTGGAGGGAAAAGAAATTACTCTTATAGATCAGAACATCCACAAGAACGTCATGCAGTAATCCCAGAAGGACAAGCTAGATATCACGAGCCCGATCAAACTCGATCAAACTATGAACAAAAATCGAATGTGGATAGGATGTCGCAAGCTCCAGAGCCTCTCGAACAATATGATAGTCATATTGTGACAAACAGGGAAGTTAAACCTCAAATATCGATGTCTGTCTCTTATTCAAATAGTGGTGATGCAAGATCTTTCAAAAATAAAAAAAGTGAAAATCTTCGGTCGTCTCGACGATCTGCTTCTGAAGTACCAATTGTAGAAGAAAGTCGTATTGATAGCCAACAACCTGAAGCAGCTCAATCTTCTACTTCAAAATCAGTTTCTTATTCTGAAAGTCGAAGCTATAATGCAGATGGCCGAATTCCATTCCATTCGAAACATCACTTAAACAAGCATCAAGCAAGAATTTATGACGAACCTCAAAAAATGACTAATCCACTTGCTTCCAAGTCAAGTAACAGTGAATCGATAACTTCTGAGTACCCAAAAGTATACAAACCTTTAAACGCTGAGTATCCTGCCAGTTATGCTAATGAGCAAAGGTACCATCCTCTTCACAATGCTGAAGGTCGTCAATCCTACATAAGAAGCAGAGAACCACATGAAGACCACTCAGGTTCTTATGAAGAAGACGATGTCAATACCCCTGTCAAAACTAAAAGTACACATGAGTATAAAAGTGATATTACAGGATATAAAGATGAATATAGCAGTCACGAGCCATTAGAATTGGATGATGCATTTTTCCAAAAATATGGAATTTCTAAAAGTGCCAAAATCATTGTAGCAACAGCAGAAAAACCTAATCTTTTTGTTGCTGATGGCACCCACTTGAAGGAAGGTCAATCTAATGCAAATCACGAAGATAGACCTTATGGATCTGAAGAACAGGGACCTTACGAGCATAATTCTGGAGAATCTCATGACATAAATTCCGGAACTCCCTATCAGCCTAATTCTGGTCCTTCTCACAGTTCTGAAGCTCCATATGGGTACAATTCAGAAGAAGAAGGTAATGTGAAAGGTGATTCTATACCTTACCAGAAGTCAGAGGAGATTAATCCCTTTGGACAACTTCCTGATTCATTTGATTCTCTAGTTCACTCAAACCCTTCCTTCTTGAGGAATTTAGATCCTCTGCCGAATAAATTTCAAACTGATCATGATCTTAATCTAGGAGGTCTGATGTTTCGAAGCAATGTTGGCGGCTCAAAATCTTTTGTCAATTCAAACGGGCAAAGGGAGCTTTTGCAAAAACATGGTGATGGAGTCAGTCGCATCGTTTTTAATCGTCAAAATCAACAATTTGATGAATCGAGGAAGATAGAAAATTATCAACCTCAAGATAAAGACAAAAAAGAACGATTGCAGGCAGAAAAATCAGAAAAAATTGAAACTGTAGCGAAAGTAGATGACGTTAAAAAAACAGTGTAAATGGTTGATTATTCTCCATTAAAAGTGACCTCGTGAAAGTAAAATTAGAATAACTTTTACAATATATTAATTAATTGTTTTTGTGAAAACTTATTTCCGTTCTTACTACAAATAATATTATAAATAAATCGGTAAGCAATACTAAAATTAAAAGTAATCTATAAATTTTATAACCAATTAAACATTTCTGTTTACTAATAAATGCTTTATTGCATAATAAAGTAATTAACATGTAAAAATATCTAAAAAATTATATAAAATAGCATGATCAAACTCTACTAAACAAAGTTGAAATTTGCTCAGTAAAGTCTTACACTGAAAGGAAATGGCTTAAGTAGAAAAGGCGTTTTCTTTTTTTTAAAGTGCTATACTTCTGAATTTCTGACACATCAGAAGAGTTTTATACTGAAAAGAAATGGCTTTTGTAGAATATTTTTATATCAAAAGTATTCTACTTCTCAATTTCTGACATGAAACTTAGATGAGGATTTAAATAATAAGCCACGGATATGAATGTTTCGAATTTGGTTTCTATCAATCTTATAAGCCATAAATAAATAAAGTTTAGTGCAGCAAGTTTTGATATTTTATGTTATCAAGATATTATATATTTAATAATATCTATTATTATATATGCTATTGTAATTATGTAAACTTTATTAATGTGAAGTTGTATTTATGCGGTTCATTCCGATAGTGTACATAGATAGGCATTTTGTATATAGTGAAATATTTTATATATATTTTTTTGTAAAAAAATATTCATATACATATTTGTATCTTTTTTTTATAGAAAACAAATAAATATGTTTTCTTAAAAGTCTGTGTGTATTTTGTCTTTTATTACATTTAATTATAACAAGGTAAGTTTTCCTAACTTTATTTTAGATTTTTTTCAGAAGAGTTGGAACTTGACACAATAGCTGAATTAACTGATAAAATTGAAACTCTTTCAGTATTAAAAATAAACAATCAATGCAAACTTAATTTCAGCAATTATATTTTAAGCTTAAAAAATAATGTTCTTACATAATTGTTTGGCTCAATATTTACTTAACTAACAAAAGAATATTAGAATAATCCTAATTTTTGTCGCATTAAAATAAGAATTCACAGAAAGTGTATTTATTATTTACCATATATTTTTTATAATATTGAGAAATATGATAGACAAATTGGCATTAGTTAATAATTACATAGTTGATTGTTCAAATATCAACATGTTTGATTTGTTTAGTATACTGTTATTGTATATAATACATTTAATTATATATTCTAAATAAAATTATCAAAACGCTATTTTTACATTTATTCAATAAAAAGGAAAAACGCATTTCAACTTGATTGTATGTTGAAGAATCTTGAAAATTCAGTAAGGTGAATTTTTTAATGGTTAAGACATTAATAGTTTTATTTCAAGAATTTTTAATTCAATTGATAACTATTTAAAAGTTATCTCTACGTTTCAGTAAATGAAATAAGTCATGTCTAGCAAGTTTCAAATTTTATATAGTTGATAATTTTATAAAATCAGCGAGAAAACGTTCTGTAAATAAAATAACTGATGGTAAATAAATAAATTTATTCAACTTTATGATTATAATAACATAAAATACATGTAGACATTGTAGTTCCTATTGCTTTTACGCTTTTGAAATTTAAAGTTTCCTGATGTTTTGCAAAATTTACTTATTTTTTAAGTTATTATATTACATCATATATATATAGTAGAATTTTTTACTATAAGAGTAAAAACATCATTTTTACCCATAAAGGTTACAGTAAATGTTACTACAATATTTCAGGTTGTACTATAATTTAACATTCTACAAAAACATTCCATTATGGTACTAAACGAGAATTAAAAAATGTTTTACAATTTTGAAAGAATGTAAAAAGTTATTTAGAGTTACAAAAGCTTTTTCTTGTAACTTAATTGTAAAAAAAATTTAAATACATTGCACAGTTTTAAAATTTTGGGAAAATAATTCTAAAAATAACATTTGGTGCAACTATTGTAAAAAAAAAAATTTATTTTTAGGAAAATTAACTCACTAAGAAAAAAATTTAGCTTTTTCGTAATTCTCACTTAGTGGAGACAGTTGCTTTCAAATCTGACATACTTCCGTTTTCATAGATTTTTCTAGAAAGGTAATTATAACGGTCAACAAAAACGAAAATCTTACTTGCTTATCATCTGATTACTGCAAAAATGAAATTCGAAGTATAGATAAAAATATTTCAACTCCATGTGACTAATATAATTTGTCACGTTTCTCACTAAATTTCCAGAAAGTTGACATGAAATATTAGTCAATGTTATGTCAATTTGAAAATAATGATTCATGAATAGCTTTCATTAAATAATTTAAAGGACAATCGATATAGTTTGACAAACGTAACGCTATTGCAACAAAATTAATCAAATTATCGAAAAATATTGGTAATATAATCATTATTGTCTTTGAATTCTGACAATTTAATTAACGCAATTACTATAGTTATCTTGAAACGTTAATGTGAAAAAAATTGAGAAAATATATATATATATATATATATATATATATATATATATATATATATATATACATATATAATGTCAATATGATGTATATTGTCATTATATTAAAAAGATATAGCTTATAACTTATAATTTAGAATAAAATATTTCACAAATAAAAGAATTTTAAGAAAATTTAATTTTTTAAATTGAATTCGAATTTAAAATTTCTAAATTTTTAATTAAAATGTTTGTGAGAATAATTTTATTAAAAGCAGAATAAGGAATTTTACTAAAAAACTATATTAAATTATACTAAAAACCATAATTTTGCTAAAAATATTTATATTTAACAAAAGGCTCATTGAATTAACACTTTAACTCAATTTCTAATGGCCACATTACAAGGATGTACGGCAAATTTTGTAACATTGAGTACTGAATAGAAGTTTATTAAGAGCTCCTTCTAAAAATGGAACAGTTTATATGTAAATTCGTTGAATTTTATTGATAATTGAAATCTATATATCAAAATTTCCTAAATTAGTTGTTGAACATTTAAAAATAATCAAGTCACATTTGAGAAATATAGCCAAACTAGCGTATTCTTATTTAGGTGAAACAAATTAATTATTGCAGCTTAATAAATATAATTTTTGTTATTAAATTCATAAATATTTAGTAATTTTAGCTTTGTTCAAACATTTATGTAACATATTTTTAAAACTTTAATTTTCATTTTGCGTTTGTCGTCTGATAATAAAAACTTCACTATTTCAAGGAATATTTAATATAAATTATCTGTGCTATTGTTACGTTAAGTTTTTTTTATACTGATTGCGCATGCGTACATAGTGTAAAAAAAAAAAAATGCGAGAATAGCACAAGATGGCAGAATGCATTTATTTATCGACATTTATCTGATTTTCCATGTCATTTCAAGCAAAAGATCAGCATAAAATTATGCTGCAATTTTATTTCATTTTTATATGCAAAAATATGGAAATAATGAAACTAGGCTCTTTACGATGGAGGAATTATGATAGAAATTTCTTTACATACATAAGCGGCGCGTGCAAATCCTGGATCGTATGTTAACGGATTTGGAATAATCACTAATCACAAAACGCCTCGTAATTTTGAACCACAGTTAAGCAACTGCACTTATATATTGCCGTCTTGTTCTGTTGTGTTCAAATGTTAATAAATTTGCTTACGTTAGTTTGTACTATTAATAACTACAGAACAACGTCTAAAGTTATAACGATGCATTAATGGGTTTAGTGCGTTCTCCGAAATGAATGTCTCGCTTATATTGAGGTATCAAAAAACAAAACTATTGTGATAAGGGAATTCAATAAACTTTTAAAAAATGCCGTGGATAAATTCCTCAAGAAAAAAAAAGTCCGCTTATCTTTTTAATTGTAATATCTAGAGTCATTACTTGAAAGTACATCTTCTGTTTCATCACCATCATCTCTCTCATTTCAGTTTATACTCTACATCTCCAGATAGCTAAATGGGAAAAAGATATTCTGTGCGCATTTATGTTTTCGTATGGATAAATTTAAAGTGTTCTATGATTTTCTACACGCTTCTATGTCGAAGCATGAATTCATTGCTAATGATGAAATCGCTTAACGGCCTAGTCACGAAATAGAAGATGGTAAAATATACAAATACAGATTAAAACTAGCCTGTAAAGTCAATTCATAAAATAAAATGTAATGCATTACATATGATCATTCCCCTTCACTGTATGCTGAAGTAATCTTCTACCCACTCCACCACACATGTGAGCACAATTGAGAAGATTCATATCTACTCTCGCCAGTTCTTGTGTTATAATGTAATTGATACCATTCTGGATCCTGATCATGAGCTCTTCAATTGTGTGTGTGTGGATTTGTTTCGTATAATCTTCCATTTAAGAGTCCCCACAAATAAATGTCATAACTGGGTAAGTCAAGTGATGAAGGAGACCAAAAGCCTTTGCTTTGACGATCGTCTTCTCAATTGTAAACAACTCATTCTCATAAGACAATTAGTATTTAATCCGTGATATGTTGCGCCATCTTGCTGAAAGTAACGTAACTGAAGCTTCTCTCTTCATGATAGTTTGAATATAATTCGTGTAGGATTCTTAAATCAAATTCACTATCTGATCATGTCACAGGGACTTTGTCCTAAAAACGAATATAGAAATATAAACAAATAGTTGTAAAAAGCGCAATATTCTATATACGGCGGGCCAATTTTACATGGCCATTCTGTATTTACATTTATCAGGAGAATAATTCTTAATAACATAATCTACAAATATCCAACAATGTTTATCATAAGTATACATGAATATATATATATATATATATATATATATATATATATATATATATATATATATATATATATATATAGGGGTACAGTTGTAAATATGTAAATATAGTAAATATATAATTGTGTGTTGGGGCGATGTGAAAAACAATGTTAAAAAGAAAGTAGAAAAATGTGCATGGTTTTAAATATTCCTCTGGAATAGTTGAAAAATTAAATTATTGTCTACATTATAAAATCTATCAAATATAATACTTAATGATAACAAAATATTATGGTACTTTTCATTTATTTTGATGTGTATTAAATTTCTAGATGGAAAATAAACATCATAAATCCCGGTATTATATAAAATATGCATTATTTTGTATACATAATTGATTATGTAGCAAAGCACGCTACATTAATTTAAACTATCTAATAAAACTGGGAAAATGCTATACAATTTGAGTTTACGATAGATTTTTTTTAAATAGGAGTCTAATTTATTTTAATAATATATTACAGGACTAACAATAATAACATAAATCTATAACACAAATAAAGAGCATTTTTTGCAAAAATGTTAGCTAGTAATGACGTAAAAAATTATATAGCTTAAATTTTATCAAAATCCCTTATATCACAGACTGCTTAGAAAGTTTTCATTGTACTTTTACTTTAATTTAAATATGGAAGAAATAATGATTATTAAGAATAATATAATACGAATTTATTGTTTTTTCTAATTTAACAAAGCATGCATTAATTTATGTACATGATTCCATAATGAACCATTGTGTGAACTGGGACACGTTTCAGCTCAAGACGCAATTAAATTTCCTATTTCAGAAAAAGTACATTAATTTCATGCCTGCTCTTTATGAAGTCACAAATAATTATTTGTTATTCAAAATAAAAGTCAGCAAAAAATTTTATTTCAGTCCAAAATTTTTGGAAATTTTGCAGTTCTCTGGAGCAAGCTTTTAGTAACTAAAACATAAAATATTCCATACATTTCGTCAAATTACAACAAATTTCTTACAGTCTATGCGATTTAAAAAAATAATAGTTTAGAAGCTCAATTTTTGTTATAAATATTCACAGTTTGCCACCTACAAAATTTAGTTTATTTTCGATTTGGTTCAAACACTCTTTCATATTTTGAGATATTAGATGAAGTTCTGTATTCAACGCCTTCACCTTATCACATATTTCTTAAAAATATATTATGTAAATAAATTTTAAATTGCTTTAAGCCGGTTTCCAGAGCCTAATAAATATTAACTTAAATATCACTTTGTGTCAACGTCAAAAATAAATAAATAAATAAATAAAAAACAACAAGGATTGCTAGAACTATGAAATTAAGTCTTATAACAGTTTGTTAAATCGTACATATAGCGCCATCTATTGATTAATATTTTCAACTCATATGTGCAGTTATCTATAATATTTTATTGTAACTTTTACGCGGAAAGACTCAGATGTTTTGAGAAGATTAATGCCGAAATAAGTGTTAAAATTTCCTATAAAAAGTAATAAGCTTCTAAGTTTTGAAGTCCATTTCAAACTCACTTAATGGCTTATGTTATTTCTAGATAAAAAAGAAAAAAGCAGGTTTTTTTTTAAATGCTTTTATAGAGTTTATTTTAAACGGTTCCTTTTTAAGGTAAAATTCATTCAACTAATGCAGAATAAACCAGTACTGGAAGCATTTTCAAACTTTTAAGCGAGTATTTGCTAAAATTCAATCAATTAACTATAAAATTTTTAAATGCATTTAATTTATTACATTTTTAAAAGATTGTTAACTCATTATTTAAAGTATAAATGAAGTTAAAATGTTATAAAAAAGGAATACAGTGTTTTTTAATTTCTTATTTAATATATTCCTAGTTTTATTCATTTATATTTACGATCAAAATTCTTCCAATTACTTTACCTAATTATAAAAATAGCAACCTATATGAACCCTTAACACATAAAAAAAATTGGAATTGATTTGTAAAAGCTATATAATACTTTAAACTAAGTTACAATTGACAAAATGTATTTCCTATAATTATATTCATAAATGCCGTTTTTATTAAAACTTGCATTTTATGTCAAAATTATTAATTTAATGTCATAAATGTTACATGAAACGTACTTGAATATTCAGTAAGAAAGTTATTATTTTTTTTTCATTCGTATAATATTAATAAAGTAATCTGAATGAAAAATGTTAACATAATATGCATAAAAGCAAGTGTAAATTGAATTAATAGCTTAAATCAGATTATGATAGCTAATTAAAAAAATCAGGAATGACCATAACTTTTTTTAAAACTAATTCTTTTGTCAATACAATAATTTTATTTAAAAAATAAAATGAACTAAAAAAGTGAATACTAATACTTGACAATTGTAAAGTTATAGAATTGTTTTAGATATTGTTAGTTTTCATTCAATAATTGCTCTAATTATAGCAAAGCTATTATCGAACTACACTTATCAAGAACCATTTTCTATCCGAATAGCTTTCAGAATTTCAGAAAAATAAGTTAGACTAAAGAAGGAAAATGAGAAAAAGGAAAAGAAGAGAAGGGAGAAGATAAAAATGAGAGAAAGACGTGTCACTTGAAAAAATCAAAAACATTCTTTTCAAAATTATTAGATGTTCGGAAGTTAGTACTGAAAATTTAAAAGAATGGATTATGAATCAGATACTGGATTTTAAATTGCAAATGATGATTAATTTACCAAGTCGAAGCAGACAAGAGACCATCCTTTAGTGAATCATTTGCCAGTTTTGAAACTTTTTTGTAGCTCGATAGAGCGTCATTCTGAGTGTGACCACATGCAACTTTCCATTGTCAAGTGGGTATGTGACTTGGCTGCCGGAAAAGGTATGAAAGAAGTAAAATAGCTTACTCTGACCAAGATATTCAGCAAGAAAATACAGAGTGTATTAACACATTTTTAGAACGATTTCGATAACGAATTAAAAAAAAAAAGTAAATGTTTTAGAATAAAAATTTTTGGCAATAGCTTATTATTTAAAATGAGAAATATCGTCTGTTACTTTTAAATTTATTCTTCTTTCAAAATGCCACATGTGAACATGATGGAAACTGAAAGATATGTTTTTGCGCTTTCCGAAGATAAACGTTCTTATTCCAGAATTCAAAAATGTTGTGAAATGCAGGGTATTAAAATTTCTAAATGCAAACTAAGCAATATTATCAATCGGACAGGTAAAAACTGTCAATCATTATTTCTACATAGAAAGAAGACTCCAAACGAGTATCCGTAAAAGGTACGTACTGTTTCAAATGTTTTTAAAGTGAAATCGCTGATAATAAGAGAAAATCCGCCAACACAGAAATCAATTGCAAAGTCTTTCGATACATCTGTAGCAACAATAAATAAAATAATAAACCAATATTTACAACTAATAAATGCTAAAATACATATTGTTCACCAGCTTTTGCCGAGACATGTGACTCAACGCAAAACATTTTGTAGAATCCTGTATGAAAACCACTTAGCAGGAGATAAATGGAAAAACATTGTGACTCTTTATGAAGCATGGGTTTACCTAAATGACTATAACAAAAAACATCTTTTTACTTTAGAAAATGAGGAGAAAAAAATGTGCAAACCCGGTTCCGTCAATGTAAAGAAAGTTTCAGTAAGGGGTTTATAATTGTCGCAGGTTTCTCCTACAATGGGAAATTAAAAATAAGAAGAGTGGAAAGAAATGTTAAAATCAGCACATCGTACGATCAGGAGAAGGTTTTACGACCAATATTACAAAAAGAAATTTCACTTCTTTATCCCAATGACTTTCTAAGAGAAAAACTTCATCGAGACAAAGCTGTAAGTCATACTTCGAAAACTACCACTGCATTCCTTGAAGAAATGATGACTAATTCAGGTATTGCATGTATACGTTTTCAATATATCCCTGCGAAGTCTCCTGACGTTTCACCTATGGACTATTGTGCCATTGGTCTGTTAAAAAAGGCTATTTCTTAACGCAAACCCACCACGATGGATGGACTCTGTAAAGTGGTGGAAGAGAAATGGAAAGCAATACCCCTGGAAATATTTCGAAAAGCTCTTCTATCGTGAAAATCACGATGCAGATTTATAGTCCAGAAAAAAGGCTATCAGATCGAGCATTTAACAAAATAATATTTACAATTTAAACATTAATAAAATGGCCGCGAAATCGTTCTAAAAATGTGTTAATACCCTCTGTAACTTTTATTTACAGCATTGTTCATACATATAGTATTGATATTCTGCACTTGTAAGCATATATGTAAAAATTTTAAGCTTTTTCATTTAATTGATTAAAAATTCTTTTTCTCTAGAAATATGTAGTTTCTCTCTCTCTCTCTTCTTTTCTAGCATACATTCATAGGTTAAATGAATCCTTTTTTTGGAAAAAAATCCGAGTTAACCGAATTTTTCATTATACAACTGGGATACGGTCCCATTTGATTCGCATAATTGGAGTTCTATTTTTTATGTAAATCAAACTTTCAAACACGTAAATTTTCACTTGCTTTGCTGTTTTCTAAAAACTAAAAAGCAAGATATTTTGTAAATACACCAAAATTTAATTTATACAAGATGATTACAAGCTTATTTTGTGTATGTTTCAGTTTATATGTTTTATCGGAATTTCAACTTATACATTTAGAACAAAGTGCAATACACTAAGAGTTTCAAGAAAAATATTGGTAATGTATTTCTATGTAGAAGAAATTCAGCTATGCATTGCACTTATAGCCTCTTGAAAAACAATTTGTATCGCAACTCAAATTGTGACATCGAAAAGGAATAATTTTTCAAAAATATATGAAAGCCTCTGTTTTATATTTCAAAGTTACTTAGTAAGAATTTAGAAATTTAGACATTTCTTTATTTAAACTTAGACATTAAAATAATCCTAATGAGACAACGATGGTGGAGATTTGTGAAATTACGCAAATAAAATATCTAGCTTCAATCGCAATCAAATGAACTTTATCATCTCGATATTCCAATACATTCTTTAATATCTCTCAATTAGTAAAAATATATTTTAGCAAAATCCTTAGCAATTTTTAAAAATTCCATTAGCAATTCAGTTAGCAAAAATTAAAAATTAACTTTATCACTTGGCAAAAATTAGCAATTTTTGGGGGTCCAAACGTGTTTTCGTTCATATTTGAAGAAATAAAATGACGCTCGAAACATTATCACGCAAGTACTACATTCCATCCATTGTACCATTTTCAACATCATTCCACTCATTACCAAATTGGCAAGAAAACAAAAGGCATCCTAAAGTATAAGCCACTCTATATAATTAAAATATAAACTTCCTACAATTATAGCTTCGAAAAAAATCATTGTTAATTTATTTCCATCAATAGAAAATGGTGCATAGTTTTACCTGTTAATGAATCCAAAATATACCTAATATTGTATATTTAAATATTAGTGAACTAATAACTCTTATTACCAACAATAAGTGAGTAATGTTAACTACTACATTACATAATACTCGTTATTTATACTTATTCAAATATTTTGTTCATATATACAGATAAAATTGAAATCGAGACTGCACAAACAAGCTGTTAAAAATATCAAATTTTTGCAAACTTTATATTATATAACTGAAATTTCCAAAACTAAATTCAACAAATATTGATTTGCACCAATTTTATAATAATTATTTTACGTAATACTTCTTTCGCATTCTTCGAATTATATTAAATTTTATGACTCTCCTTCCCATTCAACTTACAAGACGATTAAATCGTCATATGTTACTCCCTCTAGTGATAAGAGAGTATAAACTAAATGAGAAATATAGTTTTTTAATGATTTTTTTATGAAATTTTATTTTCTTGGTAAATAAAATATTTATTTTCTTGATTTATATATCTTGCTATAAATTATTTAGTAATGAATAAAAGGTATTATATATATAATGTATGTATATCAGAAATAAAATGCTAAATGCTTATGTGAAATTAATACTATAAATCAAATTACCTCTTTGAATGAGAACATCCAACTAGCGAATATTTGCAACAAAACAATATAAAAAAACATTAAAATTGAGATAAATAATTCACCAAGGCTTATTTTCTATCAAATATTGGGCACAGGTGCCGTGTAAACCATGATTCCAAATCCTGAATTTTTTTGGCGATGAAGAAATGTTGCCAAGATGACGTATCGTGATATGCGCAATGACGTAAATACTAGGGTTAACAAAACAGAATTTTCTGCATAGTTCTTATAGGTCTCCATGTGTATGACGTAAGAAAAACGAGGTTGCCAGACACATAAGAAAATCCGCCAAAAAATCTCCAATCTCAGAATTTGGCGTCATGGATTATACGGTACCTATGCCAAATATTGTCATATAAAAAATATCTTTATTCTAAATTAATCTGCAATAGAATAATAAATATTTCTTTTGCGTGACGAGGACAATTTAGGAAACATTTTTACTTTCATTTCATCTTTCGAAAATGGGCTGAGAAAAGGAGACGGCCAGGAATGAAACAAAAAGGATTGAGGTTAATTTACAAATAAACATTGAAATTCGAATGATCAGCGAAAAATGACATAAGTATTATGCGTCGTTGGTGCATATTCTCTCTCTCTTGATGTAACGCAGGGTGATAGAAAAAATGAAGCTATTGTTTCTGCGGAGAACAGTATCCTAGAAAGAGAAGCTCTTGATCTTCATCTTTCATGTTTGCATGAAGGAAGATAGCATCAAATGATAGCAAGGGTAGATAGATAAATACTACACTCGGAACATTCAACGTAAAAATATTTCCGCCACAGTTAAACTGATATTTAGTCGTCAAATCATTAATAAACTAATCATATTAATTTTACTTTTGTTCATGAAACAAAAGTTTAAAATATAATGATCTTATTTAAAACAATTCACTATTTTTCTGACTTTATTCAACTTTGACTTAATTCCAGTGAAAAATATCAGAAGGACAATTCTTGAATGAAGAATTTCTAACCTTTCAAGAAACTCAAGAATTTAAAAAATGAATTTGCTATTTTAATGATTAGTTTAATTTTAAAAATTGAAAAAAACTATTTTGAAATAAATATTTTGATCAGTAATGTTTTTTATTCTAAATGATAACGAAAGTAAAATCTAAGAGAATTTATTTTTATTTCATATCTTCGCAATATCTTTTTATAAGTACATTTGACAAATAATTTCAAAAATAAATTTTAAAAAAATAAATAAAACATTCTTTTCAGTTTTTAACCAATTTTTTAATAATAACATTGAAAAATATGATATTTAAAAATATGCGCAGTTCATTTATTGACATTTTGCAAAATGAATGCTTGCCTTATTAGGTAAGCATGCTCTTTTTGAGGAATAAGAGTACGATTTGTGAAAGTATGAGTTCCTTTCTGTTGTGTAAAATATGGATAGAAACTTTATAAATAATCGAAACAATTGTTCATTTTATGATCAGTTTAGTTTGAAGAATAATCTGACTTAATATATATTATTTTCTAAGAATTGAATATACAAAAGAAAGTAATTGTTGGTTTTGCTTCAGTCTTGCAGGAAGAATTCTTTAATTGGAGATGAAAACTCACTGTTGATGGTAGAAACGCTTCCTAAAATACAATACAATTCCTTCGTCGAATTGTTGAATTAATATTTACTTGGTGCAAAAGTTTTAAATTAACAATATTTATCATATGATCTAGTATGTTTAAAGAGTAAAATTAATTTTTTTGTTCAACATTTAATAAATGCAGTCATTTACTCTTTGCATAAAATACACAAAGTAAAAAAAATTAATTAAAGTATTTACATTGAGTATAGTATTATAATATATAGATTAAATGTACCAGCTTATTTCACTAGGATGATGATTTTTTCAACTCATAGAGGCTATGTTTAAATTTACAAACTCAGTCAGAACCATCACTATAACCTTCTGATTGTTGCCTGTGTGAGTGTGTATATGTATGTATGTATATATACTGATCGATAATGAAAATGCAACACCATGAAGGAGTGGCCAGAAAATTAGACAAATTTCAGGGTTGATGCACATTACCGAGTTTTGCAAATGTTGTGAAATGCACAGCTCTCTAGCACACTTACAATATGATATAAGATGAGGAATCGGCCGTGTAGGAAATACTCACGCCTTTATTGCTGCTTGGAAAACAATCATTTAACGAATATTGTCTATAATTGCAGATAATGACAAACCATCATCTACGTAGTCCGTTCTAGCAGACAGACGAGTTTACAAGGGTCATAGTGATCAGACTGAGAAAGCTAGTGAACGGATCGCATCTGACAGATATATGGACACATCCACAGTGCATTGACTGTGGAGAAGATGGTTGGAACAAGGAACTGTTGGAAGTTTACGAAATGCCGGTATAATCAGAGTGATGTCAGCGAGCGTGGATCGACGCGTCCGATAGGAGGCGGCGGCGACCCCACAAAGCACGTCTACCAAAATTCTGCAGCATGTGCAAGACACCCTGGATGCTCCCACATCAAGCAGAACCATTTGCCGCCGATTAGTTGCTAGTTTCCTGCACTCATGGCATCTGTTAAGAAGACTGACATTGACCCCACACAATGGACGCCAATATCTAGAATGGTGAAGGATTAGGGAGGTGAGAATTATGCAGTGACACATGATCATGTTTTCAGATGAGTCACATTTTTATTTCTTCTGTGATAGTCACCGCGTACGAGTGTGATGTTGAAGTAAGACAGGTCCAAACCTAAAGCAATTGTGGAAAGCCTCAACGCGTGGCATTATGGTTTGGGGCGCCATTATGAACGATTCCAGGTCACCTCTAGTTAGTATTCAAAATATGATAGTTCAACGTTAAGTGAAAGTTGTACTGTGGCTGGTGGTACTCCCCTACATTCAGGGGCACCCAATGTTTCTTATCAGGATATTGCCCAACCACGCACTGCTCGCATCAGTCAACATGAACTGCAAGCTGTACAGCTGTTTCCGTGGCCACCATGCTGGACCATCTAGAGAAGAACCAAATTTAGGAATAGAATACTTTATTTAAATTCTTATGCTGACATTTATTTTTTTATTGTATATATATGTGTGTGTGTGTTACATTAACCAAGATATTTTTTTTTCTTTTTTTAAATCAATTGAGCGCAAAAGGTATAAAATTCGACTAGTTGAGCATTGTAAATTTTTTTTCAAATTCCACAGAAAACCATTGCAGATTCTTCTACGTTTGACTGATTTGAGTATTTTCTGCAATAAAATTAAAAACAGAATTTTGGAGAAGAATAAAAACGTTTTGTCATGAAAAGATTAATTTGTAGTCAGAATTATTTTATAAGTAATTATATAGATAATAAAAGATCAGTTTTTAATGTACCATTGATAACTGCCAATTTGTTTTGATAAAATAACGCCGTAGATTAAATTTAGAAACCATTTTACTTTACGAGAATAAAGATTTAAAAATTTAATTTTGCTGAAATGTTAAACATGGCCAGCACTAGAGATAAGCAAATAAAATGTCAAAATGAATATCAACCCAGAACTACTTATAAACTATCATATTCAATTTTATAGGATGTATACAAAGGATGCAATACACAAAAAATATCACGGAGTATATTCGATATGTGATCTTAACGTCATATGAAGTAAGTTCATTATTGTCAGTTACTTATCTTTCTCAGCAACATAATAGACTTTTATCTGTTTTTCATTTCTACTTTTT
The DNA here is from genome assembly GCA_030067965.1 of Latrodectus elegans. NCBI lineage: Eukaryota > Metazoa > Arthropoda > Arachnida > Araneae > Theridiidae > Latrodectus > Latrodectus elegans. The sequence goes on from CM057815.1 coordinate 38,818,500, forward strand.
ATGCTGTTATGTGAATTAAAAATTTCTAAAATGCATATTTTTTGGACTTTGGCAAAGTTGCTGTTCTAAAAACATGTGTTCAGTTTGCCGAAGAAAGGTACGAATGAGGGATATATAGTACTAGTTTCAACACTTTTGTAATGCTCGAACGAAAGCTCTTATATTATATACAAAAAAGCCTGAGGGGTTATCATAGCTTCCTGAAATGGTAAACAAAAGTAATTTACACGCAGAAAAAGTTTTCTTTCCTGGAAAAGAAGCACGTAAAAAAGATTATTGAATTAAAAATTAGATCGCATGTAAATTATAACTTACATAATTTCATTCTCCATGAAATTCCAAATTTAGGAAAATTTACTAATATTCTTTTTGATTATATGGATCGTTTTCATGACTAGGAAAGTATATGGCAAAGGTTGCTAATTAGGATATACCTTACTAGTTCGAATGCTTTAAAATCAAATAAGTCATAACAATGCTTCTTTTAGAATAATGTTTTGTGAATGCCTTTATAAGAAATTTATATGTGATTAAATAAATATAGATACATATTTGTACACACTAATTATCGTTATTATTTTATGTATAACAATAGCATTGGATTTTGTAATGCTATTGTTATGCATAAAATAATAACGATAATTTGTACTATAATAATTGAATATTTTAATTTCGATTATAATTTTAAGTTCAAATAGATAACAAATTTTCATGATAACCAAACTGTTGCCACAAATATAAGAAAAATCAAACTTAAAGAAACATCCTTGATAAAAAAAATAAATAAAGGTTTGTTGATGAACAAAAAAATAAAATGGTAATGATTAAACTTTAAGACTCGAAGTTACGAAGGAAATTTAATCTCAAATAGAAAATTAATTCTTAATAAACAAGAACGCAATTAAGCAGTTAAGAAAAATAGGTAACCATATAAAATTTAATTTGCTATAATATATTTTGGCAAAATCTTAGCATGCCCAAGATTGGTATGTATTTCGCTACCTTTGTAAGACCAATAATGGCTTATCATGGCATATTACGGAAAACTTATTACCCCCTATTGGTCCAATTTTGGCTTATCTTGGCTCCCATTAATGGACCAATACAGGTTTAACTTGGTATGGCTAATGATAGAGAAAACTTGGCGCCCATTATAAGTCCATTATTGAGCTAATTTTGTATTGGGGAAAACTTGAGCCCATTATTGGGGTTACCTTGACAAGATTTCTAATATTGGGGCCAGTTATTTTATTACCTGGAATGTGTATTTTCAATTTTCCTCCAGAAATTAAACAGAAATTTCGTCCGCGACGATCCGATGACGTTTAATGATGACTTAAGTCCAAACGCTATCTGTGGAGCGTCTCCCTTACCGGTGATTAATTTTTCATTAACTGTTGCTCGCAGTTACATCATGCAATAACCGTCCTTTTCGTGCAAAGAAGAAAACGTGCGCCGTATAGCAGTTGCATCAGCCTTTCTGATTCAATTTCGTTGGTGTATTGTCTGAAATATAAAATAATTGTATCTTCGTTATTTTGTTACCTGATTATTTTTTAAGAATAGATTAAAAAAAATTAAATATGTTGAAAGTTTTGCGAAGCTCAAGGTCATCTTATCTTAAACCGTACGTTCAGAATTTTTGCGGCTCGAGGAGTGTTGCCTCTCAAATTCATAGCCGGGTAATTAAAACATTATTTTTCCTTTTAATGTTGATTTTGATGTGTAGAAATTTAATTTTATTCATTTATTATTACTTTTATTTCCTGTTGAGAAAAGATCAAAATGTTATGTAATATCCTGTACTGCGTAAAAGGCATTGAGTAAATGTATTTCATTCTTATGTGAAAGTTGCTTTATTTAGTTATATTAAAATTATAGATAAACCGATCAAACTTGTTAATTGATTTTAATTAATACTGAATTTTTTGTGTACTTATTTTGTTACGTTGATTAACTGATTAATTGGATACTGAATACTTAGTTATTTGATGTTACTTTAAAGATATTTTTTATTTCTAAATTAATTAAATATTTATTATTAAGTCTTTCTTTGGTTTATAGATTTATTTTTTTAAAATTATTTTTAAAATCTTTAATTTTATGATTATATTGAATATTACTGTCCTTATAATACTAATCTTAAGTAATTAATTTTCAGGCATTATTAACATTGCAACAGAAATATGGAATGCAAAGGCGTTATAAGTAAGTATATTTTATTTGATATTTTATAATCATTTTGATTAATATGCAGATTATAATTAAAATAAGAATCGATTTTTCTAATTTATTTTATGTTTTTTATTAAAGGAAAGCAATATACTATCTTTTGTTCATTTTTTTACAATGTATTGAAATGTTTTTAGTATAAAGTTAATTTTATCTCTAATTCATTAAGTATATTTATAATTGTTATCTAACCTTTTTTATTTTTAAAAATAATGATGTCTAAAAAGTACTTATCTTTATTTTTAATATCATTTTACTGAATTTTATTTTAAATAAAAAATATTTTAGTGTTGATTATCTGAAAACTGGATACTTTTTGGGGGGGGGTAATCTTTTTCTTTTACTCACATAAGAATTAAAATATTAAAGATGTTGTTTGGAATAAATTTACTGCTGCCTTTTTAATTGCTTAAATAGTAAAATTTATGGCATAAAAGGGATAAAGCATATAAATGGTTAGAAGAAAAAATCTATATTAATGAATAACAAATTAAAATTCTTAACCTACTGTTAGTGGTGAAAAAAAGAATTTCCTGTATCTTACAGAAGAATTATTTTTTGATTTTACACTGATATTTGAATTTACTAGCCCTTTTTTTAATGCGTTCCAAGCCCCTAATAGTGGAAACTGTGTTTTCTACAACTTTAGCGCCTTTCTTAATTAAAAGATTGAAATAATTGTGCCAAGTAACAAAGTAAGAGTTGAATATGTTAAGAATTATTAAATTTCAATGATTATAATAATCTTTTTAGTTATTTAATAAAAAGTTTACTATAACTTTTTTTATATATTCAAAATATTTAATTTTTCTGAATTTTTGTAATGAAATCCATTTATATATTTAAATGTAATATAATATTTAAAATTTTACTATAAATTAAGTGATCTATATTTTTATTGTTAAAAAAATAAGGCAAAGTAATCTTTAATTCACTGTTTAAGAACTTTAATACTGCCAAACATCCATAGAACTTCTAGAAACTTCCGGAATTCACAATTTTTTTTCTTGGCATGGAAACTAATTGACTCCTAAAATATATTAACACTTATATATTTTTTTTAAAACTTCTTTAGACAAATATATTTTGCTAGAAAGTTGTATCAATTTTTTTAAGAATTTTTATTTGACATTTCTAATTGAGTCAAACCAAAAAGAAACAAGTTTGTATTATCTCTACTAGATATTAGAGACAATAACAACAGATTTTGATCAGGAAAAATATGCAAAGTTGTTAATTTGTATATTTGGCCACACACAATGTATGTTATTTTATTGAACAGCCTTATGATTTGGTAAAATCCTACAAATTCATTGTTTCAAATTAATTGAAGAATTAATTTTTTAAAGTGTTTAATATCCATGTACATTAAAAATTTTAGTAACAAATATGATATCTAAATATTGAAATCTTAAATTTACTATTAAATAGAGAATTTGTCAGTTATTGCATTAATTTACTTTTATTTTAATTATAGTATATTTTGTTTCATTGTTGCTATTACTATTTTTCATGCTCAATCTTCTGCAGAGCAGATTTTTGAAAACAATTTGATAACAAAAATTGTGCTTAAACATATCATTTATATGATATAAGAAATATCATATAAATGATATGTTACTATAATTAGCGAAGATTACAAAGTTTTGTTCTCAGACTATGCTAGATATTAAGTAACAAGTTATTTGAATAAAAAATTTTTTATTCATCCTTAATAAATAAAAGAAATAATGTAAACGAAATGTTTAAAAAAATATGCAGACAAATTGAAAAATTTTTTTACTACAATTTTTTAAATATTTAAAAATTACAATAAAAAATGCTTAAATATTTCTTTGATATCTGTGAACTCATTTATTTTAAATCTAATTAAATTAAAGAGTTTTCATATTGGTTTTTTAAAGGTCTTGCTATCATTGTAAAATGCAATTGAAAAATATTATGTTTATATTTTTACTAATATATTTGGTCAAAAATAAATTATATTTATTCAGTATATCAATGTTAATACCTCCTCTAATTTAGAGTTAGAACATAAAAACCTTATATTGTTTTTCTCAAAAAAGTACTTTAATATTAGCTATTCATTTGGCTGGTTTTCAGATAATCAGAATTTTATCATTTTTTCTTGTCCATTACTTGAAAATTCTTTCACATTCTGATTCCCCATCATCTTAATCTTTAATTATTTGATACATCTTAACTTGCTAATTACATCTGACTACACTTTCAAAATGCCCCAATTGAAATTTCTTGCAGATTGAGTTTCTTGGAGGAATAACTAAACTTTATTCAAGGTATATTTTTGAATTTTATCAGTTACAATGGTTTCTTTAATAACCTGAGCATGTCATAATGACCTAAATATCATTTTTGCCACATCATTCCTAGTATATGTTAGCAGATATGTTTTCTTTCAATGTTGATATCATGAGCTGATTTTACTCCTTGTTATAAAGAACCTCAAAATATTTGGACTTGATGTTATTGATTATACACTGATGCACATAAATTGTAATGTAAAAACTGGATAAATTCTACATAAAAAGCAGTTATTAATCCTTATTTAGAAAAGATTAAATTTTCCAATGAAACATATTTAAATTTCTCAACTATAAAATGAAATCAATTGGAAGAAAACAGATTATTAAATACTTTTCAATTGTAACTTCAAATTAATAATTTTCTTCATCTTCCCTGAATAAATAACTTTAAATTTCACACTCTTATTTTTACTAAATTTATCTTTTATTCTACTCTTCCCATCTAAAAGAAAATATTTGAATGAAATACAGTTCTTATATTTAATACTGTTAATTATAGTGTTCAAATATAAATTTGTTAAAAATATTTCAAAGGTTTTGCGTGAAAGGTTGTAAAAAATTGATTAGCCAATTTTAAGTATTGTTTACGTACTTATGTGTCTGAAATCACAATATTTTTTTATAGATCTGATACTGTTAAAGGACATGTTATTGGTATTGATTTGGGAACCACGAACTCCTGTGTTGCTGTTATGGAAGGAAAGACACCTAAAGTAATTGAAAATTCTGAAGGATCAAGAACTACACCATCTGTTGTTGCATTTACTGCTGATGGTGAAAGGCTAGTTGGTACACCTGCTAAAAGACAGGCTGTTACAAATGCAGCTAATACACTATCTGCTACAAAACGATTAATTGGTCGTAAATTTGAGGATCCTGAAGTTCAGAAAGACATGTAAGATGATTTTCTTTTAATGAATTAATGCATTTTTTGGTTATTTTTGCATTTTGGTTGCTTAGGTGATAATGTCACAAAATAACATTACTAATTCAATCAAAATATCAAATTGTTTATTTTATCATTATTATTTTAATTCTTACCTTTTACAAAAATTTTAAATAAGAAAATTTATGTTTAAATTATTAACTACCATTTTTCTTTATCTGCTTTTAATAAATTATAAAAAATAATCAATACTGTGATATTTGCATCTGCAAAATGGAATAGTAAGGTGTTTTTTTTTATGTATATCAGTTCCTGTTGAAATCAGGAATTTTATTTTATATTTTTTAATGGCAGAACTTTTTTATATATTATGGAAGACAATTAGATACCATATTTCATTCAAAATTAATACAAATGTAAATATTTTCTGTGATTAACATTAAATAGTTTGCAATTAACAGAAGACAAATGACTTCCAATTGCAATAGAAACAAAGAACAAAGAAAATAGAAATTGTTATCGGCTAATGCTCATATTTACTGAAATATGTATATAGATTTTTTTAAACTATATTTGAGTATTTCGTGTAATAATACAATTTTATATTATTACAGAAAGTTTTAGAACAAAGAAACTTGAAATGAAATTTTAATAGCTGTTGCCACTGTAAAAAACACATATACAATGTAAAAATTATGTGAAACACAAGAAAAATGAATACTGGCAACAAAAAAGTATTAATAGTAACAAAAGCTGAATTTGGCAACACTATGATCAAAACAAAAGGCGCCAGATTTGGCGAGAAATCATAGGGGGATACTTAACATATACTAGATTTTTTTGTGTGGATTTTTACTAGTGTTGTATGTTGTGTTTTTACTAGTCCTGCAATTATTATAAAACTTAAATTTATTAAAAGTATTTATTTCAAAATAATTGAAGAAAAACATGCAAAAACAATTTTGCTTAAAATATTTGTTTTAAATTGCAATTCTCTAATTTTTTCATTTTGCTTTCCTATTCAATAATAAATCTCATATTTTGTTGAATAGAAATTGTTATCAGCTAATGCTCATATTTACTGAAATATGTATATAGATTTTTTTAAACTATATTTGAGAATTTCGTGTAATAATACAACTTTATATTGAAGAAACTATTTACTGTTAACCAAAATTTTTAAACTGATTAAAATTATTGGTAACTAAAATGTTGTGTATATTTATGCAGTTAAAGTATTGACATTTTAAGAAAATCCTGATTAAAGTAATAATTTTTTTTATAAATTTTGATAATTCAAGCAAATTTTAAAATTTCAAATTAATTGAAACCCTTAATATTAATTTTAAATGCATTTTGTATCCATGCTTTTTTGACATATCAAGAAATTGCTTTCTGATGTGATTAGTGCAATATTCTGTATAACATTTAAGTAGATTTTTCAAATTACAAAGATAAAAAAGAGAAATTAATCACCATTGATTTATTAATAAATTCTTGAAAATCTTAGGAAAACTGTATCGTTTAAAATTGTTAAAGCCTCAAGTGGGGACGCATGGCTAGAAGCACAAGGCAAAATGTATTCTCCCAGTCAGATTGGTGCATTTGTGTTAATGAAAATGAAAGAAACAGCTGGTAAATAATCTTTCTATATTTTTCACTTATTTTATAAAATAGAAAGCATCCATATTTACATAAGTAATTTATTATTAATGTCAATTAACATTTTTAACGTAAAAACCATTCATATAATAGAAAAATTCTATCTTGTAACATGAAACAAATATGATATTTATTTAGGTAACAAAATTTTTTTCAATTAAAGAATTTTATACTTTACCACAGAATTGTTCTTTAGTAACAACTGTAAGTGTGTATAGTCTTTTAAAATTGAAAATATTACTCTTTGTGGGGCTGTTAAAACATTTATAAATACTGTTAAATTACTCTTTGTGGGGCTATTAAAACATCTATGAATACTGTTAAATATTTTTTCTGTATAATGAAATTTTCACATGTGTATAATAAAAATATGCATAACATTAAAAGTCATGATTTTAGCGTAAAATTACTTTGTTTGTTAGCGGGCATATCCTAAGTGATGTAAATAAGTTGGTAAAATTAAACTAGAAATATATATGTCTATGCTGTTTAATATTTTATTCTACGGGATTGTTATGTATAAAATCCACCTTATGAATATTTTTTTTATCTATAAATATTATTAGTACCATCTAGCTACTAGCCAAAGGTTAGCACTTTGGGTTCTACGGTTTATGGTTCTAAATCTTTGGTTCTACATTTTATGGGTCTAAATCTTAGGTTTCTATGTTATGCCCTAATCTAATTAGCCATGTGTGCTAAAATTGATCAGTGAGCATCAAATAAACTTAGCAAATTGTTAGCACTTTTTTGTTTCTGTTTTGGAAATTGTAAAATTTTGAAGTTTTCATGAAACACGTAGAAATAATAAATGGCAGTAAAAGAGTTTTTATTATGTGATCAAATCCATATATTAAAAAATTTCAAAACAAGTATTAAATGCAATTTCTAAGTGGATTTTCTAATAACAAGAGATTTATCCATTGTATATCTATCAAAACATTATTTTAACTATAAATTTATTAATAAGCTTTCATAAACAAAGTAAAGATTAAATGAAGTTAAACATAATGATAGCTTTCCAATTCTTAAGTATATTAATAAAAAAACCAATGGGAAAATGTAAATTTTATTTTTGCTTCTAAAATTGTTTAAGTAAAAATGTGATGCAATGCTGATTGTATTTTATTTGTAGATTTTTGTTCGTTGGTATTACTTGCGTTAACTCATTTGTTATCTTCTAAAAATCATTTTTTTATAAGCATGGTGACACAGAATTTGAAATTATGGAACTAAGGAGATAAAATATTTGATATTTTTTATAAAAGAGTATACAAAGTGATGTGATAAAATTATTTTTTTTTATAACTTTATGTATATTTACTATGAATAATTTTGCAAAAATTTATCCTGACTATTATTTGATGTAATGCTAAATATTTTTTTTTTAATTTGTCTATTTAAATAGAATGATGCAATGATGTGAATTGTCCATCTCTGAATCATCTTGTTGAAAAATAAATTTTCTGAGCCGTATTTGATATACTAAATATTTTAATATTTTCTCTTACAACAAAGTGCATATTTTGAAATAAAATAACACTTAAATGTGTGCCATGATGTAAATTTTCCGTCTCTGAATCATCTTGATGAGAATTTTTTCTGAGCAATATTTGGCATACTACTAAATATTTTAATAATTTCGCTTAAAGCAAAGTGCATATTTCAAAACGAAATAAAATGCAGTGATGTAAATTTTCCGTCTCTGAAATGTATTGTTGAAAATTTTTTTCTGAGCATTGCTTTAATTGACTTTTAAAATATATTCTGAAACTTAAATCTGGAAACATTTTTTGTAACAAAATAAATCTGAAATGCTATGATGTAAATTTTCCGTCGCTGAATCATCGTGGTGATAAACTTTTTCTGAGCATTTCTTGGTTGACTTATTAAGTATGTATTAAAATTCTATCTTAAAACATGCATTGTTAAACTATAAATTTTGAAGTGTAGTAATGTGAATTTTTCATTTCTGAAACATTGTTGAAAATTCATCCTAAGTACATACTTGTGTCACATCTGCCTGAGCTATTTTATAAGCTCATTTTATGTATTTGTTTAATGTATGCAAATTATAATTTTATGATTATGTTTTATGTAACAATGTTAAAGTAAGAATTGAGAGTATAAATTAAAAATAAAGCTTATTATATAGTTTTATAATGATATAAAGTAAATTACTCTGCTTTTCACAAATTTTGGAAAAAATATTAAAATCTGTTAGTAAACAAGTTGTGAATTTTGGACTTAAACTGTAATATTTGCTGACTTTTATTCAAATAAAAATAGTTGAAAGTATATTAGGTGATACTAAATAATTCAATACATAACAAAATATTTTTTAAAAAATTCTGATACAGATGTTATGTGTATTTTAATTCTTTTAATAATTAGAATTACTTATCAGATGCTTCTGTTCTTTAGGTTTATAGTAATTTTTTTTACATTTATTTGATTGCAAACTTTCATACCATTTTTATTTTTCTGAGTGATAGCATGTTTTTCATGGATGAATTACAAATAGAAAAAAAAGCTTTTAACTTTTTTCTACTTTTGATAGCTTATGCTGGACAAAACATTTGTATTCATTTGAGATTTAATTTGTGCATTATCCTTATTGTTTTATCATAGAAATGTGAGTAATTATTGTTCAAAATGATTGGATTAGTTTTTGAAAAATGTAAAATAGCTATTAAAAAGTGGGGATTTTAATTTGCCCTAGGTGCAATTTTAGAGTTTTTGTTTGAATTAAAAAATTGTTTGTAGGAAATATAATGAGTTGCTTTGTAAACTTTGTAAAATCACCTTTCTGCATTTTCTCTATTTAAGCTGAATAAGCTCTTAGGAACGGAAATGTATACTGAAATAAAATTAAAGAAATTAATTTAATGCTTTTCACATTTGATTAATTAAATCAGTTATTTAAACTTGATTTTATATTCTAATTATTTTATCTATTTATATGTAAAGAAATTATAATCATACTATCTTTTTCAAAATGAATTTTGTTTTGGAATAAAACAGTATTTTATAATTATGGAATCATTTATCAAAATATATTATGAAGTAGCATTTATAAAATTAATCATTAGCTTTTATGAGTAAAATGATTAAAGGAAAATATATGTAATTATCTTTATTTTTCATTGTTGAGTTATTTTGTTGAAAACCTTTTTTTAGCATTATTGTTTAAAAATGACATTCATGAAAAAATCAAATGTTTTCTAAGTTTTAACATGATGTTCTTTTTAATTTATTGTTTCCTATATTCATATCGTTTCAATTAGGAGTTTTGCAGAATTCCAGAGGCATGTAAAAATTCTTTAAATCTTGATCAACCCCTTAAGTGAATGTATTATATATTTCACGCTTTCAGTGTGGGAAAACTGTAGATCTACAAACTGATTAAAGTTTGAAAAAGATTCATATTTAATTAAAAAATACTTGAATATAAGCTAATTGTCGTTAAACTGTTACCAGAAAATTACTCGTTTGATATTTGAAAATCTTAATGAATTTAATTTTTCTTTGAGGAATAATTAAGTAAACACACAATCTTCGTCATTTCCATATTTCTATCAGAAATATTTGTCTGAGAATTATAAATTTATGTTTATGATGAAACACTTAAATGTAAATTATTTGATTAATGAATTTTATGGCAGTGTAATAAGCACTCTTTTTTTAAATTTCCAAAATGTAATTTCAAGAAACAAGTTAAAAATTTGAATACATACACTGGGAAAAGATTTATTTTGATTATATTTTCTTAACATGTCTTAATCAAGGAGCTCTGCAGAACTTCAGAAATTAACATATTTCTTGAGGTCTTGAAAAACTCCAAGATAAATTTGCTTATGGCAATGATTTTATATTTTTACCTTTATATATAAAAATGCCTTTCAAACATTCTTGTAATTGTGAATCATTGAGAAAATCAATTTTATTAAAAATGCAATATATATTTATATAAAAATCTCATAAGTATATAACATGTACTAAGCATTTAGCACATTCTTGATAAAGGAGCTCTGCAGAACTTCAGAAATTAACGTATTTCTTGAGGTCTTGAAAAACTCCAAGATAAACTTGCTATGGCAATGATTTTATATATTTACCTTTATATGTAAGAAAAATGCCTTTCAAACATTCTTGTATTATTCTTTCAAACATTCTTGTATCATTGAGAAAATCAATTTTATTAAAAATGCAATATATATTTATATAAAAATCTTGTAAGTATATAACATGTTCTTGATAAAGGAGCTCTGCAGAACTTCAGAAATTAACGTATTTCTTGAGGTCTTGAAAAACTCCAAGATAAATTTGCTATGGCAATGATTTTATATATTTACCTTTATATGTAAGAAAAATGCCTTTCAAACATTCTTGTAATCATGTATCATTGAGAAAATCAGTTTTATTAAAAATGCAATGTATATTTATATAAAAATCTCATAAGTATATAACATGTTCTTGATAAAGGAGCTCTGCAGAACTTCAGAAATTAACGTATTTCTTGAGGTCTTGAAAAACTCCAAGATAATAGTGTAATGGTAATGATTTTATGTATATAAGAAAATGCCTTTCAAACATTCGTTTAATTGTATGAATCATTGATAAACTCATTTTTATTAAAAAAGCACTATGTTTTTATAAAAATGTTTAGGTATTAACTTTTATTAATTTCCGTTTGTGTTCCATTAAATGTAATTGCATTTTTTATTAAAATTATGAAATATTTTTACTTTGTTTTATATCATTTTTTATTGTAATTCTAAGTGTGTTTGAGATCTTGAAAGTAATTTCTATCTAAAATAATGAAATGGTTCAATGAGAGAAATGGTTACCAAGGCTTTTTAAAACTGTGTAGAAGTTAAATTTTCTTTAACTTATGCTTTCAAAATAAAGAGGATTAAATTATATATTAATAACTTTATTTAGCATCATTTAAAGAAAATTATACTATCAATATATTTTTTGAATATTTATTCTTACAAATTCTAGGATATATCAAAGAAATTTTAGTCAATATAAATTTATTGAAATTGGACAATACTATTTTATTTCAAATTTGGATTTTAAAAAAACAGCTAATTATTTAATGTCTTAATATGCATTTGAGTTTTTGAATTTAAATAGAGCCTGGTTGTGATATATTTAGTAATGACAGTATTAATATTTTAAGAAAATTTTCTAAGTTATAAAAGTCATTAGTATTTTGTTAATTTATATCATTATTTGGTAAAAATATTATGCTTGAAAATCAATGTTAGCTTCTGATTTAGTATGCTAAATAATGTTAAATAAATTTAAAAAAAGGTTGAGGATATTTGTGTTGTCGTTTGAATTGCTATTTATTATTCCTTTTAATAAATTTACAAACAGTTATTTCAAAAGCCTGCCTTTTAAAAAACTATTTAAATTAATGTTTTATTTAGTTACAACGTATGGTTTCATAATTTTCTTCTTAGTTTAGTTGTTTTGTTAATGTCAAATCTGCATAGTCCTTTAAGAATCTTATTATGAATGTACATTTTCTTTATAGTAATTTAATAAAAAGACTGACTTTATTAATTACTAATTATATATGTAGTTGGTTTTACTATATAATAATTTAGTTTTTTAAATTACTTGAGAATTTAAAGTTTGCAATAATTGGCTTAATTCATGTTTAGTCACAATTTATTTGCTAGCTTTAATTTTAGATGGATTGGAAAAATCTATCTTAAGTTTAATTTTTCTTTGATGAGATATGGGGAAAATTTGATTATAAAAATTGCAAACTGCATTTAAAATAAATGCAAATTTTTTAAGAAAGCTTAGATGTGTTAAGTTATATAATTCATATGCCATTCTTGTTTACAGTTTTATATATTTAAGTTATTCATAATTAGTAAATATGTTTAGTTTCATCTATATTTGACTTTAAAATTTTTATTTTAGATAGTTATCTAGGTACACCAGTTAAAAATGCAGTAATTACTGTTCCTGCTTATTTTAATGATTCACAACGACAAGTAAGAAATGTTCCATGGCAATTTTTATTAATGTATATTTGAATTTTTTTATTTTACTAACAGAACTATATTTAATTGGTTGTATCTTTTTTAAAAGGCGACAAAAGATGCTGGTCAGATTGCTGGACTTAATGTACTTCGTGTTATAAATGAACCTACTGCTGCAGCCTTAGCATATGGCATTGACAAAACAGATAAAATGTTAGTATATAACTATTTATTATGAAAACTATATTGCTATTTATAAAAAAAATTAGTGGAATTTTATATATAAGTGTGACAAATGTCTTGTCAAAATTACGTTATGCAGTATTATGTTGTTTTAAACATTATATTAGGATATTTTATTGCTGAATAATAGATTTCAAATATGTGTGTGCAGTAATATGTTTAATTAAACAAAAAGTTATTGGTAATAACGGGAAATTTTTTTTCAGAATTGCTGTATATGATTTAGGTGGTGGTACTTTTGATATTTCTGTTCTTGAGATTCAAAAGGGTGTGTTTGAAGTAAAATCTACCAATGGTGATACATTTTTGGGTGGTGAAGATTTTGATAATGCTCTTGTTAATTATTTAGCTAAAGAATTCAAAAAAGATGTATGTAAAATCTTTCATGTGCTTCTAGAAATTAAAAATTTTTAAAATATATGACAATAAAAATTATTTTCTATTTAATTTTCAGCAAGGAGTTGATTTGTCTAAAGATGTGATGTCAATGCAAAGATTAAAAGAAGCTGCTGAAAAAGCTAAAATTGAGCTGTCATCATCTCTTCAGGTATAAAGTTTTTTTGTTTACTTTTATCCACTTTTGTGAATGCTTATTTTCATTACAAATGCAGTGTTTTACATAATCATTTATTTTGTATGTTTCAATTAATACAACTTTCATTATGATGCATAATTTAATAGTGTAGGGAGTGTATATTTATTCCTTAGAAAAAATTTAATGCAGATTTTAAAGTTTTTTCGTTTTTAAATTTTATTTGAATTGTGGTATTTCCCAATATTTTTCATCTATGATTTTCCCTATTTTGTTAATTGCTTTCTAGTATGCATTTGTATTTTATAAAATCTTGTAAATTCAGATTCCCTTCCTTACAACTTTTTTCTAATCTTTAATAGAATTTAAAATCTGCAAATGCATGATGCTCAAATATCAACTTGATAATTATTATGAAATATCTCATCAAAACCACAAACCTATGAATTTGATATTTTGTAAGTGTAATATATGTTAAAAAAAACAATTTTACCATTAAAAGCTTTGTTTTTTTCATTTCTAAAATATATAATTTGTAAAATTAAATATAATCCTATTTTTTTTTTATTATAACTTAATGTGGCTTTATCAAGTATGACATTTTTTTCAAGCCACATCTTTTATTCTTTAAATTTTCAAAGGAATTAGGTTTAGAACTGTTGATGACTTTGTTGTTTGGTTTTAAGCTGACATAGCTTATAAACATTTGTAATACTACTTTTAAAACACTATCATTGGCATATTTTGTGTATTCACTTAGTAGAAAAATTTGCTGTGATTTCATCCATGACATCCTTTATGAATCTTATGTTTTTTTTTTTTTTCCATCTTAAGAGTTTGTTATAGTGTCATAAGGTAATTAGGAAAATATTTACTGATTTATTAGTTTTTGTGCATACTGTACTAACATGCATTTTTGAAAGTTAAAGTCAAATATTCTCCTAAAAATAAATTCATTTGATAATTCTACTCTTTATATTTTTATTATTCCTGCATGTACAATTTTTTAAAAAGTTCTTTTGTTAAATTATGACTTGTGCACCAGTTGTAAACTATGATTTCTTCCAAAATTAGAAATATTTTTTATTGATTTCTTCACAATTCACATGATCTAAATTGTTTTTGTTAAAATAATAAAACTACAAATTCCTACTATGAAATGTTCCGAAGCAAAGATATATTCAATTCTTTAGATGTCTTTTTGGAAATTGCAGACAAAGAGTATTGTTCTCTGAAATCTATTTTCAGTGGTTTTACTGTGAAATTTACAGTATAATTCATTATGTAGTTTTTTTTAAAAAATTCTAGTATATTTTTTACTAGAGTGTGAATTTGTTTCACCTGCTAATACACACACAATTTGTATTATCAGTTAATTTTAAATATCTAAAATATATATGCTTCTGCGACAATACCATTCAAAATATAAAATTTTTTCTTACTATCACTAATTGCAAGTATTGACTGGTGTTTGGTATTTACCAAACACCAGTCAATGCTATAAATTTTCTTCGTTTAAATTTCTCTTGGATTACAATCTATTAGAAAATTATCAACAGTTGTAATTAATCAAATGTTGTACATACATGTTTTGTGTAAATTTTCCTGGTATTTTGAGGATATTATGGAAAAGAGTTCTGACATTTTGTTAATTTTTATTGTACTTTTTTTTTTCCATTTAAATTTTGCAATTATATGCCTAAATTCTCTTTTAAATCTGTATTATTAATAAGAAATCTTACACCTAAGAAAATAATTTTAACTTAAAATTTATTTTTTGTTTTTCATTAAATGATATATACTTAAGCAGAAATTTCAAGTTATTTCTTCTCATCCTTGTTTTGTTTATTATTTCATTTTATTCCAAAAATTAAATTCTAAGTATGGCTTATAGAATAAGGATTCTGAGCTTAAGAAATTTTAAACAATCAAATTATCAAGAGCAGAGTTTAAAATTGTACGAATTTTAAACATTAGAAAGTTATCTTGAATACATCTTCTGAGGATCTCACTGGTTAAATTTTCATAAAATATAACATTGAAAATTATCATGAATAATTACGAACATTTTCAATGCTTTTTGTAAAGTATATTGAAGATGGTAAATTCTGTTATATTTCACTTTAAAATTTGATTAAAATATAAAAAAAATTGAACTAAAATTGTAATCATTATTAAGTGATTTCAAAATAAGTTTAGGAAATATGAATGTTTTAGATTGAGTAATTATATATATTGGATCATAATAAAGTTGCTTTATTTTTCACTATGTTTATCTAAATATTTATGAACAATTTAATTCTAAGCTTACAACATTAAGCAGTTTTTTTTACCATAAGAATATTGCTTTTAATTAAAGATGCAAAATATTTAATATAAAAATGTAATTGGTTAAAATGTATATGAAAATTTTTTAGGTTCCTTTGATTTTTTTTATCAAAATTTATTTATATAGATATTAAAAATTTTTATGTATATTTTTTCTTTATTAAATAAATCATTTTTACATTTTAGAATTTTTTTTTTTTTACTTTCAGACTGACATTAATTTGCCTTACCTCACAGTTGATGCCAGTGGACCAAAACACATGAATATTAAATTAACCAGATCAAAATTTGAAGCTTTAGTTGAAGATTTGATTAAGCGAACAGTCGAGCCTTGTAAAAAAGCCATAAAAGATGCTGATGTTAAAACTAGTGATATCCAGGAAGTTATTCTGGTTGGCGGAATGACCAGAATGCCAAAGGTTAATATTCCTCTGCTTTACAGTTAATGAATTAAAATCAACTCGTTACATAACATATTCCATAAGATTATTGCTATTAAAGCAAATTTATATTTAGGTTCAAGATATGGTTAGAGAAATCTTTGGAAAATCTCCCAGTAAGTCTGTAAATCCAGATGAAGCTGTTGCAGTAGGTGCTGCAATTCAGGTAATCAACACATGTTAATTTTATATTTAATGTTGAACATTAGTGAAATTTTTTGTAAAAATGTTCTAAAACACCTTTAAAAATTTCTATTAATACTCTCAAATTAATATTTTTTATGATCAGAAACTCCTTTGTGGCAAAAATTATAAAAAAGGTAATAGTTAATAAAAAAATATTTCAATTTCAAGAGGTGTAATAAAACTTAAATCCCTTGGAATTTTTCTTTGTTAATTATTATCATTAAA
The DNA here is from genome assembly GCA_030067965.1 of Latrodectus elegans. Classification (NCBI taxonomy): domain Eukaryota; kingdom Metazoa; phylum Arthropoda; class Arachnida; order Araneae; family Theridiidae; genus Latrodectus; species Latrodectus elegans. The sequence goes on from CM057815.1 coordinate 38,835,566, forward strand.
TAGTATGATTTTAGTTGAGAACTTATTTTTATAAAATCTAGTTATCTTTCAAGTGCGAAAACAATTTTACAAGGGAGGACTGATAATCCTATTGTTCAAAATAGAAAATTATAGAACTGATTTTTGTAGGATATTATTTAAAATATTTAATGTTTAAATTTATAGTAAAATATGGCAAGCCATTGTTTCCATTCACATAGGTATACACCTAACACAACAATAATAAAAAAAAAATATAACAAGTATGATATATTCAAAAAATTTAATCTTGTAAAAACTATTTTACATTTACTTTTTTTCATTGATGTTGAAAGGAAATTTTTCTGCAAACAGTAATAGATACAGAATTATACATTTACTTATAACATACCAAAAAATAAATAAATAAAATAAATATGTATTTAAAGTGAAGTTAAAATAATTGATAAAATTTATCAGAAAACAAAAACTGATATTTAAAATATGAAGTTTGAAAAATATTGTTTTAACTTATTACTTCATTATTCATCCTCATGTATAATTATTTCACTATATATTATCACATTAATTTATTGATATTATTTTTACTTTTATTTGCAATAAATTTTGAGTAAGGTATTTTATGTCATTGGAAATTTGTCATCATATGTAAATTTGTTGTAAAATATTAATTTGCTTAAGTATGCAAATTAAATATCGATAATAGAGGTAAAAATGCTAAATTCTCAATAGAATGCCAATAGTTCTCCACAATAAATTTATAAATTTCTTTTCCAAGTAAATTAACTTACAATTGTTTGAATCCAAAATTACATAATCTTTTAATCTATTAATGTAAAAAACAAATATTACAATTCTTATTAGAGTTGCACTGAAATTATAGTTTGTGTTTGAATTTCTTTTTGTTGCAAAATTGAAAATTTTATAACTTTTTTATCAAGAATGGTTGAGCAAATAATACTTTAAATTTATTTATTTCTAGGGTGGTGTACTAGCTGGTGATGTTACAGATGTTTTACTTTTAGATGTTACCCCATTATCTTTGGGTATTGAAACTTTGGGTGGTGTCTTCACAAAACTTATCACAAAAAATACTACAATTCCTACAAAGAAGAGTCAGGTTAGTATTGTCTTAAAATATTATTGTTGCTGTTATAACAATTAAATATTAAAATATAAAATTTAAATAAAATTAAAAATTTGTTTTGAAAACAATTAAATAGCTTTTTTCACTGAAATGTAAAGATTGTTATTAAAATAATTGAGTATGCAGGCAGCAGAATGTTACTGATAAATTTTCCTGTATTTTGATTTCTATGTAACGTGTAAGATTCTCTTTGTTAGTGTTTGAATTTTATTTTTATAATTAAATTTCAAGCTCCAATGAACTGTTTATTTAAATCACTTAAAACGATTTTATTTTTGCATTAAGATATAGTTATAAAAAATATATTTATATTTTATTGCTATTAGGTATTTTCCACTGCTGCTGATGGCCAGACACAAGTTGAAATTAAAGTGTTTCAAGGTGAACGAGAGATGGCAGGAGATAATAAATTATTAGGTCAATTTTCTTTGGTAAGTTTATATTAATTGCTTTATTTAATAGTGTTTGTGTACAAAGGAATTTGATCAGTAAATAAACTTTTGACTGTGATTATCAGAATAAAAAAATTTTCTCCCTAAGGAGAACCATGTAGGAATTTTATTGACAATTTAATTGCTATATCTCTTTTGCAAACACTCGAGAAGTGTACAATGTTATATACTTTCAAATTTTATCATGACAAAGATTTTGTTTTCACCAATTTGTTATAAAAACAAAATTGATACTTTGGAGAAAAATGTTTTTTAATGTGAAAAAGAAAAGTAAGGCAGCTTTATAGCCCATGTGATTCCAAACTCACTTTTTTTAAGGAAGGGAGGTGATAATGACACAATAGTTTTAATAATGAGATTAGCTCAGCACCATTCATTCTGCTTGGATAAATTTTTTGAATTAGACATAATTTCTCTATAGATTTAAATTGTGGACAAAATTAAATCAAAAGTATATTAGGAATACCAGTTTGCAATTTTAATGCATTCTCTTATTTTTAATATCAGGAGTTAACTCCAAATTTTAAATACATAATAACTTCCCAAATGTGTTTTTATTTAGTAATTAATTTTTGTTGCTTATTTTAGGTAAGAAATATTTCATAATTCTTAGAAGAAAATATCTGAAATACTGTTTAATATATACAGAAACATCTTTATGGATTATGCTTTTTCAGTTGTGTTTAGTTCATTACTCCAACTGAAGAAATTAACATTTTTATATTAATTTAATAAATTGACAAGGGTCGTAAAAATATAATTTTAAACAACAAATGCTTATTTATATTATTGAAGCCTAAGTCATAAAATGACCATTCAGATGTCAGTGTTAAATTGGTACATGCCATTGAGGAATTATCAAGCAAGAATGCTTTCACAAGCATGAACTGAATTTTCTGAGTCCATTGCTTGTTGAAATAATTATTGTTAGACATTATTTATTCTAAAAGTGTGGACTGTAAATTTTGAATATGAGACATTTTACCTCATCAAGCAAAGCTGTAATATTTATTACAATTTCAATCAACAATGGTAACAAATCTTTCTCAGGCATCCATTTTGAAATGGTTAATCTCTTTCTAGGATTTTCTGCACGCAGCAAATACTGAATATATAAATAATGTTTGGTGAATTTTTTAGGGCTGGTGAAAGACATTTTTAAATGAAGCAGAGAAATGAAATAATTCTTAAATCTACTGTAATATATCTATTAACAAAGTCATTATGACATAATTTCATTGTTGTATGTGAGTATACACATACACAATTATGTGTATATATACACATGTTTAACCCATATTAATCTTTGATGAAATTAATCGTTCAAAATTTTAATTGAATGTAAGAAAATTTTGATTTTTTTTAAAATTGTAGGTTGGTATACCACCTGCTCCTCGAGGTGTACCTCAGATTGAAGTAACTTTTGATATTGATGCAAATGGCATTGTACATGTCTCTGCCAGGGATAAAGCTACCGGCAAGGAACAGAACAGTATGATTAAATTTACTTATTTTAAGTTCATTTTATATTTTTGTAATAGTGTAAAAGTTGTGAATTGCATTATTTTTTGCAATCTTATATTTGTTATTTTACCATTTTTTTAATATTTATAACTTAAAAAGATTAAAAAAATAAGGAAATATTAAGGTAAATTTTTATATTCAGGAATATTTTACATTCTTGCAAATATTTTTCTAACTGGTAAGATAACATATATAGATATGGAATTATTCATTAAGTTATAGAATTTTTAAAACTTAATCAGTTGCTCTAGGTATTATTGGTTGACAGTTGTTTAGTTAGATGACTATAATTGAATGGGTAGTTGAAATAGGAAAGTTGAATTTTATGCAATTACAGTATACATTCCTTTTTATAAACTTAATGGGATAGGTAAAACAGTTCAGGAAAGAAATAATTTTTTTTACTGAACTATTTTTTCTTTGCTAATAAAGTGCTTGTATTAAGAAAAACTAGAATGCACTATAAGGAACATGTAAAATAAGATTCATACTTAAAAACAATACATCCACTTTATTGATGGAAACTCAAGCAAAATAATCTTTTACTTTTTAAAAATGTATGAAAGCACATCACTGTGACTTTAAAATTATACTTCAGTTCTGTTAACCATTCAGCTGCTCTTTTTTGGTGATGTTCAAATGGCAAATTCAGATGATAAAATTGTGAATATAACATTTTATTCACAATTTCATCATCTGAATTTTCTTGATAACATATAATATTTGTCTAGATTAAAAAAAAAAATTCTCTAAAGAAGTTTCAAGCACCGAATGGGTTCTTTGTTGGAGATATCAATGAGTGACTCATTTTTGCTTGAGTCAGGCTAATTACCTTGGCCTTCTTCAGTTCCTGTTCTTTGTTAATAAAACTTGCATGTTTCATAAATGCTCCCAGTCATCTAAGTTTAATGTTAGCCTGATATGTAGCTGATGGTTTATGAACTTGTTTTTAAACATCTAGATTTAAATATCTTCCTATAAAAAGCAGAGTCAGTTTCTTTACTCTATTTCATATTGGCATCAAAGATTGAAACATTTAGAGTGTACTCCTGCGCCAGCATTTCCAATGGCATCCTCAACTAAATCATCCGTCAAAACATGAAACCAATTAGATGGTGAAAAACGCTCATCATCAGTAGCCAGGGTAGCTGCCCTATCTCAGTATCAGTGGAAACCTTACTAACAAGGAGTATCAGGTCTAGATTGCAATCAGCTCTATATATATGATTTTAAAAGATGTGTTGCCAAATTTTCTTTCAGCATCTGGTATTTTAAACGTGTAAGACAATTCCTTGGTCAAAATGAAAAAAAAGGTCTCTAAGATTTCAATCTAGGGTAAACAGGTATATAATTTTCTTCAGAAACTATAATCCCTGAGAATCCTTTTAGAAAGTTTCAGGCCATCACTTCAATCTGCTAAAGGTTTCAACCTAGTTTGAATTTGCATTGGCTCTATGGGAGTAGATAAAGCTCCACTGAAGATAAATCTAAGAATTTTTTTTTTGTACAGCCTCCAATTTTTTTCTTGATAGTATTTGATGCAGTAACCAAGAGCTCAGCTCCATATTCAACTGCAGGCCAATGAAGGACTTATATATGGTGCCTATTTTGCTCCTGCAAGTTTTTTTAAAAATTTACTTCTGGATTTTCCAATGTCTATAACTTTATCAGCTTGGCTATTCCAACTTAATTTTGAAACTAAAGTGATGTCCAGCTGTTTTACTCAGTCCGTTAGGACCATAATATAGACTAACATCAGGCAATTTTGTACTTAAAATAAACACCAGGTAAAAAGTTCTATTGGTGTTAACAATCATTTGATTTTCGGAAGCTCATTAAAGCAGTAATTCTAAAGCCTAGTTCAACAAAAGTTAAGGGTGCTGTATATTTCTGTTAGTTTTGACTAAATGACTAGATCATCTGCGAAGAGAGCCCTAAGCATCCATAACTCTGCATTACTTTCATTTATCGTGATGTTGGATAAGATGAGGCTCAATACTGGTCTTTAAAGGTTCCTTTAATTTGCCTGTAAGGGAAGACAGAGCCACTAAACATGGTTAATAATAATGAATACTCTGTTCGAATAATTTCTTTCCATCAGTAAAAATATGTATTGGACAGTCTACTTATTTGGTTAAACTTTAAGGAGCTATGTCTTTTTTACAGTTGTTATTCAATCATCTGGTGGTTTGAGCAAAGATGAGATTGAAAACATGATAAAGAATGCTGAAAAATATGCTGAACAAGATAAGATTAAGAAAGTAAGTTTCTTATTTCTAGAATTTCTTTATAAATAACTTTTTTTATAAATTAGAATTATATAATTTATTTTATAACTAGGAAATTGTGGAAGTTGTCAATCAAGCTGAAGGCATCATTCATGACACAGAATCAAAAATGGAGGAATTTAAAAGCCAACTTCCAGAAGAAGAGGTACATTATAAATTAGTTTTATATTTTCTGAGGTGTTTATTATTATAAATACCTTAACTTTTGTGGAAGGTGGAGAAATCAATAATATAAGTATGTGCTTTATCAAATGGAAATTATCAAAAATATCAATGTTTAACTATGTATATTGTTTATAATTTTTAAAGTTTTCAAGTGATTAATTAATAAATAATCTTCCATTTGCATGATTATTTTGACACAAGGTTCTTCTTACTAAAGTTAATTTTTCATTAATTGCAGTGCTAATAAGTAATTAAATTTTTTTAGGTTACTAATATTAAGACCAAAATTGCTGAAGTTAGACAATTAATAACAAATAAAGACCAAGAATCTCCAGAAACACTTAGGAAAGCTACTCAAGAGTTGCAACAATCATCCCTGAAATTATTTGAAGCTGCATACAAAAAGGTATTGTGATAATTTGTATCTTTAATATTGTATCATTTTTTTTTTTGAAAACGCTTATATTTTTATGGAAGAAAATATGCATTTTTATTTTTTAGGTAATGATCATCATTTTTTATTAACATAAAATTTATCATAATAAAAAATGTTCTTTTATCATGAAGTTATACATTAATATTCCTACTGAGATTAGAAACTAAAAATTATAGGAAAATTTGATTTGTTTGCTGTGCTATAACTATTGACACTTGTAAAACCTGTTTAGAATTCAATCTGGAAGTTCAAGTAGATTCCAAATTAATGTACTAAATTTGTACAACTCTTCAAAGATTATGAATAGCTTTAGCAATCTTCCTTATTCATTTCTTGGAATTTATTTTATATTGATAAAATTTCATTAAGTAATATTTGCTCCTCATTACTTTTATCTTATTTAGATCTAATTTTCGTTAAATTCTGACATAAATCTTGATAATTATATTTTTGTGATTTAAACGATTATATATATTATATATATATATATATTTGTTAAACTAAAGTAGAATGCTATTAACTTAGCATCCAACTGTTGTAAACTCTAATGAAACACTGAATTTCCTGTGACCAGCTTTTTGAGAATTGGTATGCATTTGAAATCTGAATATGTCCAAGATAGTATTTGTATTCTGTCAGCCTGACCTTGATTTCTCATGTGAACAAACTTGAAAGCATTTCAGGAAGTTTTAAAGTTATACATGAATTAAGCCTAAATATATTTCTCATTTTGATTTGCAGAATGAACAGCTTAACAGTCAAAGGCTAAGTGATAGGGTACTTGAATATTCATTGTCATCCAAGGACTTAGCAATGAGCCATATTTACTTATCACCTGGGAGAAGACTTCCCAGATCAGTTCCAACTGATGTGCATGCAGAAAGAAGAGATATCTATCTCATGTTATTTAATATTGCTGGATTCTAGACTATTACTTAAAAAGTGCAGTCATAATATTAAGGCATGGTTTGTTAATTTTAGATTGTTTCTTAGTAGCAATCTCTTGAATGATCTGAGTGATTTTTTCGATAAGTATAAAGGCCTAGTGGTTTAAAATTGTAATTGCATTTTTTTTAAAGGAAAGTATTATAAACTCTTACTATCTGCTCACAAAAGTAATTTGTTATAATTTTCAGCTATTAAAGATATTAATTATTCAAGATTGTACAAAAATAACAAATAATTGTATTATTTAGCTGTAAAAACTGTGTTTAAATATCAGTGAGTTGAGCAGCATTAAAACAGATAATTCAGAATACTTAACATTGTATTATAAAAAGCTTTTTTAAAAACTTAGAAATAATTCATTAACTTTTTTATTCTAGATGGCTAGTGAGAGACAAGGGAGTGGCAGCAGCGATTCATCCAGCAGCAGTAGCAGTACTTCAGAAGAGCAAGAAAAGAAGGAAGAGAAAAATTAAATCTGTCAATTTGATTAACAGAAAAATTGAACTTTAATAGCTTATTATAATGATTATCATCCAGCTTGTGTTTCACTGTATCCAACATTAAATTCAACTTGGACAATGAATGTTGGATATAGGAAAAATCACATGCATTGTATTATAGATCATCCATGATTATGTAGATATTATAAATTTCTGCAACTGGTACTTCATTATTTTTATTTTGGAAAAGAATAACAATTAAAGGTGAACTTGTCAAAATTCTGTCGTATTGTAAGTCTGTGTTTTCTCAAAGAGTTCCTTTTTCCATACTTCAGAAACATTGCATGTCATCTCTATTTCTTGGAAGAATTCGCTTTTTCCTGTCTAAAGTAATAACAAATAATTATGGAAAAAATATTACAACTCTTCAATTAAAAAATGTGCTATTAATATCTAATTATTCTGCTTATAAAATAAATATGAAAAACTTAATTTAAGTACATCTATATACTATATGTAACTATAATTAATATTTTCTTAAAATAAAAAATATAGTAAAATCTAATTTTAAAATGCTTAAGTTTATAGATGCAAAAAGTTTATTACGTGTAACTCTGCGAAAATATTCAAATAATTTTTTTCATTTTTTGTGCATACCTGCCAATACTGCATTTCTGATTTAGATTCCAATATGAATTTAAAAAGTAATTGGTAAATATTTTTTGATAATTTTTTTCATTGGTAAAGCAAAAATTAGTTTTTACCTGAAAGTTATTGTACTAGCATTACGAGTGCTATTTACCACAAAATAAATGATATACCCCCCACCAAAAGGCAGAGCTGGCAGCCGAATGGTTAGCGCTCTTGCCTTCGGTTCAACAGTTCGTGGGTTCGAATCCCACCTTGTGCATGGATGTTTGTAGTGGTTCGGAATCCACTTTAAACCGTATGTCTTGGTCTAATTAGCCCTCGTGTACAAAAAATGACCGTTGAGCGACAAACTCCCACCAAAAGTTTTCTCATAATATCTTGTCATTTTTTAATATTTTACTGTTGCCAGGTTTTGTTTTTTCTAATTTTTTTACCATATGTACCTTAATTTATTAATTTTTAAACCATTTGATCAATGTTTGTCAGTTCTTCGTTGTCACCAGCATAATCTAAAAAAAAATTATTTTTTTTTCATAATGCCTGCTGTACAGTTCTTTGTTCAGAAATAGGTTTTAAAATCTACCTTGTGATGTATGTTTCATAAAGCTTGTATAGCAGAAAATTTTGATTGTTTTAAGGAATTCATTGGGAGGAATACCAAATTTTGGAAGAAAGGTGTAAATACTTTAAGTTCTATTGCTGACATATATTTTTTCTATTGTATTTGCTTTCATTCATGTTTAATTAAGATTTTCGTTTTTTAAATCAATGGGAGTAAAAAGTATTACATTCCAGTAACAGTCGGTCATATGAAAAGTTTTTTTGCATTTTACAAGAAAACTGTTGCAGACTTTTCTATATTTGACTAAACTATTTTCTGCAAATAAATGAAAAATAAAGCTTTTTTATTCTTCATCAAAATACTTATCATGACAGGATTAATTTTTAGTCAGAATTGTTTTATAAGGAATTACATAGATTATGAATTAGTTTTTTTATTTTACCATTTATAACTGCCAAATTAACTGTGTAGCTTAAATTTAGTAACCATTTTACTTTACCACAGTAACATTTTCACATGAAAATTAATTTCACTGAAATATCAAACCAGAACTACCTGTTATCTATTATATTCAAATTTGAGTTTATCAAGCAGAAAATATTACTGAGCATATTTGACATGTGATCTTGACATCATATGAAGTAAGTGCAGTGTTATTTACTTGTCTATTTTACTGAGAATTTTGATGGGAAGCCAAATCTAACATAACACTTCAGTTTTTTTATGCTATTATGTGATTTAAAAATTTCTAAAATGTGTATTTTTGAGATTTAGGGAAACTTTCCAGTCTAAAAACATGTACTCAACTTGGCGACAGAAAAAGCTGCAAAGGTGTTCCTTTTGAGATAAATAGATTTCAAGATGTAATCCTGATGATTTTAGACAAACTCTTTAAAGCTAAAACTTTCATATTGGCAAACTAATTTATTAATATTATGTTTTGAGTCTTCAAATTGACCATGATGTTACATCAAACTGTAAGATTTAGGATTTTCATCACTGAAATTTGGTTGATAAGAGAATTAATACTAAAGATAAATATTAGTTTTTTTAGGAACAGCTTTTTAATTAAAAGAATGTTCTACTTAATTTAGTAAATGTAAAAATAATTCAAGTTATATTTCAACAAATTAACAATTGAACAACTTTACCTCAATGAAACCAATTTTCTTAAACAAGTTCAAACTTTTCTGGTTTTTAAATTTAATTTTAGCCACAAATTTAGTCACTGCTAAAGACTCTACACCTAAAATATAATGAAATCTTTAAGATTTTGAATTTGTTATTTAAAATGAACATTAAGGATAGAAATAAAGGATAATTTTTTAATAAATTTATTGTGTATTAACTAAAACAAACTATTTAGTTTTTTAAAGCTTCATATTGTGACTATTTGGAAATAAATATTAAATAACATAGTCTTAATACATAAGTTTACTTATGAGCATGATTAAGTCATTAATGTGACCACCTGTTGAAAGCCAGAATAACTACCTTCTGTAAAGGGGACTGCTGTGAGACTTACTGAAAGAGAAGCAGGTTCCTGTAGGTGTTTAACTGAGATGCTGACTATATATATAGTGCAGTGGTCAGCGGCGCTAGATTATGCTGGCGAGGATCAATGCTGCAAACATTAAGATGGTCCCACAGATTCTCTATTAAATTTAAGTCAGGTGAGTTTGTTAATGTGTGGTGGATCTCATCATGGTGTTCTTTGAGCCGCATACATGCATTGCAAGCTGTATGATAGCCCATTATCTTGCTGGTAGATGCCATCCTGTGCATATAAGGGTAGGCGTTGTTGGCAATAACATGTGTACTTGCATCAATCCATCTTGCCTTCCACAATGACTGAATTTAGAGAAAACCAGGAAAACATTTCCCAGACTATAATGCACTTCTGCCTCTAGTTTGGACTGATCTGGAAATGTTTGCCTTTCAGAGGTTTCACGTCATATGCCAATGTCCATCTGTTGGATGGCACATGGCAATTCAATAAAGCACAAGTTGCCATAAAATGACACCAGTCACTAATAAGTGGAAGTCAGTTGCAGTACTTGCTTGCAGATATTCTCTGAATAGTAGTGTAGTAGCTCCTTGGTTTATTTGGGCAGTAGCTCAATGGACACTCCCATTTTTTTTGGGTATTTTATAACATTAGCATGTAAATAGCTCAAATACACTACAAAAATACTTCCTCGTTCCAAAAGTCAACAATCATGCCCTTTTGGATGTTGGATAAATTGCTCTGTTTCTGTATTATATCAATGACGAGTGTGTTCAAAATCCCTCACACACCCTTTATACTGCCTCAAATGCACTATGTTGTCACCTGACTTCTCTGATTTGTTATTTACAGTTGACTGTTGAAAGTAGGTGGTAGTCACATTAATGTGATTGGGTTATTATGTGACTGGCTTATTCTGTTACTAAATCAATAATTTGTTAGTAATTCTGTTAATAATCAGTAATTCAATCAATGTTTCATCATTATCATTCATATTTGGCTATGCAATACATGTTTTGTTACATATCAAAACTTAAAAATTTTCATATAATGAAATTAATATTTATTGACAGAATTAAATAGCTTATTTCTGAACACATGACAATTATTAATTTTGAATAAAAAAGAAATGAAATATCCACAACTATTATAAGTTCCATTAAATATTTTTAAAAGTTTTTCCTATTGAACACATTAATTAATAAACTTCCACTATAATAAACGATAAAAGTTGAATAATATATAATATTCCAATGTATATATCACTGGGTAAATCTGAAGAGAAAGTCAAGTGAATTCTCTTTAAAATGAAGTAATCTTGGATATTCAAAATATTACAAATAACAAGAAAACAGAGTATATAAATGATTCATGATAATGGAAAAAAATAGAATTTTTCATTGCTCTTAAAATTATTTAATCAATGTCAACAACAGAAGTAAGATTTTAATGCTACAAATGATCCAGTTTATATCTACTTCTCACTTAGCTAATGAGAGGAACCTCTAAAATGTTAATTTTTAAGAAACAAAACACTAATATATACATATAAGTATTATTTTTGTTATATTAAGTATTTGAAAGTATCATTTTTGAAAATTTATTTTATCAGTAAGCAATCCCCCCCCCCCCAAAAAAAAAAAAAAAAAATTATAGGCTATTATTTAAACATATCAGAAATATAAATTCTTTTAAGTTGCTTAAAACAAAAATAATATATTTTATTGAAAAATGTACATTAATTCTATAAGCCAAAACTTTTCCTTGCTATTCAGTTAAAATTCAATTTAGAACAATAAGATATTATTTGATATGGATTTTCTATTTCAGCCAGAAATTTTTTATAGTGATATGATAATCATTTTTATTTTAATAAATTGCCATTTTGAATATATAGTAAATGATAAAACTGTAATTTGGAATACTTCAAATAATTATTTTGCAAAGCTTTTTCAAAACTACTATGGTCACCTTTTTTAAAATCTTTCTCTTGAATAAATAAGTTACCAAGTGACACAAGAAATTAGCCTAAAATACCAATATAAATTTATTTTAAAATCAGCTAAAGTAAGAACGTTTTGAAACATTTATATTCAGGCAAATCAAATGTTTAGTTAATGCATTCATCTATTTATGGGTTTATTCCTTTTCTATTGTAAATAACAAATTGTAATATATGGAAAATCCAGCATTGCATAAACCTGATAAGATAAATAATAGGCGCATATATCAAATTTAAATATAACTTATTTATCCATTAAATCTTTATCATGAAGTTGATTTTTGAAAATTAATTGAATATACTTAAGTATGATCTCAGTGAATAGACAACAATTAATATATGAATACATCTTTTTGAGAATCAAATATAAATGACTGATAGTATATATTTAATCTGTTTATAAGATACATTTTTCAAATTTAATATATTTGTTCATGAGAGAGAATAGATCTATAAATAGATGAATACATTAACTTAACATCTAAATATGATGTTCATTCATTTTTTAGTCATGAGAGGAAAATTAAAATAAGTAGGAAATCCATATTTTGCTCATTTATTTATATATTTTTAAGAATGATGTCCATGTAATAAAGTTTAAGTTTACATACCATAGCGTAGCATAAATAGTAATGCTTCTTGGCCTTTACCTTTGGAACGGTGCACAGTATCTATAAAATACACACAAAATATTAGAAAAAATAACAATTTTTATTTCATAATTATAGTATTAAAAAAGTTATTAACTCGATGCAATTAAAATGGTTTCTAATTTAATATGGATTTCATTTTAAATGAATTGGTCTCCTAAAAAAATAAGAAATGTATATAAATTACATTTTATGATTATATATGTATGCATTGTGATTTACAGAACATGGAAAAATAATTTAACTTTATCTTCATCATATTGCTTTTCTTTGTTAGATGTGCAGATAGTTTTTAATTCTTTATATACACTTAAACTAACTTATACACTCTTCAATTTATTACTAATGAGATATTTAAGAATACAATTAACACAATTATATTTCAATATCTAAATCAATAACTAGAAAAGTTAGTGTATCTGACACATCAAAAGCAGTTGGAAGTTTTTACGTCAACAGTAGAAAACATTAACAACTAATAATAATTATATCATAATAATCTATCAATAATATTAAAAAAAAAAAAAGGATTCACCATGGCTTACTAATTGGACAGCAGTCTACAGAGCATAATTTTCCAAGTTTGATCAGAGTAAGATGTTGCACTTTTGCCAGAATGAGTGCTTGGGAGTTTCATTATTTTCTTTCCTTGTTTGTTAATACAGCCTACTATTTATAAATCCAGTTGGAAGTCAATTTATGCAATGAATATTGAAATGCTTTTGGTCTGTGTGGTCAAGAAATTCAACAATAAGAATAATTTTATACAAAGAGTCAATATTTTATTCCTTTCCGAACTGATAAGTGATTCTTAGAGAGACATAGTTTACTGTAATTAGATGCATTATCTGATAGCAACAGTATTAATTTAATTTTAATCACACAATGTGAATTTTATACATCATTCTTAGAATGTATTTGATGCATACTGAAGACAATGTATCTATATTTTTGAAGTGGAGTGTAGTTTGGTGGGCCTTGTCATTGGTGCACCGGCTAAATCTGCTACAGCTTTTGTCCACTCGCAGTGTGCATTATTCTTTTTTGAAGGCATATCTTCTCTTCTTGAGGGCTTTTTCAAAATCTTACCAAAGCCACAACTATTTGAAAACATACTTGCACTGACTTAAACTTCAGAACTTTTCCTAATACATTTCATATAAAGACAGTGTTGACACAGATGACATGGCATCTCTGAGATTATTTTGCTCTCTGCGATGTCAGTGATTCTCTTTTATTTATGATACTCTCCCCCCTGGAAATAACTTTATTTTTATATTGGATTGCAAGACTACGTAAGGTTGAAAGAGCCAACCGAGCAACGTAATTAAAAAAATATTTTTTTACAGCTTGTTTTATAGCAGCCTATATTTTTAGTATCATTTACATAAGCGATTCCCATCATTGTTAACTTTTCCTTGTTTGTATTCATACATGTTTCATCTTTAAAAATCTGAGTTGTATAAAGGAGGCATTTAAAAAATATGTATTTCATCTATATAGAAGATATATTTTTGTGTAAAAATGATATCTAATTCAGCTACTTTTTTAAATTAAATTTAAAACAATGCAATATATATATTCATATTTTTAATATACATAGTATTAAACACTATATTTAATGCTATAAGTTGGATACTTAATAACTGAAAACCCATTTTAGCATTTTCACTACATTTTACATTTCCAGATAAATTTTTTATTGATAGCAAATCATATATTCAAATAGAAGATATAGCAATTAGCTGTGCACGTAATGTAGAAAACTTGGAAATCTTCCAAGACACATTTTGACAAGTGCATACTTAAAACAGAAATGCAACATCCATCTCATGTTCAACATTGGCTGGATTTGAGCTCAATTCTATAACCCTAACATACAAAGAACACAATATGTCCTACATTACATGTTGGCTGATCTAAAATACTTTATCTTTTAATGCATTTTTAGCTTTTATTATTTATATACTGTGCAAGTCCATTTGATAATTTTCAGTATGGGTAAACTTCTCAAGAAATACCTTTTTGTGTGTCTTTCTGCATTTTTCCTTTAGGAGATTTTATATATTTTCTATATAGAAAAATTAAAATATAAATTCAGTAAAAAAAAATATTTTTTTTTTTTTTGCTAACTACCATATTGGTATTTAATAATATTTTTGTTCTCATAAATGCTGATTTAAATTTCAACTTTGTATCAAAAAGAATAGCATTTATCTTAATGAAGAGTATAATCAGTGTTTGGATTATATTTTAAATCATTGAAAGCAACTTATATATTAATACAAAATGAAAAAAGGAATTGCAGTTTAAAAACTTAATTTAAAAAGAGCGAATCATTTTTAGCCTATTGTAATCATTCAGTCATAAGCAAACAAATCAGATTTTACTATTTTTTTAAAATTACTCTTATAAAGATTTTAGAAATAATTTTTGTTTGAATTAATCAAAATTTCCAAAAGAGATTTCAGTGATGTGTTGAATTTTTAATTCATATTTGAATGATTTTGTATATAACCTCATTAAAAATTGTTAAGAAGATAAACAATTTACTTTTCTTCCTGTGTTACCTGCTATCATTACTTCAATTTCTGCCATTTTACATTCACAATCATTATTCAGGTAGAGATTAACATCACCAATCATTGCATCTAGATAAAAAACAATTACATGAATTTGCTAATTATAGCAGTTTAATAACTTAATTTCTATAGATTAAAATTCAATTAAAATATTTCAACATTCTAAATTATTATTTTAAGCTTGAGTGTATGGAAATATATATTTTCATAAATCTATTTGGAAAACATTCATGCCGTTTTAATATATTTGAAGCATTGAAAGTTTATATTAAATTCAAATTGTAAGAAATTTTGATGCATGTTCATTCAGTTTTTCTTGACATTATGGTAATATCATTGATAAAAGAATAATTATTACAAATAAAAAAGTCAATGATTATGCCAATTATGTTCAAAATCTATAAAATTATGGTCAATAAAAATACAGTTATTGGGAAATATGTCATATTTTTATAAGATAATATGCAACCCCACATCTAACTAGCTCACAGAAATATCTTGGTTTGACTGGATCAAAACTTAAGATGAATGATATTAACTCAGATGATATTTCCAGCAAAATCTTATTGTCTTTATGAGAGATTACAGACAAACCTAACCTGAATGCATAAAAATTGTTGAAGTCCTGTACTATTATTTTAGTTTTAAACTATATACACAAATTTGAAAGAAAAAAAGTCCTATCACTACACTATAGTATAAATATTTATGAAAATATATTATTGCATTATGAATTATTTATTATTCCTAATAAAAATAATTTGCAATTATTTTTTTTTTTTACTCTGTAAAATATATAAATTTTATATTTTTCTGATATTTTATATTTTTAAGAATTTATATTTAGTAAAAGTAGTTAAAAACATTAAAAATGTTATCTAAAAAGTAAATTACAGTTGTTAAGTTAGTTATATGCTTGTTAAAAAGCATATTATACTACATGCATAAAGAATTAAGTGTTGAATTTAATATAATAAAGAGAATTAGAAATCATATAAGTATTCAAAATAATAAATAAATTAAATATTTACCTATTTCATTGTTAGTATTTTCCAAAGTAGTTTTATCCAATATTATAAATGTGCATTCTGAAATTTAAATTTTATTATATATTAATAACAAAACATTATAATAGTTGTCTATTATTACTCACATAATAAATATTTCATTTACTATCTTCATCTTCAAACCATGAATTTTGCATTTCATATTCTTGCTCTAATGTTAAAGGTTCAGAGGCTGTCAATTCTAATAATTCCTCATTTTGCATCCAGTTATGGTATCTATAATTATAATTTAAAGGTTGATATTTTAAATTATATTTAATCATCTATAAAACAATTTTTACAGAAATGAATCAGAAGATTGGGTATTTTTATACAAACTTTTATTAATTTTTTAAATGGGGAGGAGAGGAGAAAAATGTGAAATTTCTAGTCTTAGGAAATTCTATTTTTACATTTATTACCCCAAAATATTTTTTTACAATAATATCATTTACATTTTAAATATATTGTTACACCAAAAATAGACATTAATGTAATCAAACTGATGATGTTAGTTCATACTTTCATGAAATGGAAATATTAATGACATTTGAGAAAAACTTGTGAAAACTAGTTTATATTTACAAGTACCTAACTTTGATGATTTTGTATTCCAAAATTAGGCAAACTCGATTTGAAACTACACAATAAATAGAAAACCAATTGAGTTTCCTGAGATATATTGTTAATATTCTCATTATTCTGATTACAATGCAAAGATTTTTGTAGTACATTTATTGTAGTATTACTATTTAAAATTTATTTATACATATTATTAGTTGAGTAAATAAAAAATTATAAAATATTTTTTAATTAATTTCTAAAAAAAAAAAAAAAAAAAAAAAAAAAAAAAAGCGTATGAACAGAAGAGGGTGCATTAAAACATAAGTATGCACAAGATCAAAGAGCTATCTACAAAGGCAACTTATTACACATGTTAGTTTTTATTTCAAATTCCTATTTTATTTTTCTGAGCATATATGATTAAATATTAGTTAAAAACAAGTAAAAATTGATTTAGTTAAAAAAAATTCATTAAGTCAGTTAAATTTGGTTTCTAGGTTGGATCCTAGCAGAGTCCACACCCTTGGTGGGAATGATTTTGGTTGGCGATAATTGTGGTTTGCTCCAATCTTGATAATCCTACTTTGATAAATTAGATATAGTAAATCTAATTATTTCTGAAATTTCATTCTGGATTGGTGCTTTCTTTCAGCTTGTCACCAAAGGTGTGGGCTCTCCTAGGATTTTACCTGGTGTCCATTATATACAGTTGATTTATATACAGTAATTAAGTCATTTATATTGATTTCCTTTTTACAAATTTAAAATATTTTCACTATTTAAATTTCTATTTCATAATTTGATATCGCATATTAATGCATTAATTAATTCTTTAACTGAAAATTTTTGTAGTTTCTTATACATATTCTACTTATAAAATATTTTATGGAAATGACTTGTCTTACAGTTGGAATTTTTGTTCACTAAGCAAAATTAGCTAGAGAAACACGTATAAATATTCAATTAATCAATCAATATTGGTTTTTAATTTCTTTATTTATTTAATCAAAATAAGTTGAAAATAATTTTGAATTAAAATACAGTTATAAGAGCTATTGGTATGTAATATTTTGATAATCCTTATAAATATGTTAACGAATTACAACTTACTTTTCTACGTGTGACTTTTTATATGGAATTAAAATTACTTTTTCCCCAATTATTTTAGTTTTACAATTTTGCTTCATTGCTATATATTCTAAAAGTTGAAATTTAATTTAATAATATCAAAATTTTGATAAGTTCTGGATGCAATGAACTTTAAAATATCATTTTAAAACATTAAATTAGTTACACTTTTAATGATAAAGAGATCTTAGTTTTTTTAAGAATTGTAATTACATATCCAATAGTCAATTAAATAACAGCTAATTTATAGCAAAAAATTTTAGGATGAATAAATTTTTAGTAAGTTAGGTTGCCTGGTTTGCTAACCAAAATCACGAAACATAAGTAACAAGTAGGTAATTTTAAACACTATGAAATAAAACGACACGATCAGTTTTAAACGTTCAAGACAGAAACATTTGTTTTGTTTACTAACAAATTTTTTTGGACTGATTACGGTACAGTTGCAGTTAAATATTAAAATAATAAAATTGAATTGAATTATAAAAAATACTAATTTATTATATTTAATTATTTAAGCAACTTTGAATATTATATTTTTATTTATTCCTTTTTTATCATAACTGTGCGCTAAATGTTTTCAGGAATAATAATATTTCATGAAGCCTATTTTCATGATGGACATAAGCATAACAAAATTTACATGTACACACATCTTCAGCGGAACGGAAACAAAAACTACATGTTTCCTGTTTTAAAAAATATTTCTTGCAATAAATTGTGATATAAATTAAATTGATTTCACTCAAATATATTATTTAAAAAATAGTTTGTACAAAAGAATATAGTGTAATTTCATAATTAATGATTTAAGATTTAAATCGTGAAGAATCCATTTATTTTTAAAATTGAAAAATGTCCCAGATTTCAACAGATACTTATACAATAACTAAAGGAAATGCTTCTGCTACTGCCTGCTTATTTGGTATTATTATTTCATAATTAGTGATATATTGGCACGTTTATCAGATTGTAAGACATTTTGTTGCCAAAATTTTTGTAAAAATTGGACAAGTTTTAGACTGCAATTTACATTGTTTAAATATTTTAATCTAGCCTTTAAAATTATAAAGCTGCTTTTACTAATATAATTACGAAATTAATTTTTAAAAGTATCATTTAGACTGATAAAGAAATAATTTCCCCTTTATTTGTCTGTCATTACGAGTTTTAAGCAAAAATATATTATATTTAAATTTTAGGCATTCAGATGTGTGAGAAAGCTTCTATAATATTCAAATTATTTCTAACTTAAAAAGAAATTGGAAACTATTGTATTAATATGACTTTAGTATTATCATGTATTTGATTTTATTTTGAGTGTAAATGATTCTTAAAATTATTATTTTATAATTTGAATATCATAAACTTAATATTTCTATTATTGAAATGAATAATTTTATTCTTAATATATTTTGTATCATTGCATATTTTTAAGAATGAATTTGCTTTAAAGTCTAATATAAAATTTTCTGTTTTGGAATTAAATAAAATTAAACAGAATTTCTAATCATTGAGTGTTTTCATGATCAAGAGACCATAGTGCTCATGCCAAAAGTGATTTATGAAAAACCCAATGATTTAAAGTATGCTAAATTTAAATATTTTGTGTATTGAAGCTAATTCTTTATTTTTAGAAATATGAAAGTTATTTTTTTCATAAAAATTATTTTATTCAAAACTGAATATAGTTATTCTTTAAGTGAAATGTTAAAATTCACACAAGTAATCTTCTGTAAAATAAATATTATAAACTTATTTGTGTAAACTGAAATACTGTAGATGTTTTATGATCTTACATGAAAACTAATCTTTGATTAATATTTGAAAGACTAAGTACTTATCTACTGATATAATTTTTAGAAAAGAATTACAGGATATGAAATTTGTTATTAAAGACTTTTTAATTTTTTTTTTTTTTAAGAATAGCATTTAAAAGTTTTACTTAAATTTATATATAATGTTTCTAATGTTGAATATATTATACAAATAAATACAAACAAATTTTATAACACTAAATTTTATAAAGAAATATATAAGTATATTTACTTTAAATCCTTAAAAATTACTTTAGTTTTTATAACAATTAATTTAATTACAATACTAATAATCATTTTAAAACTATGATGTATTCTTTAACAAGTTTTCTAATATTTTAGTTGGTTATCAGGAAGAGGTTTTCTTTTCTATTACGTAACATTAATGTGAATTATTGAAAGCATTAAAGAATATATACATAATTTTTTTTTAAGAATGAATCACTTACCCACTTACCATAATATATATATATATATATATATATATATGTGTGTGTGTGTGTGTGTGTGTGTGTGTGTGTGATAAAACAAATTTTAAACAAATTTAATTCTCTCAAATATATTAATAAATTTATACCATTCAATAAAAATTAACAGAAATAAATGCATAGACTTAAAAAATGAAGTATTAATTGGTAAAACTATATTTCAGGGTGCCCACTTGGCAAACTTGGTGATTTTTGTAAAAATTGACCAAATAACCACAACTGGATGTAAACCAATTAGAACACAATTAGGTTTTGCCTAGTTTGCTGATCAATCATGATTACTACTTGGTGAGAATCAAGGGGGCACCCTCAAGTATAGGCTAACCTAATATAAGATCAAAATAACTTTGCCGACTTTTTATTGATAGGAAATAGTAAAAAAATAGAAATTTATATATAATGTTTCTAATGTTGAATATATCATACAAATAAATTTTATAAACTTGGAACAACTATATAAACAAGTTTATATTATTGTTTCAAGTTTATAAAATTATATTAGTTAAAATTCTATATCATTTGCAAGAATATATTTTGTACTTTTAAGTTATAAAGTTATATTAGAAACAACTATATAAATTTGCTTATAAAGTTTATTTTTTTTGACAAACTATATAAACTTTAGAATTAAAATTTTTTTATTTATTGAATTTTAATTTTATTTATTATTAGTTTAAAACTTTAATTTCTGTTAATCAATGTTTTATGATCTTGGTATGTGAAAATAATTTTTTTCATATACTTAATGTACTGAAATAAAGAAATATTTTTTAATACATATTGAATTGGTATTAAATAGCTAATGTGATAAAAAAGCATTTTAAATATATAAAAAATGAAATTTTAATTTCTCAATATATATTTGAGAATTCTTCTAATTTTGATTATGAACATATTTCATAAAAATGAATTTTTTTATTAAAGGTTATATAAAAATTAAATCTTTAAAAATTAATTAAAATAATCCTGATTCCTTTTTTAGTAGCATATATTTGTGTTCATCAGAAATTAAATATTATTGTAACTAATTTACTAAATTTTAATTATATAATAAATTTTATGAAATTATTAAGTAGTGGATTAACATTCAAATGTACTGGATATACATTTATAAATTTAAAGGAAAATCTGTGTCTTTATTTATTATTTTCACTTCATCAAACATTACTTTAAACTTGAAATTGTTATTTTTCTAAATTTGTCCTCTAGAAAATAATAATAAGATAAAGGGAAGTTTTAATATTCAAATAAATCAATGATAAATATTCTAATAATATTTCTATCTACTATTATAATAAGTACTTCTTAATTTGCAAAACATATATATTTAATAATTATATGCTTTATTAATATATATTAAGTGTATGCAAAGTCTCTTTATCTAGAAATAAAGTAATGAAAGTCTAAATATATTGTGTTT
Organism: Latrodectus elegans; assembly: GCA_030067965.1. Lineage (NCBI taxonomy): Eukaryota > Metazoa > Arthropoda > Arachnida > Araneae > Theridiidae > Latrodectus > Latrodectus elegans. Next base: position 38,857,362 of record CM057815.1, read on the forward strand.
TGGTAATTATCCATTCATGAAATGAATATTTTTATAAAACTTAATATTAATTTATTTAAAAAATTTTTTTGTTATTTTTGCATATTATTGATATCTACATATAAGCATTAGTAACTGATGGCTATATGTAGCTACTATATAATATTACTTATTTTTATTATCTTAAATTTTTAGTAAAAATTCTATATCATTTACAAGATTATATTTTGTACTTTTATGTTTAGGAACAGAAAATATTTCTTTTTATTTTCTTTATAAAAAAAAAAAAAAACTAATTGCTGCTCTAATACAAAAATTAATTTTTTTACCTTATCTTTTTTTAATTGAAATAATGTTTTTAATTTAGGAAATTCATGTTTATTTTTTTCCTCCAGGTGCAACATTGACATCATGGAAACCCAGTGGCAAAGAAGTACTTTTTGTGAGGTAATTAAATGGATGAAAAATATTTAAAAAGTTTTGTATAGTATTCATGTAAAATAATGATAAAATGTCTTTATTATTAAATAATTTTAAATGCAAAACCTACTTCAAGATCTTAATAATCATAAAATCACCTATATTAACTATTGGAAATATAAGATGTAAAAATGAAATATATGTTAATCTTATTTTTCAAGTTTACTACAAAATTTTGTTTCTGTGGAAAAAGATTGAAGTTCAGGTATATACGAATAAAAATTATTTTAATTCATAAGCTAATATGTGCATAATTTTACTGTTGAATTTTCTTTATTTTTAAAAAGTGTAAAAGTAATTTTTGTGTTGTTTTCCTCTAAAAATATTTAAAATAATATATCCCATTTAAATTAGTAAAAGCTTTTTTTAATTTTTTTTATCTATTATTTAGATATTATATGCATGTGTGTGTGATTGCTATCTCTTCTTTCAATTTATTTTCATATTAAATGTTATTTAACACCATTGCAATTATTTGTAAATTTAAATTATTTATAGATTTCAGGATTTTTTTCTGAATTTCAATTTATCCTTATTTATGTAAGTTTAATATAGTTTTTATTATATTTTCTTATACATAAATTGTTAGCTGCATAATATATACATAAAAAAATAATTTAGTACAAAGAAATATGTATTTTAAATTTGGAGATGTTCATTTAAAATTGATAATTCAAGCCATAAACCCCTTAAGTGCATTTAATTATAATACTGGATATAAATTCATCATTGGTGTTAAACTTTTTTTGCTATAACTAAATGTCTTTTTATTTCACTTTTAATTTTTTCTTCTATTTACTTTATTAATGCTATCTATATAGCAGAATTATAAAAATATTATAAGTTATCCTGTATAATATTTCTTAGTCAAGTATTTTTTATCATAAATATCAAAGTGTGATGAACAAATACAATGTTTGTTTATTAGCAAAATGTTTTATTTTGATTTTTTTTATGGAGCATTCATGATAATTCTTAAACTATCATTAATCATTGATAAAATTAGTAATAATTATGTCAGTAAATGAATCCTAGAGTCACTAAATCAGTTAAAGAGTTTTGAATTTGAGTTCAAACAAATTTATTTTTAATACGTTTCTAGTTTAATATATTCACCTAGAAATTTGATTAAAATTTCTTTTCTTTAGATTGAATTTTATTTAATTTTGTCCCAATAGTAGTATGTCCTTTTTAAAATTCTTTTTTTTAAGTGTTTAACATATTTATTTACAATTGATCTCTTTTTCAGCCTTAAAATTAAATTTTTATACATTTGAGAACATATAAAAGTAATATTCAAATAAATCTCTGTCTAACTGATATTTTATGAATTATCTTGAATAATAAATTTTTTCAATTTCTCTCTATTGTAATATTAGGTTTTATTTTAATGTAACAGAAAAAAATGTGTGAAAATTGTGAATGTTTGTACAAGGCTCTTTATTTCTGAAAGCTTTAAGCTGTGATTAATTTTTTGAGATTGAAGCTTAACTTTTTTAATCTTATTGCTGTGCTCATTTTGAACATACATATATCATATGGATCCTAATGGATCCACTGTTTTTAACTATTATCTGAAAATATTTAAATTTTATATTTCTAATTAAATTACCCTAAAAGTTTCTTTTGATTTTTCAAAAAGTATTAAACATAAAAGACAAATTTTTATGTATGTTAATTCATGTTTAACCAAAAAAGTACCTTAGTAAAAGCAAAAAATAATGAAAATTTTCTTTTATTACACAAAAGTACTTTAAAATTTTGTTATAATAATAATTTGTCTTCAATATTTCAGGCGATAAATGACGACAGACCCGTACGGGATTGGCGCAATTTAAAATTTTCACGCCAAGCACTCTACAGCTCTATTGCCAACCTAAATTACGTCACTACGCGCGATAGGCGTCAACCAATAACGATCGCGTTCGAACTTCAGCTTTGAAATCGCACGTTTTTCCGAATTCCAAATGTTAAAAATTTGAATATTTTATTATAACTAAATACTGTAGAAGTTTTAAAATTCTAATAAATAGAAACAAAATTTTCAGTATATCAAGCAATGGCGCTCACCTTTAAAAAGACATCAGTGTAGCACTACCTACTACAGTGCCAACTGGGCAATAAAACTAAATTTCAAACTTTAAATAAAAAAATGAAATTTGTTAAACTCTATTTTTAATATACCGAGCAGTGGTGCCCACCTTAAAAAAACATCAGTGTAGCTCTACCTACTACAGTGCCAACTGGGCAATAAAACTAAATTTGGAATGTAAACAAATTTCATTTTTTAAAATTTAAACTTGATTTTTAATAGACCGAGCATTGGCGCCCACCTTAAAAAAACATCAGTGTAGCGCTACCTACTACAGTGGCAACCGAGCAATAAAACTAAATTCCAAACGTTAACAAATTTCATTTTTTGTTTAAATTCAAATTTTAATATAACGAGCAGTTACGCCCACATTAAAAAAATTTAAATATGCGGCACATTTTAACACTAACATGAAAAACGCAATGCACACAACTTAAACATTCATTTACTTATAGCCTAAGTATATGACTAAAATTGTAATGAAAAATAAAATTACTCACCTAATCTTCATTGCTCTCCGAATCGTTACTTTTCGGCAAATACACCATTTTTATCGCATCTAAAAAACCTATTATGTTTTCCTGATGATCATTTCTCCATACTTACTCTGTGAAAATGTGGAGTCAATATATCCTCCTCCATACTTATTAATTTTCGCAAGCAACACAAAAACACCAAAAATCGAATATCGAAGATTATTCTGTAATAATTTCAAGGGTTACATACAAAACGCGCATTTAAAACGAAAACGTCATATCTACGTAATCTGAACCGGTAAACCAGTCTAGCGCACTTTATCGCATTCTTGGTGCAAACGCTTGGCGCATTTTACCCTCTGTACACTTCTCTACTATTTAGTGTTTCAGGCAAATGAAACAAAATTGAAATTATAATTTCAAAACTATACAAAATTATAATTTCTTATGTTTATGATAAAAATATCGATATACATATCATTTATCAATTTATAAATATAGTTAAGAATATTCACTGAAAAATTACATCAATACATTTTGTACAAGTACAATTTACATGTATATTAATTGTGTTTCATGCATGTTTTGAAATTTTCTAGATTTATAGAAAACAGCCAACTCTTTATCTTCTAATGCTTGCTAAATCATGTTTAAAGGTTTAAAATTGTTTCATCTTTTGGTAGCTTTTACGAAATTTTCATTGTTTCAGTTGCAGTTTTTTGAAGTGGCAATGTTGTTGTTCTACAATGTGATCTTGTGCTCAAGCTATACTCAGTACTTCAGTAAAAACTCATTTTTCACTTTAAATGTTTTTCAATTTAGATTTATTGCCAGCAGTAGTATGCAATTTACTTCTAAAATACCGGGAACTTTTTTTAAAAACAACAATAAACCACTAGATAGAATTTTCTGCAAAAAATTCAGCATGAAATCATTTTACATAAGGTATCTATAGCATTCCTAGAGTTGTAATCAAGAAGTATTTGTAGCTTTTTGTTCTGGAGTTTTTTCCAAAATTTAGAATTCTTTCAGTGTTTTTCATTATAGCATATTTGTGTATCATTTGGGTATGTGTGAAATAATTAGGTTCTCTAGTGCTTATAAATTTTGATGAGTAAACTTTGTTTTTAATTTAAAGCACTTTAAGAGACAATTGTTTTAATCTTTGTTATATTCTTTTTAAGTAAAATTTGTTCAATTTTGTAAAATAGTTGTCATATGTTTGTGTCAATATAGGTGATACGGCAATTAAAAACATACCTGATTATTTTCTTATTGCTGATTTCTCAGCTTTCAAAATATAATTAATAATCGATAACAATTGAAAACATATCACAATTTATAAAAATATTTATAAGTTCTTTTTTTATCGGTTGAATTTTTTTGTTAAAATGTATAGATATTTTTTTATCATATTTAATACTTCTTAATAAATTTTTTTTAGCAAAAATTCAAAATTTGATAATAAGAAACCTATAAGAGGTGGAGTTCCTGTTATTTTTCGTAAGTATATTGAGGAATGCTTTTAAGTATTTTATTGTGAGTGAATTAAGTGTTTTATTATTCAATTTATACTTTTTTAGAAATATTATCACTGTATGTCATGTTTAATGTGACATGTCATTAAATTGTTCACTAATATTTTCATATTGGATTTAAAATAGTTGTAGAAAAGTTTAAGAAAATATATAAAGAAAATTGTCTTGATTAGAGTATGATTTAATAAAAAATAATTGCTTTTAAAGAATGTTGATAACTGAGAGTTTAATAACTTAATTACTCAAAAGTAAAATAACTTAATTACTTCTGAGCAAATATTGATTAAACCCATCTTACTTATAATAAAGAAAAAGAATTTATAAATATATTATTTGTATGTAGTGATCAGTAATTATAGAGTTTTGTTGAAAAAAAGTTCATATTCAATTTGCTTTAACTGCTTAAGAAATTATGAATTTTCAAATATCTAATTTGAAATATTGATAAATTTACCCATTTAATGAACCAACAAAGTTTTATAAAGCAACATACATAATAAGTGCAATTTTAATCCAAATTTTGAGCTAGACTCTGTTTTTTACTATTTATCTTTAAATTCAATATATAAAGAACAATTTAGCTAATAGTTATGATATTTGACTATTAGAAGAAAAGGTTTCTCTCTCTTCAACTGATCAAATTATACAGCATTTATTATTTGGTGTTAATATTGAAATCGCATAATGCACATTTACTACAAAAAAATATTTTATTTTTCTAATGCCTTTCTGTAAAATCCATAATTTTTGGTTTTCCTAAATAAATTTTTGTTGATGAAAATTTATAGTTTACTGGATCAGATTGCTTACAATAAAATATCTGTTTTCACTATTTGTCTAGAGGGGCCATGGGGGCTTGGTTGGTTAAGGCATCGTTCTCATTATCGGAAGGTAGTGAGTTCGAATCCCTGTTTAACTGAAGATCCATCATGTTTGCTGATCCTAGTGAAATTATGTCTCTATGTGTTGGAGGCCAAGTACTAAAAATATTCTGCTTTGTTTCTGTTTCAAAATCGTGAAAAATTTTCCCATCTGCTTCTATCTAACTGGTAAATCCCAACTCAGGATTAGGTACAGGGAAGCATGAAGGTGCAACAACAATTTGTCTAGATTGGAATTCTCTAAAAGGAATAATCCCTGGGATAGTCCCCCAAACACTCAAAAATGGCCATTTGGCCATTTATCCTGTGAATGGAACTGCTCTTTGAATTGTCGTAGTTTTCATCTTTAGAGATCAACGGTCTAGGAATGTTATTGTATTGAGCTGTTAAAGCACAACAACAGTCTTTGTATTAATTTAACGCTCATAGTTTTTCTTTGTATTAGGATGCTTTGCCTCCTTATATATTATGTGCGACCCAAATATATATCCACTGTTTATTTTGCCAATCCCATCTATATCACATAGGGCTTGTGGATTCACTCGACTGCATTTTATGTAGGAAACATGTTAACATGAATGGCAAGCATCTTTGGAAATGTTCTTCCCTTCAGGAAGCTCGCACTTCTTCACATTTCAAGATGCTATCCACTCGTGGAGATACTTCCTTTCTTTATTGGACTGCAAGATTTATTGTGCTCGAAAGAGCCAACATAACGACATAATTAAAAAAAAAATTTTGCCAATCTGCAAGAGATGTTTATGGATGGTTGGTTATAGGTGATTAAGAATGTTTGATATTTCCTTAATTGGCTAACATAGATTTGCTTTTCAATAACCCTTAATAAGTCTTTTCTAAAGCTTTTAGTCTTGAGTAATATGAGCCTGAAAAATTGTAACCTGATATTAATTAAACTGATTTTTACCAGAGTTTATTTTGGAAAAACAACTTTTGGCATTGATGTACATCTACTTTGATAAATAAACATTGAACATTTTCTGGTAGCAATTATCACATTGCTACCTTTAAGAAATTTGTGAAACATAATGTTAGGTATAATTAGTTATTCTCTTCTGCATTGCCTCAAATATTGTGAGAACAATATTTACAAACATACTAATTACTCCAATTTTAAAATGTCTTTGGCACGAGTTTGAAGTATATAAGGAACTAATCAATAACAACTGAATATTAACATACACAAAATAATATTATTTTCCAAAATGAGTCCTGAAATAAATAATTTATTAAATAATCATGATATAATTGAGTTTTTTTTTAATTTTTTTTTCTGATTGTAAAATTTTATTGATCTTTTACATTATATATATTTTTCTCAGAATTTTTAATTTTCTGTTCCAATTTAATATATTTTTGTTTCAATTCATGATTTGTCTCTCTCAAAAAAATTATATAAATTCAGCATTTCTCATACCTGATAATTCCAATACTGATAGGAAAATAACAATTTAAAAAGGAAGTTGTTTAGATGATAAATTATCAGTTAAAGCTTTTTTACTTCTTTTTAGCACAATTTGGACCTTGGGAATGTGGTCCACAGCATGGATTTGCTAGAAGAACAATGTGGACTATAAAAGAAGATGCCAGTGGAAAGGTTTATTTATATTTATTTTTGTTTTGTTTGAATTAATCAAATTTCCTTTTGTTAATCTTTTAAAAAAAATAATTTAAAAATATGATGCACATAAAATGATTTATTTTTCCTCATACTTTATGCTTTAAATTTAAAATAAAAGTTAAGCAGGCAAGCTGGTTTTCAAATTGCTAAATGGTAATTTATTGAAAATTTATAATTTTGTTATTAAATTTTGTTTCTGAAAGTTTAATCAACATATTATTTATATAATATGTAAAAATTTCATATTCAATTCATTAGTTTCATCAACATAATGTTTTAATTTTTAAGCGGCATTATGAAATGTGTAATTACATTAAATTTAATGAACTAGTTTTTTAATTTTAAATCATTTTGATTGAACTGAATTTTTATAACATTCTATTTAATATATTAAAAATTTTAATTGTGTGTGTGTGTGTGTGAGAGAGAGAGAGACACATTTTATTTGTTTATTAATAATTAAATGTTTGAATGACTTTATCTGATTTGAAATTTTTAATTACATAGACACTTTATTCTTAAATTATTTATTTTACTATTTGTTAACAATTTAAATATCTTTTATTACAAAATATACTCGTTTATTTAAGAATTACGTTAAACTTTTATTTCTACTAGATTAAATTTTATTCTTATTTTTAATTAATTAATGTGATAGTTATATTTTTCATAATGAATAGTATATCAAAATTGGATTGCAATGTCTATTAAATTCTAAGAAATACAAGATTATAAATAACTAATATATTATTTTTTGTGTTGTACAAATGATTATTTATGTACTATAACAACTGTATGCCATGTGAGGATTTAAACATAGAATTATAATGGTTATATTAATTTATGTGCACCTAATATATTGCAATATTTCTGGAAAAATTTAATTTATCTGATTTTGTTCTTTTTATTAAAGATTTTATAACAAAACTGTTATTAACTATATCATTATATCAATAATGTTTCACATTCTGGTAATCACACAATAGTTTATTATATCCATTTTTGTTTTAATGAGAAATATATTTGGATATTTTATGTATTTAATATCAATGAAAATCAAATTAATCAAATGATATCCTTAAATGTTTTGAAGAAAAAAATAAAATTTTTACATAATTATTTTGTATTCTGTGAAGCTTTTTATATAAATTTTAAATCAAGAATGCTTTTTTACTCAAACAATCATTTAATATACTTATACTTGTGATTTTCGTTTTTAGGAGTCTGATACAATGACATTTATATTAACAGATTCTGAGTATACAAGAGAAATGTGGAATCATAAGTTAGTTTTGTATATTTTTTAAATAAATTTGACTACTAAAATATTTTATTACTTTATTTAAATTATTTATTGAAAGATTTTGAAAGTCTACATTTGTAATTTCTAAAATAGATTTGTGATTTTTACTATGCTTATTCTTACACTTCACTAATATATTAAAAATAATAATTTGTTTTTAATAAAAAATTGGAAGTTTTAAATTCGAAAGTTAATAGATCTTATCTATTATAGGCAAATATTATAATAAAAAATATTTTAACAAATTTTCTTGAAGTAACATGAAATTTTAAAATCTTTTCAAAGAGAACAATTTATATTGTAAAATTATGTGTTCTTTGCCACTTACATTTGTTCACAAAGTCTAAGTATATTTTTAAATTGATGCAAACAATATTATGACTTTCCTGGGAAAATAAACAAAATAGAAAAAAAAATCCAAAAGATAAAAAGAAATTTCTTTGTCAAATCATTTTCAACCACAATTGGACAGTGACTGAAATTCTTATGTTAGAAATGACAGGCAAGGAAATTCCTGACTTATGTGGAATAGATGAGACCCCTAGCTGCTCTGTAGGATTTACATTATCTGCCCATGCTAAGTACAAGATTGTCTATGAACTTTTGAAGTGTTCCTATTGCATTCCATCCAATCAGAATTATTTCTGGTGACTATTTGATATGTGTCTAATAGTTCTTTCAAAGTGTTCCATATGTGTCCGCTTAGATTTAATTCTAAGAAAACTGATAACCAATCTTGAGTATTGAATGTCTTTCTTTTCTAACAAATTTGTGGCAATCACAATATAAGGTATAACTTTGTGTGATTTCCAAATAGAAACTGAAGATTAGAACCATATTGTTTCTAAAAGGATATATATAAAAAGGATAATTTCAATATGTAGCAATCACCACTTAGCAATATTGGAAGATATGAAAGTCAGTATCTTTGCTGAGTATAATATTACTTCAAGCAGTGACTCAACTACCTCTAAAATGACCTCTTTGATGATTATTGAAGGTATTAATGTTTTTTTTAGTGAATTAATGTTAATTATTGAAGAATGTACAATCTCCAAATAAGTATGCATTTAGGATTATTTTAATCATACTAAATTTGTTTCCTAGCATAAAAAATTTGACCTTAGTTTTTATCTCTTCAAATTTGGTATCACCAAAACCATAGAAAATGTTGCCTCTGATAAACTGGTAGTGAATATACTGTTTTTATTTTCATGTAAATAAATCACCATTGCATAGCTTCCTGATCAAAGCAAAATGCTCAATTTGTTGGTCTGTTGCACTTCTCTTTTAATTCTCCCTGCTGTCTTTTTTTTTATTCATTCTCATGTGTGGGATAATATGCTGGTAATCTGTCACTGTGTTGTGTGTGGATGACCATTTTTGAACTTTTAGGTAATAGTTCTTTTCTTTTGAAAGGCTCTTAAAGCTCATGAAACAATATTATGATTGGTCCTGAAGTCAACACACACAGTTACACTAATCTCATCTTCAATTTTCATTCATTTAACTTTTGTTGAAAGTCACCCACATATCGCTTATAAAATTGTCCATTGGAAATATCATACAGAACAGCAACTCAATGTCATATAAACTGATGTATGCCATGCAGTAATTTTCACAAAAGTACTGGTCATACACTGTTAGCATCCTAATATTCTTTTGACACATGTCCATTATGTCATGCTGCAAACATTTTTATACCCTACAGTAGCTGACCCTTGTTGGTCTTGCAATTAGTTCTTCCCATTTGACTATTCTTCTAATATGATGTCTAGCCTTATATTTTTCCTATCTATACCTTGATACTATTTTGAAAAATTGAGTGTGTGTAATGACTCAACAATAAAAATGTCTAAAGACATTGCTTTGGTATGTCTAATATACTTAATATATACTTGCTTGAATAATTAATTGTACATAAAAACATATACTAATTGAACTGTTTTAGAAGAACAATTTATGTGTTGTAATTTTTTACTAATATAATTTAATTTGTATTAATATAACTATCATTTTTATATTCAAATGATTTTTGTTGAATTTAAATATGTAGTGTATGCTATTAAGCATAGGTATAAGCATATTTATTTTAGATTTACTTAATTTAATTTGAATGTTATTGAATATTTTACTTTTTTTTAAATTAATATATTTGGAAATAAAAAGGATTTCTTTATATATAGATTCCAGTTTGAATATACATTATCTTTATTGAATGAGTCAGAAATAAAAATGACTGCTGTGATAACAAATACAGGTATTTAAATGTTGTAAGTTATTTATTTATAAGCAGTTAGGTATCTCTTATTTATTTGTAAGTTTATTAATCACATATAGTATTTTTATATTATTCAATGAGTCAGAAAAAATAACTGCTATGATTACAAATACAGGTATTTAAATGTTGTAAGTTATTTATTTAATAACAGTTAGGTATCTTATTTATTTTTAAACTTATTAATCACTTATCCTATTTTTATAATACTGATTTTAATAAACATTTATTAAAGATATGCATTTAGATTAATTTCATATATATTTTAATTTTTATTTATTAATGGTGTAATTTATATTCTGGATTTATCCTAATTATTTATACATGTAACATAGTAATTATGTATGATGGAAAGAAATGTCCAGAATGTGTAAAAAATAGTATTTGCTCTATAATGTATTAATTATGTGAAAATGATTTTACTACATTTTATAAGGATTTATTTATCATTCAACAATATTTTCAGGTAACACAAGTTTTAATTTTACATTCCTTCTTCATACTTATATTTCTGTCCCTGATGTGGTCAATTGTAAAGTTAATGGCTTAAAAGGATGCAAATTTATTGATAAGGTATCCAGATTTTAGATATTCATCTCTATGTTTCTGTAGGAAATATTTGATACAAATTATACTTTCTTTTTTGTTGATAGGAAATATAATTTGTATCAAATTATATTTCCTACCAACAAAAAAGGATTTTTTTTTTATATATATTTGTTGGTTTTATGGTATTGGAAGTGTCAAGTAATATATATATGCAAGTAGTTATACGATTAATGGAAATATACCTGTTACTAAAAGTATAATTTAATAATGTGCTTAATAAACATTAAAATATAATTATTTAATTTTTTTATAAATAGAAATATTTATATATTCTGTGAATATGTATTAGGTATATTGAAGTTCTGCAAATTTTGGATATTTTAATAGCATAACGATCTCTCAGAGTTTTAAAAAGGGCTAATTATAGGAGCCTATTGCTGGAGCAAGTTTGATAGAAACATCCCAATCTTAAGGTGTTTTAAGAAGAATATTGTCCGATTTCATAATAATAAGCAATTAATGTGGGAAAACAAATTCACGAAGCAAAATAGTGAACAGAAAATAAAGCTAAATGAAAAACACCAATGGGTATTGAAGCACATGGTAATATCTAAAATGTTAAACTACTACAGCAAAAATGACTGCAGTGCTCAATCAGCATCTGGATTCTCCATTGTCAAGGATTGCAATTAGAAGTCACCTTCCTAAACAGAACACTGACAACAGAGCAACAATTTCTCAGATTCTTGTTACAGTTGTTAATCTTAAATATTATCTAAATTGATGACATACTGACCAAACCTAATTGATAAATGGAAGAAAATGATATTGTCTCACGAATCATATTTTATTTTCTCTACAATAGTAGAGATGCTTGCTTGATTTATATTTTCATAAATACAGTGGTAGCCAAAATTGTGGACACTTTTGGAAATTTTTATGTTTTTGAACTTTATATGCTTATAGAAAATTTGAAAATGTTACGTTTCACAAAATGCAAACTTGTATATATCATTTTAAAGAGAATTTATTACTGAATTCAATACAAAACAGAAAATTCAATAATTTGCAATACAAAAAAAATTAAATGTTAATAGTTATCGATATACATTAGATAGTGATGATTGCAGTGAGTTATCAGTACTTAGTAGAGTACCCTTTATTTTTGATTACAACTTCATATCGACATTTCATTGAGCTGACAAGAGTTTTAAGCTCTTCTTTCATTATTACATGATGCCAGAAAACAATCATAGTTTCAATTAATTCTCTTTTATTTGATGGGTGCCTCATTCGGACAAGAGTTTTCAAACGGTGCTACAAATTTTCGACAGGATTGAGGTCAGGACTGTTTCCTGGCCATGACAACAATTTAATGCTCTTTGTACAAAGCCACTCTTTTGATATTTTGGTCGTGTGGCAAGGAGCAGAATCCTGCTGAAAAATAAACGAAGCATTGTTGGGAAAGAGATCTATGATGGAATGTAGAAGTTTTGGTTCTAGAATAGTGTCAATGTGTTTTCTGGCATTCAATTTCACACCGATGACATGAAGGCGACCATTACCATCTGCTGACATGCGTGACCAAATCATAAGACTAATTGGGTTCTTCGCAGTTGCTTGAATGCAATCAGGATGTAGTTCTTCTCCTATTCTACGTCTTACATATTTTCGCCCATCACTACCGAATAACGATAGCTTAGTTTCATCACTCCATATAACTTGTGACCATTGATCATCTGTCCAATTAATGTGTTCCTTTGTAAATTGTAGTCTTTTTTTTTTGTTGCTGAAAATTAAGATAAGGCTTTTTTTCGTAAAATTCTACCTCTCAGTCCAACGTCTGTTAATCTTCTCCTGATTGCTCTTGAACTGACAGAATCACCAGCATCATTCAGATCACTTCTGATGGCCGCTGATGACATTTTTCTATCTTTGAGACAGTCTTTTTATTCTTCTGTCATCAATAGATGTGATACACCTTTTTCGGCCTTTTCCTTTTTTGTTTTTTATTGAATTTGTCTCCTGATATTGTAAACATAACTTTCGGACTCCAGATGTAGTCACTGAACCACCCACCTGTCTTGCAATTTCAGCATAGGAACGACCATTTTCTCGTAACACAATAATATTACATCTCTTTCTAGGTGTCCAATTTACTCTTTTACATAATGTCATTGTTTCTTGACTAAGTATTAAAAAATTTTACAAAAATTCCTACTTGTAATTGCAGTGTATAAGAAACAAGTTTGAAACTCTTATCCGAATGAGGCGCCCGCTCATCAAATAAAAGAGAATTAATTGAGGCTATAATTGTTTCCTGGCATCATGTAACAACGAAAGAAGAGACTCATTAAAACTCTTGTCAGTTCAACAAAACATCGATGTGAAGCTGTAATCAAAAATAAAGGGTACTCTACTAAGTACTAATAACTCACTGCAATCATCACTATCTAATAAATATCGATAACTATTATCATTTAAATTTTTGTATTTCAAATAATTGAATTTTGTGCTTTGTATTGAAATCAGTAATGAATTATCTTTAAAATGATATATACAAGTTTGCATTTTGTGAAATGTAACATTTTCACATTTTCTATAAGCATATAAAGTTCAAAAACATAAAAATTTCCAAAAGTGTCCACAATTTTGGCCATTACTGTATATGGTTATTAGTATCTCTTTCCAAATATCAGGAATAATGGTGGCTGTTATAAAGCAGCAGTTGTGTTCTGATTTTCTTTTGGATTTCTGATAACACGGAAAGGAAAGATCACTGAGAAATAAAAAGACAGTTTAGTTATAATTAGATTCATCCTATGATCCAGACTGTTTTCTGTTGAAAATAGAATTTTCCAGGGGGACAATCCAATGTGATTTATCCAATCATTGTTGAACAAGCATCATAATGTCTGTCTTGCAAATAACCTAGGAATAAAATAATTCCAAAGGTGGTTCTATACCATAATTTTTTAATAATAGATTCTTTGTAAATCTAAAGTGTTTATATTATTTTGATAATCAACAAATTTCAACAACAAATTCATTATTTATTTATTATACACATATTTATGTGTATACATATAACATTCTGAAAATTTTATGATAAAACAGGTTCTATGAAAAGTTTTGCATTTACTAAAATATTTCCTTTAAAGAAAGTTGTTTTGAGAAAGCTCTTCAATCAAGGAATGTAATTGAGTCTATTTAAAATTGAGCAAAAACTCCTTCTAATATATTGTACAAAATGATATCATTATAGATGATTATGCATTATTCTTTTATTTTTAAGATCTGTTAAATTTTTAATAAAAATATATATAAGTTAATTTGTAATATAAAATAAGATTTTAAAATTCATTACAATATTTGGAATCAGATATACCTTAGAAAATTCAGTAAACTAATTCAAGTGAATATTTTGATTATGTCATAATTTTAATGTTATATAATTAAATGTGTAGTTTTTCACCATCAAATATATTTTATTTATGCACTTTAACTTATTTTATGAATATAACTGATCATTGAGTTGGTTAATACTTTTGTTTTGATAAATTAAGTATGTAATTACAATTTTTTTCATATATTATTTTAGTTTACTGAAAATGAGATTTTATGCATTAAAATCAGAATAATTAAATCTTTTCTAAAAGAATTTTTTAGTGGTTATGATGGATGTAGAAGAGAAAAATATTTCTTAAGAGAGTTAATTTGGAAAAGCTCATTAATTGAGAAATCTATTTAAGTTTCTTTAAAATTTTTGGAAAATTTATTTCTAATATAATGTTCCAAATAATATCATCAATGAATATATATACTTTATTTTTTTATTATTATGATCAGTTTTTAATAAAAATTATATGATTAATTTATAATTTAAAATGATATATTTAAATTATATATTTATTAATAGGTGTATAATTCGAAATAAAAATGATAATGGATTTAGAAATATCATAATGAATACACAACTTTAAGAATTAAGAAAAATAATTATTAGTAAATAAGTGCATTTTTATTCTACATTATTTTGATATCTTAATGTCCCCATAGGCAGCAAACAATGTTAATTCTTTTTTGAATATTTAATTTTATGAGTATATTATATTCTTTTTTATTTAACTGTTTATTATGTAAGGTTTTTTTTTTAAAATTTTCTTAATTATTATTTTTTGATTTGCAAACTACACAATTATTCATCAAATTTTTTACTTGCATTTCTCTGTGATCATTTACTTAGCACAAAATTTATATAATTAAATAGTTCTCAAATTAATTTTAATGTTTTTTAATGTTTTGCAATAACTGTTTAAAAACAAGATTGAAACTGTAAATAATGAAAATTAATATTAAATAAAATTAAATTTCATTTTGTTTTAAAGTTTTTCAAGTGAAAACTTATTATATGGAAACTTAAATATATCATGTGTTGAAATATGAAAGTTAAAATGCATTAATAATCACAGCTTAAGGTTTAAAAATAATTAAAAATACTTTGGCAATTTATTTTGAAGACATTACCTTCTGAAGTTAAAATATACTAATGGCAGCTGTAAATGTAACACCCTGAAGGAAGCATGAAATTTACAACAGCCATTAGCGGAGTGAGATATGCAAATGATCAGAATTTCAGCGCAGATGTATGTCAAGCGCACCTTTGGTGTCAAAGGGCTATTTAAGGCTTGGAGATTTTGATGAATTCAAGTTCAACAATTGTTCTCATCTTGTGGTTTGAAAAAGTGATCAATTATGCCTTGTAGAAAACGGTGATCATTTTTTGATCAAGTATCCAAATTCGACAGAGGAAGGATTGCTGCCTACTGAGATTGTGGATTGTCTTTTAGGGAAATCACAGTAGCCTTGGATGAAACCAGACAACTGTAATGCAGATATGTGATTGTTAGATGCAAGAGAGTATGATAGACTGACATGCTCGATCTCATCCATCTCAGTGCACTACTTCATGTGATAGGTAAATTGTGCACATGGCTGTGACAGATCGCTCAGCCACTTCATGAACTATAGCACAAAACATTCAGTCTGTAATGCATCATCCAGTTCCTGTGCGCCCCATTCAACACCATTTACAGCAGATTGGTCTGTCCACAAGATGTCCATTGATTTGTCTACCCTTGACACAGAACCGTAGATGTCTATGCCCCCAATGGTATGATGAAAGAAGGATACGGACTGCAGAATGAGTGATATTGCCTTTGCTGATGAGTCTGTCTGCAACATCACAATATTCACATTCAAGTCCTTAGACCCCCTCAAGAGCGGATGCTGGACAGCTGTGTTATGTATGCACCACCACACTGGTCTTACACTGGGTACTATGGTATTAGGGGGTATTGGATATCACTCTCGCTCTCTTCTAGTATTCATTGCAAGTACTTTAAACAGCCAGTGCTACATTTCAGAGGTGTTGGAGCCAGTTGTCCTTTCTTAATTTCAGGGCTTGCCCACAGCCATATTTCAACAGATGTGCGATCACACATGACATGCATTGTACTATGGTTCTTCATCAATGGCAGATTGAATTTCTTCCCTGGCCGGCTCGCTGTCCGATTCTTTCGGCGACAGAAAACATGTCCATGGTTGCTCAACGACTGACCTAGATTACATCTCCAGATGCCATAGCAGATCAACTTTGGCAATGTGGGAAAATTGCTTGGTCTGCTGTACCCCAAAATCACATCCAATGTCTCTTTGAATATTATGCCAAGATATGTGGCAGCAGGGATCTCCAACAATATCAGCTACTCTAGCTACTGATTTTGGCTGGAACCATACTTCATAGAAGTCTATAAATTTAATCATTTGATACTTGATCTACATGCTATCTACAAAATAAATTTTGTTGTAATGCCTCTTATCTTTCTTGATGCTACAGTTTGGGTGGCCAGTGTACATATTTCTCATTAAAATACATAAATACATTTAATACAGCAATAGTTTTTTTTTAAACATTGTATTAATTTGTTATTTTAGTTTTTATAGTTGTGTTTTTCATAAGATAATGGGAAAAAGTTTCACCAAATTGTCTAATTTTGTGATAATTTTGTCTGATCACAAAAAAGTTATATCTAATTTTATGATTTTAATTTTTTGGTATCATATGCTGAAAATCTAATTTATATGCTCATGTAATAAAAACTAACAATCTCTTTGAGGCTAACAATTCTTTTATATAAAATTTAATTATTAAATAAATACATTTTTCATATGAGTTTTTATTCATTCAAGGTTAAAAATGGTGCGCTTGGCAAAGAGGAAAATGAAGAAATCATTCTTACTGAATTCACTGACAGGTAAGAAAAAAATAAGTTGTTCAAATTATATTATAGAAAATCTAAAGGCATATTCAAGTACTTTTAAATTTTTCTAAATAATTAATATGAGCATCAATTACCTTGAAATATTAATTCTTGTAATATCTTTATGTGCTTATTTAGTAAAAAAAATCGATACTTCTAAATGCCAAAAATTTACTCTTTTAAATGTTTATATGTTGAATATATTATGTGTCACAAAAATGAATTTGATGTGCTTCATACAATCTGAGTTAATTATATTTGAATCCCAATTTTATCAGATGATACCCTGATAGAATTTACATAATTGCAATTTCAAGAATGACATAAAGTGATATCGTATCATGATGTCAAGGTTTATAATACAGCAATAGTTTTTTTTTTTAACATTGTATGTATTTTTCCTAATGTATGTTGTGTTGTTTATGAGATTATTATATGAAAAAAAAGTTGCAGTGTTTCACCAAATTAATTATGTTTAATTTTATGATAATTTTTAATTTTTTTTGGAACCATATGTTAAAAATATGGTTTATATGCTTCTGTTATGAAAGCTAACAATGACTTTGAAACTCACAATTCTCTTATTCTAAAATATATCAAATGTATCAAGGATTTGGCATCCTTAAATTTTTATATTGTGTTAAAAATACTGAAGTTATATATTCATAAAGTTATGGCCAAATCAGCATAATTATTTCAAAGATGTAATGTTTTCCTGACCAATAAACATTTCTCTCATATTGATTCACTGAATTTCATTTCTATCAGAATGATTTTATTTCCCTACAAAATTTGATGACTGAAATATCAAAAACTATGATTTTGTACCTAACAAATTAAAATAAAAGTCCTAGTTTAATTTGTTATTTTTGTTTTATTTTATAAAAGGGATGCATGTATGAAGTTAGGAATGTTGTAAAATAATAATTACTCTTCATAAATTTCGATTACGTTATTAAATCTTTCACATAATTAGTTTTTGAATATGCAATATGCATTTTTAAAATGCATATTTTGAATATGCAGTATATTGTTGAAGAAAAGTCTTTATAATTTGTTAGAACACTGTTAAACATATGAATTAGATTTGAAAGCTGACTTCTAAATATCTCTTAAAGCATATCAGCATTCAACTTAAAAAAAAGATATATTTTTGGAGTTCGATACACCTGCAAGAAATCTATATTGTAGGTTTGATAATCTATTATTGCTATTTTTTAACTTCTTAAATTTAGTTTATAATTTTTAAGCAGAAAGCATTTACCATAGCATCTAATAATGAGAGATAGAAAGTTTTTCTTATCACCAGATGTATAATTTAGTGATGCTGTCTTTTTTTTATAGGAACTAATGGGTTCAATTGTAATATTATTATAATGTGAACATTAGCAGTTTGTATTATAATCTGCTTCTTTCAAGATATCTCTTGAATTAGTTGAATTATAATAACAATGAAAAAAGAAAGAAACAAAATAATAGCGTTTCTTTATTTTTAGTATTTATGTTGGTAAAATTTGGTCCTTATGGTTACCTGTGCAAAAATAGTTGAATTTATGTGTATAAAAAATAATTTATTCTTCCTCTAAATATTATAATGAAATTCAAATATCAAAAAGTGTTAAAAAAATAAAACTATGCTTTCGATTATTGTGAAATATAAAATTGAAATTATAGTTTTAATAGATTAACAGCAAAATATGTTATATAAAAGGAAGTAAATAACATGCACTCATTTGATGAATCAATAAGAACATTACTGTTTGGCAAAGAGAAATTATCAAGTAAATTTAATTAGATTTATATAACTTGTTAACATTTATATAAAAAAAAAACTTATTTCCTTCATTAAATTTTTTTATAGTGATATTGTAAACATTGTTTTTTATAATTTATTAATCATTCTGATATGCATTTGTTAATACTTTTTTGTATGTTTCATAAAATATAATATTCTTTAAATTCTCTTTTTATAGTTTATTATAAAATAATTTTAAATGAAATATGTTTTTCATTGTAGAATTTACCAAAATACTCCTTCAGTTCACAATTTATTCAATGTCTCTGGTGGAAGAAATTTAGAAATTCAGAAATATAATTTTCCAGATACAGGTGAGAAAGTAGCTTAAACTGCTTAAAATAGTATTTATTTTATAAAAAATTTAATTACAAAATTCCATTTTAATAAATTATATTTTCTGTAATACATCTTTCAAAAAATGAAATATATTTAGGATTTGATCCATGTGTAAATTAAACATTTAAATGTGATTCTAAGCAATTTGATTTTTTTTTATTCTTTGTTTAACTTGTGTAGTTTAACTGATGTATGATATAAAATTTCATATTACCGTAAATACTTTTCAATGTAATTTTAAGCATGTAATTTTAAGAATGGATTACTAATTATTATAAATATTCTAGCATGCAGTGTAACTTACAATTTCTAATTTTAAACTGCAGTTATGTTGTATTATTAATTGAAGTGTTAGTATTTTTAAATTTCCTTATCATATAATTGTTATTTAAACTTTTCAAATAAATAAATTGTAAGTTAATTTATGCAGTTATTTTTATAGAATAGTCTTTTTTAAATAAATGTTGAACCTATTACCTCCTAATTATAGTGTAATGATTTATTGAGTTGGTAGATATACTTTTCTTGTATGTAAAATTGTATTATAAATAACATGCAAACATGGTGAAATTATTTAAAAGAATTTAGTAATTTACTTAGAATCTTCCCAAAATTTAAATTTTTTAAATATGAACTCAGCTAATTATAATTTTGTATAGAATTTTAGCAATTATGTAGATGAAAATTGTTGTAGTTTATCCTTAAAATTTAAATTATGTTTATGATCATTGATTGTATTTTTTCCTTTTTGTTGCATTCTTGTTAAATAATATTTTTACTTGGTTCAATGAATTTGCAGTTGACATTTGACGTATAGTTTCAGTTTTACCTAAGGAAAAAAAGCACTTAGACTTTGCTCATTTGGAACTATATTTTCTTTAAAAATAATATATTTATAATTATATTTTCTTTAAAGAATATTAACGTATATTAGAGATTTTTCTATATGGCATAGTGAAAAGAACATTAATCCAAAGAATTAAAAAATGTCTTTCTACTGATATTGTTGTTTAAACGTGTAACAAAGTGTCTCGCTCTATACTCCAATATGGGGAACATGATTTTCATAAAAGATACAAATTTATATCTTTCAATAAACATCATCATCATTTGAACATCTCAAATAATCATTTGAATATCTCAAAGGTATGCTGTTATAACTAGTTTTTTTTTCTCAATTCATTTTCTCATGTCATAGTAAAGGTTATCACAAAAAACAAATGCACTTTTTAGCTGTCTTATTCTTTGCATTAACACCCATAAGGTATCTCATACTTATAATGCTCTACTACTGTGAAAATCAGTATTTTTTCCACTTCCTATTTTCAAAATTGGAGTGTTAATTTCCGTAGTCTCCCATCAGGTACTGCTGTAGCTGTTTTATTCAGTAACACATGATTGCTTTAATATATCTAGATACCATTTTTATGAATAGAGTAGTAGCTCTTACAAAGTTAAGTGTATGTGCAGAGACTTCAGTGGGGTTATTGTATATACATAAATATGTGTATGCATGTATATATACCTATATGTATATTTAAATGTATTTGTATGCATATGTATATATCAAATAAATATTTTTTTATAGTTGTGTGGAATCCATGGACTGAAAATGCAAAGAAAATGGATGATTTTGGA
Source organism: Latrodectus elegans (assembly GCA_030067965.1). NCBI lineage: Eukaryota > Metazoa > Arthropoda > Arachnida > Araneae > Theridiidae > Latrodectus > Latrodectus elegans. The sequence continues at coordinate 38,878,672 of CM057815.1, forward strand.
GATGAAGAATGGAAAAATATGATTTGTGTTGAAGCTGGACATGTTAATGATTCAGTAATTTTAAAACCTACAGAAACTTTCAAAGCTTTCCAAATACTTAAAATCTGTGCTTGATATTATTTTTTTTTTAATTTTTTATGCAATTTTGAATTATATATATATTATAAAAATATATATTTTTGATAGCTGCTTTTATTGGTAGATTTTATTGTTCTACATTTGTCTCCATATATGACTATTTATTTTCTGCAATGATTTACAATCAAGCTTTCTGAACTAGTATGTTAAAATATATTTTAAATTTCAATTGATTCAATTTATTCGTATTAATGTTTTTTAAATATATTTTAATTTGTATTTACATAAATATTTATTTTTATTTGGTTCATTTTAATAGAGCCTTTTAAAATGTGTTAATTATTTTGTACTTTAATTGATCGATCCAATAAAGATTTATTTCTGTATGCTAAAAAGAATGGATTTTAATAATTCTTTTTCTTGATGCATTAAATAAAAATATAGATTTTTTAAAGTTCTTGATGTATTATGCAAGTTTTATAATCTATAAATTAATTTATGAGTCGGCTATTTTTCTCAGTAATTTTTGTTCTTAGATAAAAACTAATTTTTCATATTTTTTTTAAAAACTATAGAAGTTCTCATCATTAAAAATGTGATATAAAAATTAGTTGAATATTTTATAAGATTTCAGTAGAATGTGTTTCATAATTTTAATAATATATTGTCAAAAAAAATCTCAACATGAATATAGCAATTTTTTTTCCTAAGTTTTTTTCTTGTATTTATAAAAAAAGAATTAATATTGCAAAATTTAAATAAAAATATTTTCTTTTTTACTTTGAGATAAGAATGCATTTCATAATTTGAAACAATTACATGGATTTTTAGTTCTGACTCATATCTGAGACACCTCTGTTTATTTAAAAATATCAGGGCAGACATACCAAATGTTGTAGAAATCGCAAGAACTTTAAGATAACAATTTATTATCGATAGTATGTACTTTTCAGAAAAAATTATTTTAAAGAGCATTATGTTACAGGTAGCAACTAATTGTATAAATGAACAAAATCAAATGTTTCTGCTTTTTGTTTTTAAGTCAAACTTATAAGAGAAAAGAAATTATGCAAGAAAATAAAATAAAATTAATGTATAAAAGGATCATTAATTACTTAAATAATTTTATAATGCAAAATACTAAATTTAGGAATGACTTCAAGGAAATAATCTTTAATGTCATTATACTGTCATTTTGAAAATAACTCCTTTCCTTTCATAATAACTTGAAATTCGATTGTTTTTATAAACAAACTTAATGAAAAACTTAGTAGTAAATATAGAATTAGCTTTAATTTTTTTTTTTTTTTTTGAAATTTATGTTGCTGTTTTATATTTTCTTTATTTAATATATTAATCTGCACTGTTGTGTTTATTGTGATTACAATTTTTGAAATTGAGATCTACACAACAAAAAATTTCTATTAACATGGGTTTGAAGGTCATGTACATTTAATAAATGAAATAAGTTGATAAAAAGTATCGTATATTTAAAATTAGGTAATAAACTATAAAACAAACGAATTTAACCTTGTGTGTGTGTGTTTTAACTGAATACTAACTGAATTGAAATCTATGTAAATTTGCTTCTTTTTTAATGTATGCTAATGTATACGTTGAAGTTATTCATTAAATACATTATCATTCAATAAATAAATAAGAAATTAATCAAGAATTAAATAAGCTTTTTAACTAAGTTATGAAATAAATTATTCTTATACTTAAAATGGCAAAGAATATTAAGAAATGATTGAGTCAGAATTTGGAAAGAAAATGAAAACAATAATTTGCTAATTTCATAAAATAAGTAGGAATGCTAAACGAAACAGGGATGTGAATTAAGTATTTAATATGAAAGGTGATTATATATAATAAATTAATGTATTTAATATTAGTATGTTTGATATTAATGTAAAATAAATGTTATATAGATACAAAATTATTTTAGTTGTATATATTTAAAATAAGTAATACTTTAACTGTTTCTTCACAGTTTAACTTAAAATTTTATATTTTCACTGATGTTTCTAAAATTTTATATTTTCACTGATGACTTTCATAAATTTTTAAAATTTTGTGTAATACAATTTAATAAGTGTTTTATATAAAAATTTTATATCACACACACACACACATGCACATGAACACACACACACACACACATGCACACACACACACACACATGCACATGCACACACACACGCACATGCACACACACACATGCACATGCACACACACATACATATGTATATATATATAACTATAAACAATATGCTTGAAATTTATCTATTACATTTTTAGTTATGCAGCTATATTGGAAGGGTGATCTGAAAACCTTTTCAAGCACTTGTTAATCGTTACATTGGGTAGAAACAAAATTATTTAATTAATATATATATTTTTCTTGTCAAGACACACACACAAAATGTTTATGACATTTTAGTCGTGTTGAATAATGTAATTCACTAAAATATCAAAGGTTGCACATTACTCAATAAAGATTATTCCTTTTTCCAACTTTGTATCAAAGATTTTTATTTGATAATTTTTAATTACCTTGAGTGTATTATTTCTAAAACATTGTTTGAATAGTTTAGTTATGCTTGCTAGTATTGTTATCATCATTAATTTACTTTTTATGTTCTTCTTAAATAATTAAGATATTTTGAGTATCTTAAGTATGTTAAAGCTGTCAGTCCTATGAAAGAAGAAATTGTCAGCATCTTAAAAAATCCTGTTACTGATGGGGTATATTTCTCGGAGAAACTGGTTTCGAAAGGCAGAGCAATTACATCCTAAGAAGATAAAAATGTGAAAAGCTCATTAATTAAATACTTTCAGATCATAATAATAATAGAAAAATAAAAAATTCTCTAATGAATGTGCACAAAATATATGTAATTTTAACTAAAATATTAAGTTTCATACATGCATATTCTTATTTGTGTATTTCAGAATTTAGTAGATTCAAAATACTTTAAAGTATAATCTATTTCCTTAAATGAAGATATATTATGCTGAAGAAAGAAAATAATGATATTAGGTGTATATTTTATTTTATAAAAATAAATAGCATGCAAGTTTTATTTCTTTTGAATCCTGGAAATTAAAAATAAGCTATTTAGTTTTAACTGATATTAAGTAATTAAACTAGTGGTGGTTTTTACTTATATCAATAAATATTTTTAATTATTAGAGCTCAGTTATACTAAATCAAAATGTCAATAATGATATCATGACATATAATAATATTTCAGACATGAAGTTTTCTGTTATCCAATATATGAGGAAGTAGCTATATATAAATAAATATAAATTAAATATTAAAAAAAAAAAAATTTAAAGAATTATATTTATTCGATGTGATGTGTTTTATTGGTAAATTTACCTATTAGATTTTTAAATTTTTCTCAGCCTTCCAAAATTGTTTCCTCATAAACTTTTTTTGTTGAAACATTTAGCGATTGAATGTCAAAAGATTATAATTTTTAGATTATAATTAAGCTATAAATTTTAAAATATTTGAATTTTGAAGTAGAAAGCCTTAGTCTTTGCATCTTGAAAAAAGAAAATTTATTCTCAATGGAAAATAAATTAAAAATTAACCATAAAAATAGAAAAATAGAAGTTAAACATTTTGAAGTGAATTAGAAAAATATTTGTTTTTATATAAAGATTTCTTCATTAGCTAGATATAAAATATTAATTTATATTATTAAATGTGTAGTTAGAAAAATGTTGTTCTTTAAATAGATTTTTTAAAAGTAAATTTTAATTTGTTTTTTATATTTTTAAAAAGTTTAGTTTTCTATAGAAAAGTGAAGAAATTCTTCTAAAATATATGTAAAAAAGCATATTAATTTCAATATTTTTCAAAAATCTTTGAATTTCAATATTTAGTGAAATTTTTTTTTATTTAACTGTAGCTATTGAGAAACATTTCATGTTTTTTAATTTATTAAATAAATTTTAAAAAAAAGAAATATTGATGTAAACTGCATTTTTATTTACATATTTATTAATTGCTAAGCTTCATTTTTCAAATGCACCTGACTTGAAACTCATTGAAATGAAATTAATGAATATGGTTGTGGACTTCAGTCGTGATCAACCTATATTTTCTGGCTAGATTGTATAACACCAATATAATTAATTTTTCTTCTCAGAGCATTTAATTGTTTGTTAGTTTAACATATTTATTTCAATGTTTATAATAGTATCAGAAATAAATTAAGGGAATCAAAGTAGGTGGAAATAATGATAATAGTAGGCAGAAATAATTTAAAGAGAGGAATCAAAATGATCAGATATATATTGGGGGTCAAACAAACTTCAAACACACCAAAGACTTTCATTTAAACAAAAAGCAATAATTATAACAATAAGTTATATGTTCATTATATATATCAATTATATATTCGTCGTTGCTGTTTACAACCTCTTCCCACCTCTCGACCCATTTGTTAATGCCGTTCCGCCAAGAATCGCCTGGTCTGGAGTCAAAGAAGTTGTTGAGCCAGTTCTTAAAGACCTCTTTATTATCGAAGAAAACGCCCTTCATATGGTTTGACAAGGAGATGAAAAGATGGTAATCAATCGGTGTAAGGTCTGGAGAATACGGCAGATGTGAAGGAGCTCCCAATCAGAGCGCGGCTTTGATGACTTGTGCAACTTGGGGCCTGGCGTCGTCGTGAAGGAGTATGGTTTGACCATGTCTATCAGGTCTTTTCAGTCAAATAGCTCTTTCACGCGGTGTAGCTGGGGAATGTAGAACTCCTTTTTGACTGTGACATTCGTTTCGGGCATTTCCTAGTGCACCAAGAGGTCCTTAAAAACTGGCTCAACATATTCTATTACACCAGACTAGGCGAATTTCAGCGGACCGGCATCAACAAATTGGTCGATAGCTGGGTAGAGGTTGTAAACAGCAACGGCGAATATATAATTGATAAACTTGTTGATATAATTATTGTTTTTGTTTAACTAAAAGTCTTTGTTAAAAATGCATAATTCTTATAAGTTTCTATCTCTATTACGTAATAAAAACCAAGTTGCCAAATAAACAAGAAAATCCGCCAAAATAATCACCGAACTCATAATTTGGTATGCTGGATTATACGGCATTTGTACCAAAATGCTGTGTGTGACTTACTTCAAATGGAGGTTCTTGCTGCCATATTTGTTCTTTAGTTATCTTTCCCATTCTGCACAGAATTTCTCGAGCAGCTCTCTCCCCGGCTTCAATGGCACCCTCCATGTATCCTGACCACTGCACGGCGGTTTCAGTACCAGCAAAGTGCAATCTGTCTATTGGAGTTCGAAGGACACTGAAAATATACTTTAATTATGTACATACATATTTACATTATAGTTTTAAAATTTAATTTACTTGAGATATATATTTTTATGAATCTTTATATTATTTTTAGAGATTTTTAACTGTGGATCAAAAGAATAAATTATCAGTAAAAATATTTTATGGATAGGATTTTAATAGAAAGAATTTTCGTTGTTAATTTAATCAGTAAGGTAGGATGAGATTCATACACCGTTTCAGTAGTTTTTCTCTTCCGTCTTATAAGTAAATGAAGATGCATTGTTTGTTGAAATAGTATTGTGGTAATCCAAATAGATTAAAAAATCTAATGTCTAAGGACTACTTTCATTAGAGCTCTATCTTTATTCAGGATTATATTGATAATGAGAGATATATGTATATATATTTCTGGAATATAAAGGATATTGAATTCAGGGTATTATACATGTTTAGTGCTTGTCTTGAAATTGCTGGGATTTTTTAAAGTGAATTAATTGGAAAAAGTTATATAAATATTAGGAAGATTTAACTAAAGCATAGCAATCTTAATTTAGTTCATCTTCAAATAATAATTTGCTTATGAAATAATAAAATGTTTGAAAATTTCATTTGTGTGTGTGTTTATCTGTGAAATTTAATTATGATATTACCGTCTAAAGTTTTTAATTTTATTTGAAAATAGGTTATATATATATATATATATATATATATATATATATATATATATATATATATATATAATATATATGTATATATACCTTACCTGCCATAACGTGTAAGAAAACCAGGTGGGTATACAGCTGTGTAGCAACCTCCGGAATATTGTTCTTCCATCCAATTTTTCTCTTCATAGTGAATTGGCTATAAAATAAACTCATTACATTTTGCATATTATTTACATTAAAAAAGTCATATTTATAATATACTAATTTTGAAAACTTACTTTTAATGCTTCTATGCAGCCAGTTACTTCTGCCAAGCTTCGAACAAGTATTTCCTTTCGTTCATCAGGAGTTAAGCTGCAAAATCGGCGGCATTTGTCAGTCAAAACAAAACTGTAAAAGAAATTTATAATTGTAATTGATATGCAACATTTCAAATTATATTTCAAAATATTATAGATTGTTGAGTTAAACAGCATAGAAGATGAAACATAACAGAGAATGTTGAGTTAAACAGCACAGAAGAGGAAAGATAACAGAGAATGTTGAGTTAAACAGCATAGAAGAGGAAAGATAACAGAATGTTGAGTTAAATAGCATAGAAGAGGAAAGATACAGAGAATGTTGAGTTAAGCAGCATAGAAGAGGAAAGATACAGAGAATGTTGAGTTAAGCAGCATAGAAGAGGAAAGATACAGAGAATGTTGAGTTAAGCAGCATAGAAGAGGAAAGGTATAAAGAGTGTTGAGTTAAGCAGCATAGAAAAGGAAAGATAACAGAGAATGTTGAGTTAAACAGCAAAGAAGAGGAAAGATAACAGAGAATGTTGAGTTAAACAGCATAGAAGATCAAAGATAACAGAGAATGTTGAGTTAAACAGCATAGAAGATCAAAGATAACAGAATGTTGAGTTAAACAGCATAGAAGAGGAAAGATAACAGAGAATGTTGAGTTAAACAGCAAAGAAGAGGAAAGATAACAGAGAATGTTGAGTTAAACAGCATAGAAGAGGAAAGATAACAGAGAATGTTGAGTTAAACAGCATAGAAGAGGAAAGATACAGAGAATGTTGAGTTAAGCAGCACAGAAGAGGAAGATAACAGAGAATGTTGAGTTAAACAGCATAGAAGAGGAAAGATACAGAGAATGTTGAGTTAAGCAGCATAGAAGAGGAAAGGTATAAAGAGTGTTGAGTTAAGCAGCATAGAAAAGGAAAGATAACAGAGAATGTTGAGTTAAACAGCATAGAAGATCAAAGATAACAGAGAATGTTGAGTTAAACAGCATAGAAGATCAAAGATAACAGAGAATGTTGAGTTAAACAGCATAGAAGAGGAAAGATAACAGAATGTTGAGTTAAACAGCACAGAAGAGGAAAGATACAGAGAATATTGAGTTAAGCAGCATAGAGAAGAGGAAAGATAACACAGAGGAGGAATGAACTCTCATCTTGATAACAGAAATAAAAATTTTAAAGCGTTAATTAATGTATGCTTAATTTTGTGAAGTTCTGAGAACTTTCTTGGCTAAATCTTTTTCTGGAAAATAACATTTATACAAGAAAGGCAAAGAATTAGCAAGTTTTTTCCGTTCTTTATTCTCAAGCTGGTTAATAAATTTTTATGCGTGCAATTTAGTTCCTTATTTACGTATTTACTTTCATATTAAACGTATATATGATACTTATGTAATTTGCAATGCAATCGTTAAGAAAGGGAAAAAATATGATTATAAGGATTCAAGGAAGTTAAAGTGCAAATCAGTAGAATTTTTTCTAATTTTCTTGTACAAGAATAAATAGATTAGGAGGAAAGCTTTTCATAAAGCCGTATAATTGAATCAAATGGAACTCTAAACTAATGATATCACAAATGATTTCTTGTGAAAGAAATATCCTTTTCCTAATCACACTACAAATGAAAAAAGTGCAAAAAATCATTTGCAGTTGAAGAATTTTTATTGAGGATTTCAATCATTGAAGCTATCAAAAATAATATTTTACATTTTATTTGTTATTATTATTTATATTTTTTTATGTTTTTGAAATAAATGACTTTATAGCAAGTCAAATTATCAACAAAATCCTTTAAGACTAAATATGCTTTCAGTCTGGTTTGAAAAAATATGCATAGAAAGTCATTGATAGTTTTAGTTGAATAAACATATTTCTCAAGAATTAAATTTAAGCATCCACATGAGTCATTTATGAACAAATATCTTTTTTTAACGGTGGGCCCTTGGGTGACGATCCCTATGCCACAACAAGGCCAGAAACTGCTATTCATTTGTCGTTACCACAGATCAATATTTATAAGACTTACATCTTGCCGAAAATAACTACATGCCAAAATTTTAATTGCCGCTAGGTGGCGTGACCGATGCACGATACCACTATCGAGTGGGAAATGCATTGATGTCTATGGGAATAAAAATCTTGTAAAATTAATTAAATGAAACTGAAAATAATGTGAAATAGTTGAATTTACATGATAAATATATTGAATATTAATTTCTCATTGATTATAGTAAAACTAATGATAATTGAAATACAAAATCTGACATTTTATTGTTAGGTGTTATGCAAAATAGAACCAATTTTACTTTCGTTTTTGTGGATAGAGAAATATTTATTTTACAAAATTCATTGTATCTATTTCCAATATTATTTGAATAGTTATATTTAATTATTGATGTTTTCCCTTAATTATTTATTTTTATTTTCTCAGATTTTTACCATTTAATTGATAATTTATAAAGCTGAAAGGTATTTTGATATATATTTTATTTTAATGCATTTTACCATTAATTTTAATTTTAGAAATTAAATTTCAAATTATTTTTGAATAATTGAAATTCAATATATTTTAATAGGAAATCAAATTCTATTCAATTATTTTTAAATATATAAGTATAGTTATAAAATTAATCTTATTTGAATCAAATACACATTTCAATTTAATTATTCTAGTAATTTTTATAGAAAATAATTTTAATGTAAAATTTTTTTTTTCTAATTTTAAATTCTTTTATTCCTAGTTAAAGCTTTTAATATATTTTGCTAGGAATTTGCATTTTATTTAATTCATTTTTTACACAGTTAAAAATTAAATATTTCTCAAATTCCTGATAACCAATATATATAACTATGTTATGTAATTGAATAATTATATAAATATAACATTTCTTAAAATTACAGGTAGGAACTACTTGGTCGTTGGTCGTTACCTAGCGGGCATCTATGAACCAAGTCACGGAGTAGCGTTGTCCGCACTATACCACCACTAAGGCCGTTATTAACAAATATAGCATAGATGAAAAGATATTTGAAAAGGGTGTCCTTTGGCAACAATTAATAGTCTCATCTGTAGAATATCTTATCTTTTAAAACCTCTATTAGTTTCATGTAGGCTATAGTTATTAACAAATATAGCATAGATGAAAATAATATAATTTTTTAAAGATAAGATATATTCTATAGATGAGACTATTAATAGTTGCCAAAGAAAACCCTTTTCAATAATCATTTACTATGGAGTTCATAACGGGTTAAATGGTTAAACTGCATTTATCAGCGGAAAGATCTTGGGTTCAATCATGGATACTATTCAGCAACATAAGATTAATATTGCCTTTTCTGGTATATTATTTGTGTCAGTGTTTTGTGATTTTTCGTTTCTTCTGTTTGCGACGCAAAAATCCATTTGTGAATCCATCACATTCTTGAAATACAGTTAAAGTGCCTGAGAAGTCTTATTAGCTGTCTTGACCTATTTGATTACCCATTACATTGTCTTTTAAAGCAGCATCGATCATTAAGCAAGCTTCGAAAGAGAGGCAGAACAGGGTAAATTATATTTTTGTGTCTGCTTTACTCTCTTTTTCAAATATTTTCTAATTGTCAATTATATGTTTGAAATGTTAGCTGGTTATCTAATAATGGTTTCTTCCATTATTGTAAAATAAAGGTGAAAGATTTTACTCTTTTCTACTAACAACTAAAAATCGAAACTAAGCATTGAGAACAACTTCAATAACAAAAGGTGCAAAAGCTCGAATAATTTTCTATATATTTTAATAAATATTTATACAATATTTACATAAAAAGAATAGGCTGAAAGCCTCTAAAAATCTAAATTCAATAGAATAAAATATCATAGGATATTAATCCCTTCAAACAAACCTATATGCACATATTACAATCGAACAAATTCTAAAAAACGAAAACATTCTTTTTTCAACAATCACAAAATAAGCAAAATCTAACATGCTCTTATAGCACCATCTATTGACAATAAAAGTTAACAAATATTTCGTAACAAAGGTATTACAGTATTTTTTACTTACTTAAAGAACTATAGTATATGCGACAAAATTTCTAATGAATTTTATTAAATCAAAATAAGCAAAGCGAGAAAGATTTTCTTTATTTTTTTTTGATACATGTTAGAAAATTAATTTCTGGATTGAAAACAATTTTGGAAACACATGAGAATTTAGTTTAATATTTTCGGATGAAGAAAAAATGTTACGAAGTTCACACTGGAAAAATTAACTGATACAATCAATTTTAAATCTAAAATAATTGATGAAGAGAATGGTGTATAATCTAAAAAACAGCGGAATTGATCAATTTATATTCTAGAACCTTCGATAGTAAGAATAATTCTAGGAACAAATATTTAAATATTGAAAGCAATTTACTATTAAATCTGATTTATTTCCTTATATTTTTCTTTGAAAACTATTCAGTAATTCAAACTTTTTTCATTGACGTTTATCAAAATCCCATACTAGAGAATTTTAAAGAATTTATTGCATACCAATCAAAAATTTTAATCAAAAATAATCTTATTTTGAATAAAACTCAATTGTATGAGTGAAAAAAATTCTTGTAGAATGAAACACAAGTTAAGAAGACTGCTGTAAAAACTTGTATGAAGTAATTAAACAATAAAAATTAAAAAAGAATTGCTATGTTTAAAACAGTAAATGTAAGCTTTTTAAAAAAAAAAAAAATTTTTTTTCAAGTAATATATTATTCAATTTAACTCATCTATTTTTTTTATAAAAATAAGAAAAAGGCATAAAATTTTGAATTTCTTAAATTTAATTAAAAATGTATGCTATATAAATGAAATAAATGATTAAAAGTTATTAGTAAATTGATAAATTTGCCAGAAATGTATACAGGATATATTTCCTAAAAACTATAACATGAAAAAAAATTCATTTTTCTCCGGAATATTTTTTATGGAAAATATACAAGAAACAAATAAAGTGCTTTTGACTATATTTGACACAATTGCAGTTACTACCTTAGTTAGTATATAATTAGAAACAGAAACAGTATTATTCGCTTAAATTGCTATTTTTTTAACTCTCGAGTGATTTTATTTATAGTGCTCAACTTTTTGAGAAAACGCAAAAAAGCTGTTTAAAAAGGAAAATACTTTTGTGATTCAACCCTATCGATATAAGAAAATGAATTTTAAAGTAACTAATAATCTAAGCAAATTGTAGCTGAAAATTCACAAATAAAATTATGATATTAAAACTTTTCTTATGTAGTCAACACGTATACAAGATACAATTTTTTTTTGCTATTATAATTATGACTTATAATATCAAATGAATTCCTGAAAGATTTCTGATCTCAAAAATTGTAACAATTCACATTCTCCAAATAGATTGTTTAAATTAGTTTTCTTTAATGATTAATTGAGACAAAATTTGTTGTACACGTTCATCATGGTAGAGCATCAACTTATCTCAGACATTTCCATAACTATTTTGTTGAATATAGCTATAGCATATCGGAAAATTGTTCCTTCAAGCTTTGTGATGAAAGGTAACATATGACTTCGGATCATATCACTAGGCTACAGTTTCCTAAGTACCACTGTTTAGGAGATACAGCTGTTAAGAATAAACATAATGAGATTTATTGTAACTGTATTCTGTTAGAAAAAATAAACGAATCTTACTTTATGATATGCAAGATAAAATCACTAATCTATAGATCTTTTAATATGAACAGTACCCTTAATCATGTTCATATAAATATATGCTAAGCAAAGGTATTAATCGTTAGATCTTCTAATATGAACATAACTAAGGGCTGAACATGTTCTTATACAACTGTTATTTTTTAAGTAAAATTAAGCAACTTTTTCAATTCCAGTATTTGTTGAAAAAATATTGCGTCGAAATTCTTTTTTTTGTATACACATCAACCGAGACGGGTGTTTGGGAGATTTCTAGATTCGTATTTTTTCAAAACAAATAAGGGCTACTATCTTTGGAAAATCCTCGGTAGGCAATGTCTTTAAAAAAAAAAAATGTTCAATTTCTTTACAATAGTTTTTGTTTCTTAAACCATCCTTTTTTGCGTGGTGTCAACAAGAATTCAACAACTGCAAGAACTTAAAATGACTCTGGCATTGTCCTGATAAGCTGCTACATTCCATTAAACGGTTGGTTAACTTTTAATGGTGGTTTCATTTGTTGGGAATAAAACCAAAACCCATATTTATACTATTCTTACAAAAAAATATGCAAAATATTTTCAAAAACAATTAATAAACATATTTCTATTTCCAAAATAAAAGTAGAGCATTTTTATTTAACGTAATCTTTTTATATCTAAATAAAAATTAACATTTTTTGTGAATATTCTATGAAAATTCAAAATATAACATCATAAATTCCAGTTAACTCATATTTACCCGACAAGAGCTGGATGACTGCCATCTGGTTTCGTGTCATCATAGGTCATGTACATGGGATGTTCATCTCCACCATGAATTAATGTAGATCCACAAAGTCCTAATAGGAAAATAAGATTTGAAGTTGATTTGATTTAAAAATTAGGAAAAAAATAAAGGAAAGAAAATAGGCAATATATATATATATATATATATATATATATATATATATATATATATATATATATATATATATATATATATATATATATATATATATATATAATCCATAAGTCAAATTTGAATTATAATTTTGGAAATGCTTACAGTAATGATGAAGTTCTTATACTTTTAGTTTTAGAAGTTATCTACCAATTTAAGCTTAATATCATAGTTTTAGAGGTTAAAAAATATTATTTTCTGTAATAAAAGTGCCTAAAAATATTTTAAAATACAATGGGATTCTATATTTCCTTTTTTTCCCCTCCAAAACTGCCAACTTTATAATCTAGAAAGGTATATTTCGTAATTTTTTGTTTTCCTTGACGTTATAGGATTTCTCTGCAATCGAAATTAATATTAATATTTAACTTAATTCAAATATATATGTATATGTATACATACATACATACATACATATACATATATATATATATATGTATGTATGTATGTATATATATATATAACTCACTTCTTAAAAGACTCGGAATAATATAACTTTGATTTTTTTGATTGATGGAAATATGAAACAAATTTGTAATTGTAGAAATGCATAAAATTGGATTCGGTTGCTTAGAATTTGATGGTTAAGAGAGAGAGAGAGAACTATATTACAAATATAATAATATTTTATACATACTAGCTGCAATTATGAGTACCATATATGGTGAATATGTTATGTCGATTATGATATAAATTCAACCCTATTTAAAAGCAAGGGAATGTGTCATTGCATTGATAGCAAATTTCTGATGTTACAAATACCGACTATAGGAAGTGTAATATCATAAAATAATAATATTATTTCACGTTAATTTTAAAGCATCTTGTAATATAATAAACATAGGACACAAATTTTAGCGACTAGTATACATAATGAAATTAACATGTATTTTATTAATGATTGCCACTGATTAACTAAACTTAAAATTTGTGATTTATACATAAAAATGCCGTGTGTATGTTTTAAAATTAATTATAAAGAATTTTTGCGTTTGAGGAATTTTAAATTATAGTATTCTCTTCGTACAAATGTTCGAAAAATATTCATGGTTCTCAAGAAAATCTTTTTTTATTTTGCCAAAGCAAATCACAGAACACACCTCTCTGAATAAAATAAAATGGTAATAGAAAAAAACATTAGGAAATTTTTCTTTGTATCGTATTATTTCTTAGAAGGTCATTCATTGATTTAAAAAGTAAGGTAAATACTCTTTTAGGGTTTAATATGAAAAAGTGGGGATTCGAGACCAATGTATTTTTTGGGTATTCTTTGTGCTTCTAATTAATTTGGGAAGTATAAACATCCAGTATTATGATAATTGATAATATTGGGTGTTAATGCTCCTGATATGTCAATGAAAAAACGGTAAGAGTTAAAGTAAATAATGTTACGGGGTTTAATATCAAAAAGTGGGGAATGGATGATCAATGTCTTTTTTTGGGTATTCTTTGTGTTCTTTATTGATTTGGGAAGTATAAGCATCTAATATTATAATTGATAAAAACAATTTAACTGTTAAAAAGCAGCCTGAATGGGAAAAATAATTAAAGTTGAGAGTGTAATGGACTGAAGAGTTATACTTGTTTTTAACAAAGTTGTACTTAATCTCTGCTTTCGTTACAGCAGGCATTGAAGATTCTTTACTTATAGATTTGTTTTTATACATATAAAACAAAAAAAGTGAATATATTTCAGATGTAACATTTCTTAGGTTGATTTTTCTGACATATTTTATTATTTAAAGCAGTGTTTCAGAAGTACATGTTGCAGTAGGAAATATGATTAAAAATTTTGAAACCTGATATAAAGATTTGGGAAATTATCGAAATTGTGGCCGATGTATCCCAGTGCCAAAATAGCTTGCAAAACTTCCATTGCAGTTAATCTTGTCTGATGTTCTAGCTATTTTCGTACAATCTTACGAATCTGAAAATGTTCTCTATCATTTTTAATTAATTTCCTTTTACAGATATATATAATCACTTTTTGGTATGATAAAATCTTTAATAAAATCATACTTGTTTTATGAATCATTATTTAGTTATAAAATTACAACATCTAAAAATTGATTTAAATGTTTTATTCTAAAATAAGATACGTGTGTGTGTGTGATTCAGATGAATTGAATTCAGATTAAATGAGTTTTTCTTCTACAGAAGATAATTCTATATGCTACTTTTTTTATCTTGTTTCGAAACATATTCTTATTTTAAGAACATAAATCTAAATATTCTCTTTAGTTCCGAGTTATTCAAGTTATTTTTCTATATAGATGTAGATTTAATTACTGCCTTTATTTATAAAATATCACAAAAAGTAATGTTCGGAAAATGTCTTTTATAGCTAAGTAAATAAAAGAAAAAAAATTAGAGCTTTTGATTGAATTTAAAAGAATGTAGATTCCAATAAATTAATCATTATAATAACAATTTCTGATTAACTAGAGAATGAATAAAAAAACGAAGTTATTTTAACCATCATCATAAACGATTCACATCACTCTGCCAAAGAATAGCGGAGAGCTTTTTCAAAGCCTCTTTACTGAAAAAAAAGAGGCAAAGTTCCAATATAATATCTTAAAAAACAATTTTTATAGAAATGTTTTTGGAATTTTTTTTGTCTCTTTGATGTTAAGCGATTATAGATATCTATAATTTGGCACGAATCTGAAGCAGCCAAATTTAGGAAATGAGAAGCACAATCTATGTTTAAGGATGATGGTGATGTGTGTCTCTCTTATTTTGATTTGTACATCGTTAAATACTCTTAACATAACAACAATACCATCATTATTTTTGATTTCTCCTATGCTTTAAATTCCAGTTTTTTGATAATCTTTTGATAGTTATATTTTTATAATCAATGCATGATCGTCCTTATGAGTTGAAATTAATGCCACGATCTAAAAAAACATTTCTAAATATTAAAGTTTTATTATCCTTACTTTATGTAAATATTTCTTTACTTCAAATACCCGAATAATTAGCAATGACTCCATTATATACCGCTTGTTTGGCACAAGGGGTGGACCTGAGGACTCCTTTATATAGTGGGGCATCCATTAGGTGTGCCGTCATGACACCGAAAGTGGGTGGATCTTTGTAATTTAGTAGCAAATACCAAGCTTTTAGACATGGTCGGTCACCTTCTGAGTCCTCATTTCACATCCTGCGAATATGACATACTTTACGTTCCTCAACCACCATTAGTGAACACGACGGATATTTAGGTGAATTGGGACTCGAACTCATTACCTTCCAATGACGAGAACGACTCCATAAAAAACCAGTGTACAGCGGACACAGATATTCATGTATAAGAATACTCATTCCAAGAAATGGCATTTTATTAAATATACGTTTTTGCTTAGTTTTTTAAAAATGTATTTCGTTACATAACTTCGTTTTTTATATAATATGATTTATGCTCGATACAATAATATGATAATTTTAAATACTCCTTGAATATTTATTCCTGTATCGGTTCAGAATTTTAAAAAATTGAGGGAAATTTCCATTACAATGGCTATGTTCTATGCTCTTTAATTTTTCTGTTATTTTTGAACACAATTGCAAAGATCTCTTAAAAAAAGTTGATTCCTACAATGGAAATTCACAGTTTTCACAATATAGATAAATTTTTATCTAATTTAAATATTCAACGAAGGAGGTGAATATTAATAATAATTATTGACTTGTTTATCAGTACCTTAATTTGTCAAATATCCTTTAAATTGTCAATGGTTAGCAAATAATATGCATGAAGTTATTTTTTTATAACGATTTCCCATCGATTATCTCCAAAATTGAAAAATGCTGATTAACTAAATTTTGCAATAAATTTAAGCACAATAATTGTTATAAATTTCCAACTATGTGAAGGAAGTGACTTATGAACATTTTAATTGTAAATTATATCAAAATTTCTTCACTTTTTGGTGACAAAATAAAAGTTTTGGTAACACATAATGCTGTTAAAATCTGAAGTTTATATAAAATGTCCGTTTTTTCACCAACTTTTAGTGTACGACACATAATCTAATATCTTTCACCTTTCAAATCACTTGTCGTACCGTAATTTGAATGATTTCTGAAGAATAGTTGATTTTCGAGATCTGTACTATCATTTTTTCTGTTAGAAACAGGAAATTCTCTCTCTCTCCTCCCTCTCTCTTACCGTTATTTAATGTTTTTGGCACAGGCGCCATATTGTCCACGATTCCATATTCTGAATTTTTTTGGCGATGAAGAACTGTTGCCAAGATGACGTATCGTGACGTTCGCGATAACGTAAATACTAGGATTACCAAAATAGAGGTTTCAGCATAATTCTTATAGGTCCACATATGTATGAGGTAATGAAAACGAGATTGCTATATACATAAGAAAATCCGCCAAAAAACTCGCCAATCTCAGAATTTAGCATCCTGGATTATACAGCACCTGTGCCAATGTTTTCTTTTAAGTTTCAAATGAACGCTTGTTATATATCCACTTTCTTCTACTCATTTTGTTGAACTCTACAATAATCTTACCATTAAGTTGCCTTTTACCAGTTTAAGAAAAATATTTAAACATGAATTGCAATAATTTGAGCAAAAGAAGATGTTGGCTTAAGCAAGGCATTAGTCTTAAAATTTTAAAAATAATGTTCAAAAATATTGCAAATATTAATTTAGTGTTCTGTTATGAAATTATAGTTAATGAATATTATTTTTTTTTCTGTTAATGAAGTGATTGTTTACAAATATTGCAATTATTAATTTCGAATTCTATTTATGCCGTATCCAGGATTGGTAACATTTCTTCATCGCCAAAAATTCAGAATTTTGCATTCTGGATTATACGGCATCTTTGCCCTATTAATTAATAAAATTTTTTAAAAAAATAAATCATTTAAACTAACCATAAGGTTTTGCTTTGTTTTTTTTTATCTTGTTTTTTTTTGTTCTATTATCAACGGCTTAATGACTTGAATCAATAGAAAATGGATTCTCAAATCGATGCATTGATATTTATATAAAAATCTATTTTATTAACAAAATACTGGCAATATTCTTTAACATTCGATGGTGAGCTTCGCCTTGTTAGCTGCCGCTCGAAGAATGCGATTTGAAGGCAAGTAGCAAATTTGTCAACAAATCGGATTTACAATGCA
The DNA here is from genome assembly GCA_030067965.1 of Latrodectus elegans. NCBI lineage: Eukaryota > Metazoa > Arthropoda > Arachnida > Araneae > Theridiidae > Latrodectus > Latrodectus elegans. The sequence goes on from CM057815.1 coordinate 38,896,813, forward strand.
ATACGATGTGGTAATTAACTATGTGTGACGTAGATAAAACGTTATCTGACGTCATGGATATATTAAGCTAATAAGAACTGTAATAAAGTGGCATACTCACAATCTCCACTGGAACGAAAGAAACAATTACTTTATGGTTAAAAATTTCTCATATTCATGGACTGCATTTTTTACGAAGGCCCACAACTGGTTAATGACTTAACCCGGGAAAAAATGATAAGTTGTAATGAACAATTATAGAAAATATATTTCAGACATTTATAGATCAAAACACAGAAAAAATCTCTGCATCGTATTTCGTTTTCAGAAAACTGTTGGGGGATATTTTTCACAAAGATCTGCCACTATTTTTCAGCGGCAAACTCGACGCCGAAGGATTTTTTTTTTCAGAGAGACTTCCAATTATTTTTTTAAAAATTCACTTAGAGGGAATAATTTTTCTTCTATTAATTAAAGTGAATGACAAATAATTAATGAAGTACTAATTCTCATGATGTTGAGGTTAAATTTCTACAGTTTTTATATGCATGATTTCTTTCTGGACCTTATAAATATTATGGACTTCGCTAGAAATATTTTAATCTCTTTCAAATTTTGAGAGAAAAAGTTTAAAAAAAAAAAAAGCTTTTAGTTTTCACAAAAATAAGCTATTAAAGTAATATCGTATAAGAATTTTATATGGAATAATTATCAAGGAGATTTGCGAGAGTTTAAATGGAAGCATTGATTATGTAGAAATTGATTATGTAGATTCAAATAACTGCAAATGTTCGGAATAATAATAAATTTCATCTTTACATTTATGAAAATATGTTTAATTCTTTAAGGAAAAATACTAAAATTCTAGCTTATATCTATTTTAAAACTCCTTTACAAATGAGTTGTGACTAGGCTGCTTTGGGCACTCATTGTTATCATCGGAAGGTAGTGAGTTCGAGTCCCGACGCAACCGAAGATCCAACGTGTTTACTAATTGCGGCTGGAGCATGTAAAATCATCGTGTTTCAGTGGCTTTTATTGAACCTGTAGAGTGGCAGGCAAATTTTTAAGAATTTTCTGTTTGGTCCTAGAATCTAAATTAAGACCAGCCCACTTTCGGAGCCACAATGGCATACCTACTGGCTTCAAATTATAATATAAGGTGCACTCTTGTCCACCTACTGTAATAACATCACACAACTCTTATTTAGCATTACGTAAGCACTATATAGATTTATTTGTTTGAAATATTGAAATACATATAGACAGAGAGAGAGATAGAGATTTATCCTTTTCCAAAAGCATACTGAAGTTGTATTATAGTCAAAATTCATAATTAAAGATAATAAAGATTTCATTTATTTTTATTTTATTATAATATTTCTAAAAGATCTTAATAATAAGTATGAAGGTGTGCAAATTAGCTATAGAGTCACATAATTAAAACTAAAAATCCTTAAAATGGTTTGATAATTTAAAATACATATTAAATATTAAACGATACAATAATTTAGTTTTAATAACAATGTAACGTATAAATAAAATGATATAATGAATTATGTTATAAATACTTAAGTTTACAAATTTTTATTTATAATTTTTTATTATAATTATGAATAAGATTTAGGAGAGAGAATGATATAAAATTATATATAAAATTCTTGCCATGTAAAATTCTGAGGTTTCTTTAAAATTTATATAGCAAAGTAAAAAATTCCATTATCTAACAAATTAAAACATTAATTGTTTAACAATAGAACATTAAACATTTTTAAGAGCTAATTGGTTTCAGAAAATGCAATAAAACAGGATTTTTCATATCTGAAACTTCTGGCAATAATTTAAGTTTATGTTTTTTATTACATTTTCTATACATAAAACAGAAATTAAAAAATATTTACCAAACTTTACAGAAATAATTTTTGTTTTATTTTACTTAATTTTCTTCTAATTAGTTTAATTACATTATTAATGTATACACGCTAGTTTAACGTTAATAAAATACTAAAGATTATTTCACTGCTAACCAACAACAGTGCAGGAAATGAGATTATATTTTTAATCCTGTTTATTTGCCAGACTGATAGCAGTCTCTTTAATTTAAATTAGCATAATGTATTTTTTTTTGTTAAAAGTTCAAGTTAAACTAAACTAAGCTCCTTTAATTAAATTAAACTAAGTAACTTAAAACTAAAATAATGCATTGATTTTCCTAGTTACTTTAATTTTCGTTTGAAATATTAACATGCATTTTTTTTTATAAATTAATCGCATTTATGAGGTTTAAAACATACCTTTCTCTCTCCAAAAGGTCGTGGGGTAGTAGAAGATGGCTTTCATAACGGTGCCCATGGGCATTCTCTGTATCAACTGATTGCGCAAAGGTGGCATCGGGGGTGTGAAGTGAATCCTCATCTGAAGGGTGGGTGGAAGGGCTAAGATGACAAATTGCGCCTATGTAAATAATTTTTTTCATGAGAGACATTTTATTAACCTTTTTTTCTAACAGAAAGCATGTAAATAAGATTGAAAAATTTGTCAAATTTTCCTGTACAATTGTAAAGGAATTTGAAATCGTGAATGCCTAATATTTGGTTATTTTTGTATTGAAGCGAATGCAATATTTTAATTGAGAAAAACATGTTCTAAAATAGATTGCAACAATTAATTCAGTGTTTTCTTGCTTTTATTTTTAATAAAAGTATTCCGTATGCTTTTTTCCAATCAATATAATCAATTACTCATATTTTCTGGAAAATATTGCATATTTAAGAAAAATTTAAAAAAAAAAAAACAATTTAATGTATATATTTTATACTCAATAAGTAAAGATTATGATTAAAGATATTTTTTTGTGAAAATAAAAATAAACAGTTAAGGTTGTATTGGTACTTTACTGAGACAAAATATGCAGGTGAATTTTTTTTTTTAAAATTCATAGACACATATTATTCTGTGACAGAGTATTTGAGTACTAAAATGTGATGTAAGATTTACTGAAGTTTGCAAATTTCATTGGTTTATTTTAATATAAACTTAATTATCAATAAAGTTATAAAATAAAATAAAATTTGGAAATTTCAATTTTCACTTGAAAGCAAAAATCAGTTTTCTTATTTATGAGAAATAAAAGGTAAATGAATAATTTCATACAATGAAAATGGATTTTTTTATGAAAAATTAATAAATACACATTGGTGTTTCAAAATATTATCTTTTATAGAAGTACTTAACTTTAATAGATTTCAATCACACGCTCTCTTTATTTAAAATTTACAACTTAAAATATCAGTTTAACGATTACTTGATGTTTCGTGTTATTATTGAATTCATGACATAGCGAGACTTATTAAACGTTTCAATTATGTTAATTATATCGGCGATATGACATACATTCGTATGACTGTGACATAATTTCATGATTTAATTTTACAAATAAAATTAGGAACTTTAAATGTATGGGTTAACTGGTTTTTATATGTAAGAAAACGAAATATTTCAATTTCAGAATTTCTTTGTTTTATATTTGTTATTATAGAAGACAGTTTTAAGGAAATTATAAATATGTAAGTGAAGCTCTGTGTACTTACCTTATATTGTTTGCCATCCAATGTTTTTACCGAAACGAATTCTTTTGAATCTTGATCAATTCCCACAACTGGAGAATTTTTCTTAACAATTTTATCTATGTTTTAAGCAATGAAAATAAATCAATTTAATTTTTATTAAAGATTTATAAAAATAAAAATTATTAATAGTTAATAGTTATACGTTTTATATTTTCTAGAAATAAATAAATTTCATCGAAAGTGAGTAATTAAAGAATAACAATGAACAGAAAACAAAAGTGAGAAAAATTTTTACTGGTAAATAATTTTTGGATTTATTTTATATGTAAATAAAAAATATATAAAATTGCTTAAAACGCTTTGGCAACACTGAATTTAAGACTATTAACAATATTCCTTCTTTAATCCTTTTTTTTTTCCTTTCAGGTTTTTTAAAATAAGTATTAATAAGTGACAGTAATTCATTGTATATATGATTATATTTTTGATGTAAATATCTGTGACTTTATCGAAACATTATTTATTGAATTCCTGTAAATATTATACAGATAAAATTAAGCAGAAAATTGATGTCCTTTCATTTCAAGTGAAATTTCAATAACTATCTGTTATTTTTGTTTCTGTGAAAGTTTTTATTTAAAAAAAGGGAATTTTTAGCAGCGAATAATTATACTTACATCGATAAAATTATAATTTATCACAGACAGAAAATTTTTCTTTAAGTTTGAAGTTTATAAATGTTTTGTGTTGATGCGAAATAATCTTTTATTTATAGAGATTACATTGGTAAACTCTTATAAGTTTAATATAACGAAACATTTTAAAATGCAGTGAAATTTATATATTTAATAAGACAATTTAAAAAACAGTGAGTAAAGACGAATGACGCATTTTATAAAAATAATTACATATTATTTTTACTAAATTTCACAATGTGATTGTTTCTATTTATTTTAATATTCTTTAATAAAAGGATTATAGATTCTTTTTACAACAGGGGAAGTAATTTAATTTTGTTAGTGAAAAATATGTTAAGTTTCCCTTTATCGATAGCTACGTACATTTATAAATATTAATTATTTAATTAAAAAATATTTGTAAGAATAAACCCTTTAATTCTTACAATGACATTACATTACATTACTTTTATTGATTATTCATCAAAAAATGCATCTAAATAAGATAAACATTAAGCTATCTTCAAATATACTAAGCCTTTTAGGTATCATTAAACAGAATCCTCAAACTGAAAATGGAGAGTGAACTTTATTTTAAGGATCACTGTTCGAAAATGTAAATGGAAAAGTAATTGGAATTAATCTGTATGTTTTGAGTAAACATGAATTAAGTTCAAACTGGAAAATAATGCTATCGCTCGGGGATTAGATTTGTAATTAACTGAAGTTTTTAAATGTAGCTTAAGAATTTGTAAATATTTGCTATTTTATAGACTTTATATTTATAAAAGTAACTAAAACATAATTGACTGAACTACACTTTAATACTTTAAAACGATCAAATGTTTATTCACACAGACCTTCATTTACATATTCAAAATCAAAATAAAATTATATGGTGTTGAAAACATTTAAAAATAAATATGAATAATTCATAGGAGATTATAGAGAGTTTTGAGCTAAATTTGGATTTTGCTTCATAAAGAGTTCTTTTAAAATGTTAAGGAGGGATAATGAATAATATAATAATACAATTTACTATAGCATTTTTATATCAAGAAATTTTCTTTTATAGAAATTAAAGATGATATAAAGCCATTTATATTATATATGCACATGTATGCATTTTCATAGGTAAAAATATTTTATTATCATCATGCATTTGTAATGGGCTATTTAATGTCTATGATGAAAGAGGCAAATTTATTTTACTTTACTGTCGTACAAATTTTAATATATTTTTGGGTGTATTATGTAGTCTCTCTTGAATTCCATTTGCACATTGGCCCATAAAAGTTATCAGCAAATGTGGAATGTTTGAATTATCACTAAAATATAAAGAACAGAAATGAAAACCAGCTATTAATGATATCATATTAGTTTTTGTTCTTGTATCAGATGACACTGATATATTTCATATGTATTTAAAATATTTTGCACTTGAATTTAAGAATACCTACTCTAACTAAGCATTTTTAAAATCAAGACTTAAAAATTGCACATTATTTTTTTAAATGAAGATGAAAAGAATATATTGTATAGGTTTGTAACATGATATTCTTCATGGTGTGAGAGGATTTCAATCGCAAAATGTTTTCTTAAATTATGGACTAATTTTGTATTTGCAAAGAAACGAATCATGTTAAAGAACTTTATAAAATGCTACTCTGCATCTATTTCCTTATTTTATAGAAATTTCGCCTAAAATTATTATTCAATACTCTCAGTAACATTTCCCGCTTTTGTCAGTAACAAATACATCATCAAATGTATTTTTACTCCAAGTTAACTATTATTCAAAAATAGCAGAAACAACTTAAAAAATTCCGAAGAGATTGATAATAATTTTTTCTGAGAAAAAGAATCTATTTTCATGTGATCCCATTAACAAAAATTTCATAACAATTTCATTATATACATATTTCTTATTCAGCGAAATTCAGTAAGCTGAATAATAATATAATTAGGAGTGCCATGATCAAAAATATTAAAATTACGGTATTTTTTTTAACGGTAGTTAAAAGATGGGAAATTAAAATAAGGTTGTCCATTACTTTTATTTGAAGTCTTATTATAAGACTAATACAAATTTGCTTTAGGTTTAATTAAAACATTATTTATTTATAAATGAAATATTTTTATTCAATTAAAGTTTCTTACATTAATGAGTGATAGATTTATTTTGTAAATATGTAAGTATAATAGTAATTTTTAAAAATTTTAATGAAGGACAGAAAAAAGAAATTTTTGCAAAACAAAAGAAATTGTATCAGAGAAATGTAAAAAGAAGGTTATACTTCGTTAATTCCAATGGATTATTATACATTGTTTTAAAAGTTTTCTAGATAATCATGTATTCTACTCCTAAATATAAAAGAATAATAAAAAAATAAAAAAATTATTGTGTTAGTAATGTTTATAAATATAAAATTTAAAATATAATGTAACAAACAAAATGTAGAGAATAATGTAGGAGAAAATGCATGAGGAATTTCATTTTTTTAACAATAGAAAGCAACGAAGAGACCCAGGTAAACACATTTTTGTTAACATTCAAAGGAATCCTTGGCTTCACAATAATGTGTCTTTTAAATGTCTTCAAGTACGATTGATCGAACTCAAGAAAAACAAGCTGGTCATTGTATATTTTCTTTTTTGTTTCAATTTCTTGCCTTTTAGAGCAAACTGAAATGCATGAAGTTTGGCATTTATATGCATTAAAAGTGAGAGTTCTTGATAGGTGTAATATAAAACCGAGAAAGAAGTTTTATTCTATTAGTCAACAAAGATACAGAGATTAGATATGATATTTTGACGACTCAAAAATAGCATTTTGAATAAAATGCAAGTTTAGGCAATCAACGATGATTGTTTTAATGCAAACTATCAAACTTTTTTGTTCTAAATGCAATTTTTTCCTAATGAATGTGCACAGTTTCTTTAGATGTCTGTAGTTATTTAGAATTCACTTTAAACTATAGGCTCTACTGTAATTAGCTCTCATTTCTTTAGATGTTTCTTTAGATGTCTGTACATTTCTTTAGATGTCTGTAGTTATTTAGAATTCACTTTAAACTATAGGCTCTACTGTAATTATCTCTCACGTTCAAAAAAAATGATCGTTGAGAGAAGAACAAAACAAGAGTCGGAAATGTGAAGCTGTTAATATAAACACTTTCTTTCAAAAGTCCATCATCTTCTTTCCAGACGATGTTTTGGGGTTAAAGCAATGCATTTCAGTAATATAAATGAAAGCATGCCTATAAGCTTATTTTCGATGGGAATGCTTCAGTTCTTTTGTTCTACAATAAATGAAACTTTCTTTAATGAGTAACATTGTCCGCTTTCTTCTCGATGAGCTGCAAACAAGATATATAGGGTATAATTTAACGTGGTAGCACGTTGAATGACACACTCCTCATCAATGTCTAATATTTTCTGTTGTTGTGGAATTCAGTTCACGGAATCGAAGTGCCACACCTTTCCATTCTAGTAGCTTCCACTACATTTTCTATGTTGCCCGAAGATTTTTTTAATGGGCAAAACCATGAATTGTGATAAATTATATACTGTCGGAACATAATTAAATTATATTTTCCCAAAATGAAGGCTGAAATGGGCCAACCGATGTCGGAGAGGTTAACGTTCCTAACTTCGAGTCAGTAGATCCCGTGTTAGAATCCTGGTTCGAGCATGGATGTTCCTTTCTCTCTCTGTATATATTTCTTTATTCCTTCATTTTCGGGGTGACGATATGTAAGATATTTCAACTCTATTAAATACCATCACATTCGCCCCTTGTAGCGCTGAATAAGTATATCCTAGGAGTAGTCGGGGATAAGGGAGAGGGAAAGCGGAAAGGTAAAATCTTACGACTGAGGCACAGAGAAAAGAAATCTTCCAAAAAAATAACCATTTCTGCACTTATGTTTCGCTTCCAGTTTCAAAACAATAATATACCAAGAAAATTTTCTTGTGTTTTTTTTAACGTGTCTTAAATTATGGGTATTTTATTTAGTATTCTTACTGATGAAAATATTAGCATAATTTCTTTCAGATTGTGTTTTCATATTTTTGGTAATGTAACAGTTTTAAAAGAGCACATTTGTGACTATCAAATAAGAAATTAGTAGTTTTGGAAATGGGGAGAGTTTATATATATATATCCTATTTTAAAAGCCAAATTATTTTGCTTTCATATTTTATAAAGATAACCCTGTTAAATGTTTAGAAATGAAATTTTTGAAAAATAATAATCCCACTTTTATCACACAAATTTTAACTCATTGCTATGGATATGATGCAGTAATTAATAATTTTATACCTAAAATTTAATTAAATTGCTTCATGTAATCAGTGTAAATTGACACAGTTTGCTCCTAAGATTGATTTAAATAACAATAAATTATGCATGATTGATGAAAATAAGGAAATTAAGACTTAAATTTTTGAATGATTTAAAAAAAAATCATGTACTATATAACTATCATATTCCTATTTATAAAGTAAAAATTAATATTAAATTATATTTGCTTTTAGCATAAATCATATTGAGTAGGATGTACAAAAATAGTTTAGTACATAGATTTCTATCAATCAGTATTAACGATTCTATGAAATAAAACACACAGAATTAATTTTATTCATAAAGTTTTTAAAATGAATCGTAATTTTTTACCTTGTAAATAAATAACTTATATTTATAAAGTTATAGTGTTATAAATAAATTTATAAATACACAATTTTTGCTTGCTGTTATTGATATATTTATATATTGATATTTTGATTTATATATTGATATATTTATATATTATTGATATATTGATATATTAATATATATAACTGATATATTTATGTAATTATTGTGCTCGTGCTTTAATTGTAAAAAGTTAAATAATATCAATGAGAGATAAAAAAAATATAAATTTTCATTTTATTACAGAAAATTGTGTGTGTGTGTGTGTGTGTGTGTGTGTGTGTGAGAGAGAGAGAGAGGAGATCAAAAATTGGTAAAGAAACCTTGCCTCCTAAATCCTCTGCAATCTTCAAACTGATTTGCTGTGATCCACCTTTAATTTTTCTTTCCTAGGAATATAAATGAAAGGAAAATAAAACGTAACTAATCAATAACAAATAAATCGGAAAAATAACGCAAAAATCAATATATTTAATATAACACCGTGAGAAGTACATTATTTCTTTAGAACCTGAAAGGAATATGCACCCCTTCTTAAAAGAAAAGGAAATAATTTGACAAACGAAATATAACGCTTTCTTGTCAGTTTAAAGAAAATGATTTACAAGTCAAGTATATAAATTTATGGTAGATTAAAAAATAATCCTTGATACAGGCAATGCATCAGAATCTTCTATTTTGTCTTACATTACAAAGCAATATTACTTTCAGTGAAAAGACATCACAAATATTTCAAGAAATACTTCTTTTAATGATATGTAATTTTAGCAATCGTAAAATAAATGCAAAAATTTCAAATTATTAAAATTTACATTTTTAATAACAAACACTAAAATATAATAATATTTATAAGCTTGTTAAAAAATAAACAATACATAATTTAACATTCTATATTTGTGTGTGACATTTATGCATGTTTATATCTTTCAAAAAATAAGATATAAATTAATTTAGGTTATTTTTCCTAAAAATATCAAGATCCAGAAATAAAAAATCAGAATAATTTCTGTCAAAAAGACATTGTTAATATGTAAAATATGAGAGCTACATATATTGTAGATAATCTTCAATTTATTGGTCTTTACAAGACGCTGCAAAACATAAATATAAACAAAAATGAGCAATATTTTGTTATAAAATAGTTTATTATTCTTAATGAGGCTGCTTACTAAGATTTTAAGAGGTAATTTTCCGTAATAATATTGCTATATAAATTAGAATAAAAACGTTATAAATTTACAATCAGCACATTATTAGGTAATAAATATCTATTAAGAGTTTTCTTACAACTCCATTAGGCTTTCAAATTTTGTCTCAAAACTTTATAACTATTTTACTGTATCTTATTTGACTTAAATTATTTCAATGTAATTTGTGTAAATTTATTTGTTTTGTAAAAATATTATTCAGTATTTTTTAGTATTGTTTCACTTCTTTATTTTTATAATAATATACACTTTCGTTTAGAGTTTATACATTTATGTTCTAAAGAAATATGAATCACAATAGTTGTTCGTTGTTTTGATTGCATTAAAGCATTCATTAATATATTTTTACAATGTCTTCAATGAAAAATAAATTCAGTTATTTTATTTGTAAAAATGATATCTCTAATAGGAAAGATGTGATAAATGGACTTGATGAAATAACTTGCAGTAATTTCTGATGCTAAATGTTAGACTTTAGGATCATATCCAAAAAATTGCTAACGACTTAAAAAAATTAAACTAAAGGTTACTTTTCTAGAAAGGCCAGGTTTCGTCAGTTGAATAAAATGAAACTCTCAGTGCATTTCAAATAGTTTTAAATTAAAAAAAATAAGAAAATGCCCTTTATCAATTTATTGTAGAGAAGAAATGAACATTAAGGATTTTGTTTACAAAATGGACTGATTACGTAACCAAGCTGTAAAGACATGTTGTGAGGGTGTTAAATCACTTCTCTTTGAATGTGAAACGTGTTAATGAACAATATGAAAGTGAGCTTATAAAAATAGGAAGATCACTTAAAGTAAGTGCTGTGATTTATTGATTTCATGTTGTTTTATATGTTATGGTAAGAATACGGGAGAGTTGGACTACATTAAAAAACCGCCAATTTACATGCAGACAGCTATTAGTTGTTTAATGCCTGTAACTTGATATTGGCATATTTCTAACACAGAATTTGCGAAGGAAGAACCGCATGTACTCTCACGCGGCAAATTTTAAATCGATATTTGTTGTTTATTGTTATCACGGCTCTGTAAACATAGTTATAAAGAAATTCTGAGTGACATTTGTATTTCTGGAATGAACACACTTGATATTCAGTATATATCTCTTGTGTGTGTATAAAAGTAAACTCTGACACTAGGAATTCATGCTCACTCTAGCTGTTGTTGACAATAATTAAACAGATCGTTTCTTTTAGGGGCTTGAAGGTCAGCCAGATATCAGTTGCTATCGTTAATAAATATCTTGATTTTGAATGTATGATCCTTCAATTATAGAACACATTTTCAAGAAGGAACTTAACAAGGCAGTACTATTCCGAATTCATACAAAGTGTATTACTCAATGTTGTGAAATATTCCTCTGTACCGCAGTTTAAATGTATGAAGTTCTAATACAAAGAGACGATTTTTCACTATCTATCAGTATTAAAACATTTGGTAATGCCATTATTAGGTATAAGGATAGCCCTAACATTCGACTTTAAGTCACCGAATGTTTTTTTTTATCTACTATCAGTCGATGTAATCAACAAACATAGATGGCTTACTGCCTCTTAAGTGCATATTCTATCCTTTTCTTAGTTTAATAAGCAATATGAAGTCCTGTATGGATTTAAACGTATATTGCTTTTATAAGGGAACAACTTGAACATAGGTAATAAATTTCTGTTTCTAGAAAGGCGCTATAATAATTACTGTTCACTTTTTATTTTTTGATATTATAATGCATATTAGTTGAAACTATGCATTACATATAGCTAATAGTTGGAAACTACCATTGTGCAATTAAAAAATAACCATAAGGAAAGAAGAAAATTACATTGATTCTGTAGAGATTTTTATTAGATGTCTTAATACCTAGTTGAGGTAAAAACTTATTTTCAACTATACTAAAAACAGTATTTTTATTAAAATTTGACAGCATCAAATTAAATCAACATCGTAATATATTTCTTGAATGGTAAGTAAATACAACTTTTCTGTTTCTTGCATTCAAACTTGTTACTTGAAATCTCATTAACTACTTGTTTCTTTCGTTACGATATTTAAACACGAATTAATTATCTATGGACATTTCTTATTGGTTCATGAAAAAGTTATAAAGTGGAATTTCAATTACGTACACACATACGTCATTACCATGTGGTATAACAGCATTTCCTATGTTTGGAATGCTACAGTTTTAAGAGAGAACTATTTAAACTTTTGAATGCTTAAAAATTATTTTTAAATATTTTGCATAGCGATAAGATATTATAATTTCCTATACTGAGCAAAATTAAAATAATTTTATAGCTAAAATAAAAAATATTCTTTGATGAGAATTCTGATTATTGCACGTATTTTGACTTAGTTTAATTTGTTTTTCTTTATGATAATTTTCTTAATTGTATAAAATTAAAATTTATTTAACCAAAAATGTAACAACTTTCGAAACTTAAAAACTAATGTGTTTAATTTTGTAGCATATTGTTTTATTAATTATTCAATGATTCATTAAAACGTTATTTGAAGTTTATATTGTCAATTTTCATGAAAATACGAATTGAAAAAACTAAAATTTTTGACTTTGGATATTTTTTTTGTTATAAGTAAGCATCTTGGCACACGAAAAATAACTTTTTAAAAATTGAGAAAAATAGTTTTGTACGAGGGTTGCTATTTATATTTCTGGCTTTGGCAACAGTAAGTGTTGCTAGGCGACCGAAGACGATTTTAATCGAAAGTTTGATATTTTTAAACATAAATTCAGCAGACAATTTACCATTATAGCTTTATTTGTGTTGTTGACAGTAAATTGAAAAGTTCTTCTCTGTCAAAAAATGGAATTGAATCGTGAACATTTTCGTGCCATTATTTTTCATAACTTTCGACGTGGATTGTCAAGACAAGAGTGCTTCGATGAACTTAATTCTTTATACAGCGATAAAGCGCCATCCTACAGCACTGTAAAAAATTGGTATAACAGAATTTAATCGTGGTCGATGTTCGATCCAGGACGAATCCCGTGCAGGTCGTCCAAAATCCGTTGTTGTGCCAGAAAAGATCAATGCTGTGCGTGAACTGATAAAGCAAGATCGTCATGTGACATACCGTGAGATAGAGGCGTCTTTGGACATTAGTATGACTAGCATCAATAAAATATTGCATGAACATTTGAGCGTAAAAAATTTGTTCGCGTTGGATCCCGCATAATCTGACAAACGCTCAAAAAAGGCTCGTGTCGATTGGTGCAAGGAAATGTTGGAAAAATACATTCAAGGTACATCAAAGGCTGTGTATAACATCTACACAGGTGACGAATCATGGATCTATGCATATGAGCCGGAAACAAAACAGCAATCAACTGTATGGGTCTTCCAAGACGAGGCAAAACCAACAAAAGTTGTTCGAGGAAGAAGCACATCGAAACAAATGATTGCCTGTTTCTTCGGCATTAACGGTCATGTGGCAACAGTGGCGTTAGAGCAACGCAGGACGGTCAATTCTGAATGGTACACGACCATTTGTTTGCCAGAAGTCATCGGAGAAATTCGAAAAAAGCAGAAGAACAGGCGAATCATTCTTCATCATGACAATGCGAGCTCTCACACATCGACTCAAACAAAGGCATTTCTGACGGAGCGAAAGATCGAACTGATGGGTCATCCGCCGTACAGTCCTGATTTGGAACCCAATGACTTCTTCTTATTCCCACACATCAAAAATAAATTACGTGGACAACGATTTTCGACCCCCGAAGAAGCGGTTGATGCATTCAAAACGCATGTTTTGGAGTAACCTCAATCGGACTGGAAAAAGTGCTTTGAAAATTGGTTCAAACGCATGCAAAAGTGCATTGATCATCATGGAGAATATTTTGAAAAACAATAAAACCGATTTCGATCCTACATATTTGTTTTTTCATTATTAGGCCAGAAATATAAATAGCAACCCTCGTAATTACCAAAATTCTAGTACAGATATTTTTTTTATTTATAATTTTTAGAAATGATGAAACTAATGTTGAATATTTTGAAAATATGATTTTAATATATTAATCAAATATTTTATCACTGCGAAAAGTTTACAGACATAAAAATCTTAATTAATTAAATAAAACATTGTGTCATGGTCTTCTTTTCATACACAAGTGCTGAGGAAATAAGACATTAAATGAACGATTAGTAGAAGAAAATAACAATGCCCACAAATACAGTATCTTTAGAAGCAAAAGCTTTAATAATGAAGCACGAAAAGAAAACTTCATATAGGTTTTAATTAATATTTTCTTAATGGATTTATGTATCTTTTTTACCTGTGCTCCATTTGTAGTTGAAAATATTCTCTTCGTACCACCACACTGCTTGACGTACCACAGAAAGCTCAAAAACGATGCTTCGTAAAAATCTGTCGCTGTCAATCCATTGATATAGTTTTTGAAATAATCAATAGCTCCCCTACGCAAAAAGTCTAGGTATTAGATTTATAAAAATTATATTAAAATAAATTTATTCAATTATAAATATTTGCAATATAGTAGGATAAAAATGAATTGATTTGTTAAAAATCCTAAAACTTTAATACATCTTACAATAAAAACTTGCTCAAAAATCTTAAATCCTAAAAATGTTACAGTTAAAATATTGCAATTTTTTTTATTTTTGATTTTTTAATGATTTTTTTTTAACAATCAAAAATATTTAGTAGTTTTTATTTATAGATAGAATACCAATGTGAAACTGCATTTACTGTTGATAGAAAAATTACACAATATGTTCATAAGTATTAATATTGCTCAGGGAATATTTACTTATGTTAACATGTGAATTTTTACTGTACCAAAAGGAAAAAAAATCTTTCAAGATAATTAATAAACTGCCCTCAAGCCTAAATGATTCCTTGCAAGCAAAATATGTTTTATCCTCTTCGGTTGTAAAATTATTTTAATAATAACCAGGTGTTATTTTATTGAACGGTAAGACTAATGTTAAACTTAAATGCCTGATCTTATTGATAAATCCAATAAATATTACACATAAATTAATGCGAAGAAATGTTTATTTATCATAAAAAATAAAATTAAAATCTTAGAGTAAAATTTCAAAATTTGATGAGTGTGATTTTACAATAATTCTGTGACTAATAATTTAGAATGTAGATTCTTTTTTACTACCACATATCTTTTAACATTTCCTAAATTTATGCGTAGAAAATATTAAAATATTACAATATTCATTGTAAGATATTATATGTTCCCAGAATTGTAAGTAATTAAAAAAATTTGCTGAAAAACAATACTTCTTAAAATGTAAGACTTGAAGCTTATAATCTATTTATATTTAATGATTTGCTTATAAAATAATATATGTGAGTGTAGAAAGAAATGAAATATCATATTAGCATTAATTTTAATGTTACCATTACAAACTAAGCTCTATTTTAGTCTACTGACGATATTGACTCTATATAAATGATTTAACTTTAAATGCAAGAAACATTTTACTGTGTTTTCCCGTGTAATGCTAAATTTAAAAAAAAATCTTCTAAAATTTAAAAAAAATTGTTTTAAAAATAAAATATTGTTAAATTACTGAGTTAAATAAAAAAAAATATTGTTTAAATAACGATCAGAAAATAAATGAATCAAATTTGTTTGTTGTTCAATTTATACTTTTGTAAACAATACTATTTGTCATTTATTGGAATGTAAATGAATTTCATGCATAAACTTTTGTAGTTAAAATAATTACAATAAATTTTGAATTTTTAATAAAATTGTCTTATATTATAATTTATTCAAGAATTATACATTTTTTTTCAGTAAATACGGAAAATATGTGATAATAAAGTTTTAACTTTACTCTCAAAGCTAATATGCAAATTTTATTTATTGTTGTTAAGAATGGATATCAATTTTTGAAAATTATGGCATGCATAAATGAAACAAAAACAACAATCAATACTTCGTCCAACAAGTTTTTCTTAAAAACTCCTTGAAAGTCATCGTATCCCATTCATCTGCATGGGGGGCTTCCCAGGGAGCATCAGATGGAATCTGAGAGAAAAACAATTTTTCTATGGAAAACAGAAATATACCATGCAAATATACCAAGTTTTTAATTATGGTGTGGCATACAAATATTATAATTCATTGTTTAGTCATAAAATTAAAGTGTTTATTGTAAATTTTCGAGTAATTCCAAAATGCAGAATAAGAATCTAAAAAAAGTTATGAATTCTAATAACTACTACAATGAATAAATTGGACAATTTTCCTAGATTTTATTTAATTTGGTTTTTTATATGTAAGTCAAAAAATTATTAAATTTACTAATTTATTTGTAGAAATCGTATTTTATATGATAAGTACGAAAGATGAAGTTGTAAAATCTCAGGGTCTTTTGAAGTTTATACTGAGTTTATATTCCTCGTAACATCCAATGCAAAGCAAAAGTAGTTTATAAATAAATAAGCAAAATAGAACGTAAATTATAAAAAATGAATGTACATTTAAGATTGCATCAGCCGCATGAAGCTTTTGACATTACAAATTATTTAATTCTGAGAAGAAATGTGGTATACTGTTCTCTTGGGTATAAAAAGATACAACTAAATAAATAAAAAGAGAGACAACTAAAATATTTCTATTTGATAAAATGTGAAAATAAAAGGTATTATTCAAAAGAAAATAGAAATTTTTCCACTCTATACTAAAACCCCAATGAAATCTGAAGGCGGTAGGAAAAAGTGTTAAGAACAAAAAAAATCCAAATTAAAGCATTATTCGAAAAATCTTTATAAAAAAAGTGGTAATTAAATTTGGAATGTTAAACACAATTTTTGAATAGGGTCTGGAAATAAATTTCAAGAATAAAAAGAATCTCGTTTAGAATTCTTTAAGTGGAAAAATGACTATCATCGTGATAAATTTAGATTAAGTAATTTTTCTAAAGCCAAAAAGCACACACAAAGGAAAATATCTTCTAAATATAATATGGCATAAGCTGTTAAATTTTTCTTTTTTTAAAAGTAAGATCTCTTTGCTTGCAATATTTTTGAATATAATATTTTAAAAATCTGTGCTCTATATTTTTATTTTAAAAATAATTTCGTTAAAAATTAGCTTATAAAGATGTCTTTTAGAGTTTCAAAACCCATCTTTGAATTAGGTTCTAAAATCTTTAAAAAACAGTTTCCCTTTGGCATAGATTTATAAATTAAAAATAAAACTATTTTGTTATCCATTTATTTGTATTTTTAAATTTAATTTTTGATTTCAATTGATTTTTGTATTTAAAAATGTACCTTCACGAAAGAAATTAGTTCATAGTTATTGAAAATTTTGTTGTTTTTTCTTTTTTTTATATATAATAGTTTTTATAGAATTATGCAAAGCTAACAATGCCGTATATTTTATTTAATGGCTGTTTTTGCTTAAAAATTACTTATGTTAAAACACTTTATAACCAAATTTCTGTTGGAATTCTGCTTTGATACTGTATTAAATAATATGCAGTTTCATAAAAATAAAATTTCTTTTTAGGTAATTCTTATTTTTCTGAGGATTATTATTCGTTATCAAATTAAGGTCACATTTTTATATTTATTAATTAAAAGTGAAATTAATAGCTATCAGATATATCATGTAAAAGAACAAGATATATCATAAACTTGAAATACATATTGCATATTCTTTCGTTAATTATTCAAAAACTAAAATTTAATAGTATATAATAATAAATAAATTTATTTAGATTCTAAATTATATTAGAATAAAATATAGAATAATAACTAAATGTAAAATGGACTAGAATTCAGAAATATTAAAAAATAAGTTAGGTACCGAATCAGTTTTCTTACACATACTGTAGAAATTGTTGTGAAATAAATTGATTTTACAATTGTCTTCTTTTTTGTCCTATTTTTATCATTTTTGCTAGTCAAGTTGTATGAACAAAAAAATTTACTTGGCAACGTGCGGTAGCTGAGACTGAAGATGCTTTTGTAATTATGGTATGAAACGGCGTTGGATATTGCTCTTGCACTCTTCTAGGACACATTGCCGGCGCTTTAAACAGTCAGCCCCACACCTCCGAGGTGTTGGAGTCAGTTGTCCTTGCTTACCTTCAGTGCTTGCCCACAGCTATATTTCAATAGGATAATTCGTGACCACACGTGGGGCGCATTGTCCACGGATTTTTCATCAATGGCAGATTGAATTACTTTCCTGGTCATTTCGCTCTCCGGATCTTTCACCATAGTAGAAACATGTGACCCATGATTGCTCAACGATTAACCCAGATTACATCCTCATCTGCCACACTAGATCAACTTTGGCAACGTTTGGAAACTGTTTTCGTCTGCTGTACCTCAAGAACACATCCAAAGTCTCTTTGAAGCAATGCCGAGGGTTGTGGTAGCAGTGATCTCCAACAGTGGCGGCTACTCAGGTTACTGTATTTGGTAGGAACTACACTGAAGACTATAAATTTAATTATTTAAAAATTATTAAATTTATAGTCTAACATATTATCTACAAAATAAATTTTGATGTGATATCTCTTGTCTTTCTTGGTGTTGCAATCTGCAATCTGGGTGGCCAGCAGTGTATAATAGCAAAATAAAATGTTCGTATTGATTCGATTAAGTATATATATATATATATATATATACTTAATCGAATCAATATATATATATGTATATATATATATATATATATACAAGAAGTGGAAAATTATGGACTGACATCCTCCCAATAAAGTCTAAGGCAATCCAAGATGTGCTGAGGTAATGCCTTTTCTTACCGACATTTAGAGCAAAGAGGAAAACTCTTGCTACCCCCAGATTACGTGAGACTTTTAAGTGCCTACAGGCAAGTCGGGTCAGACATGTATTGGTCTGCCTGTCGCAAGGGAGAGATAGGAAAAGTCCTAGTATTTTATTTTTATACCTGTTGTGAAACAGAGATATTAACCATTTTTCATTGTTTGGGTTTTTTTTTTTTTGCATGGAGAATAACTCTAAATATGCGAGCTCTGAGGTGAAATGGACAGGTTATTCTAGTCCTTCCTGTGCAAAAGTGTTGTCTAATTCATTTCCATAGATATTAAAATGGGATGAGGTCTATTGAAAATATACTTTGTGCTTTGCTTTTCGTAAGGCAGAAAAAGTGATTTTATCTTTTATGTAGGTCGCATTTTTGAAATGTTGAACTAAACTAAGACACAAATAAGACTGTTTACCTCTTTTCCCATTGTATCTATTAACCACAAGATATTATTGGTATCCATGTTAACGAATGGATTTGGATGACTGAGTTCATCGCAGTCTTTAAATCGGTGCCGTTTTCCCTGCGAAGAAGACAATGTTAGGCGAATTATTAAACAACGTATAGCAAACACAAAAATATAAAGTACATATAACAAAATTGGGATATAATGATAGTGAAGTTAAAGCTATGATATATGTATATATATGTTATATAAATACACACACATATATGTAGAATAAAATTATAATGTCTAATGGCAATAAAACAATTATTTTTGTCTTTTATTGATAATATATACTTTTTTCTAATAAATTAATTTTAGTAGATAAATTAATTTCATTTTTAACTATAATTTATCTACAAAGAGAAGTATATTAATTATATATTCACACCCACACATATATATATGTGAATATATAATTGATATACTTCTCTTTGGGCTAGAAATATTCAACGTACTATTAAGCTATAGACTGTCTAAAATACTATTTTAAAATGCACCGGAAGTCGGTGGCTCGTTATTTTAAATATAAGTTCGAAATAACGAGGCACTGCATGTAAAAAAACTGGAAGTCACTAGGTTTCAGTTCAAGTAATAAGGTTATAACCTGGACTGAGACAGCTGACGTTTAAATCCTTTACTTTGTATCAGTATTCAATATGGGTTGTTATGGGAACGGAATTCTGCAAAGGTATTTGTGAAATTTGTTTGTTGGGAATAAGGGCCTTTTAACATTTAGAATATATTTATGATATTTAATATATATACAATAATTCAAAGATAATTTCTCCTTAAAAATAATATAGATATCTTAAAGTTACAATGTGAATATAATTTAAACTGCTTACGTTGTGCATTTGTAGCTTAAAATTAATAAAATATTATAGCATTACGGTAAATTTGTTAAAAAATTAGTTAACTACTTTGTTTCGTAAACTATAATTTTTTTACTTATGCTTTTAATAAAAAAATAGAAGGTCTTCTTTCTATTCAATATTTAATGAATTTTTTTTATTTGCTATTTTTGAAAGTTTACGGATAAAAACTTATTTTAGAAAATATATTCAAAGATCCTTTTTTTATGAGAACATACATTGTTTTTAAATAGTTTGAGCAACTTTTTTGTGTAAAAGATGCAATGGAAATACACGTATATATTTAAGTATTTTGAATTTAAAATTAATATATATTAAGGAAGATTTCAACAAAATTTAAAAAAGATTCAAGACTTTTAAGAAGTGATTATTTATGTTGTACCCAATGAATTAAAAAAAAAGAGGTTACTCTTGCGAATCTGATAACTTTAATCAATGAAAAAAAAATTTGAAAGAAAATTATGCTACAATAAATTAAAAAATAGCAGAATTTAATTTGATTGAAATATATAACATATTTTGAATTTATTATTTTCAAATACAATGAGTGCAGTAGAAAGCACCAAATGTATTTCAAGTAATTTTGATTCTTAATTTTTTCATAAAATTCTTCAATAAATCTGCGTTTTAATTTTTTTATAAAAGTAATTACTTTAATGAAAAATATTTTCTGTAAAAAAAGTAACTTACATTTTTATAAAGAATCAGATCTTCAATTTCATTTACTTTGTAATTTTCAATTCCATATTCTTTTGCCATTCGAAAAACACGATTTTGTGTTGGTCCAACATAAGCACCTCCCAAATCCACATAATCTACTTTTGAATCCTAAAATTAAGAAAAAGTAATAATATATATTTGAATAATATTTTTTAAATTTCTTTGTAATTTATTTTAAATTAAATTATTTTCAAACATGCAACGTGTAAATTTTCTTAAAAATAATATTGTGTGTCTTTATCTCCAATTAAATTTATTTTTACAAAACTCTGATTTTCTGTATACTGATCTTAATTTTATACATAAAACATTTTCTAATTTCTTTGTAATTTATTGTAAATTAAAATATTTTTTTAAATATGCAATGCGTAAATTTTCCGAAAAATAAAATTCTTTCTTTATGAACGAATCATAAATTTTTATAAATTTTTAAAAATTCACATACATATTCTTCTGTATGAAATCATTGTTTTCTTTTAGTGTCTTAGCGACTGACATTTTTTTTTAAAGAATTTCAACTAAACATTGAAGAGATTCTAATATTTTGGTTTTCTAAGTATTAAAATTAACTTGGGAATTGTATTTTCCATAGCTTACACTTGACTGATTTTTTATTTACGAATTATATATATATATATATATATATATATATATATATATATATATATATATATATATATATATATATATATACATACATACATATATATATATATAACAAACAAAATTACAAGCAATACTAGAGAGTGCTTTTTAATTATAGTGTTTAAATTGTTTCTTCATACACTTTATGTGATAACTATTATTAGATTAACTATAAGATTTTATAAAGATTATTTTATCTCTCCTAAGTTTATATGCTTTATTGTTTATTGCATATTAGATATAATTTTCGACTTTATACACATAAAAATTTTGATTCCAGTAGACTTGTTGAAAAGGGAGAAACTGAGAATCATTAGTCAAAGAATGAAATAAACCATCAGAAAGAGAGACTTTTCTTAGCATCACTTTTCCTTGCATCCTTTATACACCCAGTATATAGATGCACTCGAATACTCTGAGGTAAAATAAATATGCAGTCAGAAAACAAAATAAACTATGACTGTGGAAGTTGTTCATAGTGCTTATATAAATGAAAAAATATTGCCAATCCCGACCAAAAAAATTTGATTGACAAATAATAGTGAAAAGTATATTGACTTCAGTAGATTGTGGAACCTCTTCACTGGCATTACAAGTTAATATTCGTTGTCAAATTGATTTGTTTCAGTTAAAGGAATGTTTATTTAAGTAGATTATAAAATCTTAATGGGATTACTTACTGATACTCATTGATGAATGAAGTTTATTGAATTTATTATAATGCACCGAAAAAATTCTATTATTAATGTAGCAACTGATCTATAAGTTTGGTAGCATTTTGAGATGGTCGGGGTTCTCTCTTTATTTTATGTTTTTTCCGACATATACTAAACACACTGTCTTGGATCAATATCTTGTTTATTAACAGAAGCTAATGGACTTAATAATATATCATCAGGATATACGGAACAAGATTAATGAACAAGATAATCTTGTTGTGATTTATTCCTCCTGATTTACACTAGTGTCAAACCAGGTCCATGAGCCCTAACGTCTTCAAACAATGAAGTACATGGCTGTAGAACAGCTGGTTTTTATTTAAACCGATGCAGGCCAAAATGTGGGCAGGAGCAGCTTGAGTAGCACTGCATTTTCGACACAGGGAGTAAAAATTATCACATGACGTTGTACACTTTGAAATCTCGCAAGAATTGCCTGATCGCGCCTGTTTCCAACCCCAATCAGAACAGCACCAGGGTGATTTTCCGCACACCATTTATGCGCTGGGGTTCTCCTCCAATCTTGATATCTTGGCTGAACTGAGTGGCGATCTCATAAAAAGACTTAAAATTCTGCTTCAAGGGTTCCAGGACCCAGAGGCACCAAACGTTGAAGACTGACTTTGCTTCATGGGTTAATGGGAATTGATATATAGATAATTTTTCATACTGTTGTGCTTCATGTTGTATAGCATTTTGATAAAAGCTTTATTGGACCCCGGTTTGATTCATTGATGAGAGTATCAGATAGTATTAAAATATAAGAATTAGGAATTGCACATCACATTCCTACAGGCAGATATTTTCAAGTACATCTGAGATCAATATCAATCCAGAAGACAATATGTATGTTAAGGAATGAACTGCAAATGTCTTAATTATTTAGAGGCCATCATCACTAAATCATTTATACATAATAATTGATTTGCATAGTAAGATTGTCTGTGGAAAAATAATATAGGCCTAGATGACAGAAATATTATTAAGATAAGATTGTTTCTAAGGTCAATTTAGTCTAGATAAGATAAATTTCTAGGGTATATGATATGAATTTTTTAAAATTAGTCATCAGTTTGTAGAACTTATGTACGGGTCTTAAACATATTACATATTTTATGTAAAATTGTAGATAATTTTACATAAAAATTATTTGTTCATTAAAATGTCTGCCTTTTAAATGCATTTTATTTACCTGCGACTTAAATGCATTTTGTCTTAAAATAAACAAAAACGTACCTGAAGAATTATTATAATTAAAAAAATCAAAATAAAGAGAAACAAATATTTTGAGAGAATTAAATTGTCTATAGAAATATGCCATTTTTAAAATAATCAACATTAAATTCACTTATTAATAAGAAAAAAAGTATTCATCAAATTAATGTTAATAATTTTGTTGACGAAAAATGAATTTTTTAATTTTAATGTACTCTGATATTATAAATATAGTTTTCATTTATAGAGTATTTTAAAAGTGTAATAATTTTGAAATTAAATAATAAAGGTGTTTACATATTTTGTTAGAGTACGTCCACCTACACGATCACGAGCTTCTAGTACTATGACACTTTCCCCAGCTTCTTTCAATAATTTGGCTGCACTAAGACCTGCAAACATTTTTCACTTTATAAGAATTGAATATGAAATAAATCCAACTGTCGCATGAAAAATTTAAGATACAAAAATTTTAAATGACTTTGTAGCTTAACCAACTATTGAACAAAAATGTCATTGTAGAACTCGCATGTCAAATGGTCTTAAATATCTCAAATTAAAAAATAAGACATAATAACATATATAATGCATATATTTCTAACAAGTAGAGAATATATGTATGACATACTAATGTGTATATATATATATATATATATATATATATATATATATATATATATATATATATATATATATATATATATATATATATATATCCTTTTTTCCTGGTGTTAAGCGAGGATTTATAAACATGACTGACAAACTTTCCATTATTATCAAATGTGCTAATATAGGTCTTAAATAAATATCTATGAATATTTAACTATTAGTTTGCTTTTTAATACATTATAATTCTAAAGACCTTTTTGATATTGATCATTACTTTTAATATTTTTCTCCTCTGATGATAAAAGATACAGATAATAATCCACAAAATGAAAAAAAAAATATTGTGATCCTTCAGGATACATAACTGATTTTAACCAAAAATAGAATTGAAGATTTAGGAATTTTGCCTTGTCATAAAAATAAATGTCTATTATGGAAATCACCTTCTTTTTTGCAAAGTAAGAAAAGATAATATGCATTACAAGTATTTAAAAGATTTCAAATCATCTAACGCGCGCGTGTGTGTGTGCATAGAAAAAGATGCAAAATGGATTTTTTTTTTTTTGATCGTCAAACTATAACTTGTGAAATGTTTTTAATAACACCGAATTTGTCTCCATCTGATTATCAGTTAGCAAATGAAAATTAGTTTTGTAAAAATTTTTAAAATTAGTTTGTGTGAGCTGTTTTACTTCTGATTGAAGAATTTTCAATTGAAAAACCAAGAGATATTTCATTTAATAAATTTCAGTATATCCAAGACTATAAAAAATACATTTCTTAAATGTTTGGCTGATCTTAGGATTAATCCATTCAGCGATACAAGGGTGAAATGGAGACGGCATTTTATAGGGAAGCATACACAGAGAAAGAAATTAACATCAATGCCCTAACCAAGATTTGAAACCCCTGGACATACTACTTCGAAGTTTGAATCACTAACCACTCCGCCATCAGTTGGCTACAAAGAGATACAAACACATGCATGGACTGATTTGTATCGGGCCGTATCAAAACTATATAAGCCTACAATATATATTTTCTGAAAAAAGATTCTTTTTTAGTAGCAGTTACTTCTATTTAAAATGTAGAAATGTGTGTGGTTATTTTAATTGTACCAAATATGGGACGATAGCTTTAATGATTATTTTTGATGTTCTCTACTTCAGTTTCAGTTTTTAAAATTTTATTCATAAAATCATTAGTTTTTTACACAGTGGTTAAATTTAATTATTTTTTATCCATTAAGTTTAGTTCAGAGCTTTTACAAATATTTATGTCAGAGATGGGAGTTGTTGAACCAATGAGCTGTTAAAATTTGAAACATAGCATGAGCCAATTTTAAGTATAAAAGATCTGCATATAGAGGTATTATTGAGTTTTTAAACAAAATAACAATTTCTTAGGTAAATTTAAATTTTTAGAGTTAAAAAATTAACATTGATTTTTAGAATGAAATTTTAATAATACAGTAAAACAACTTCTTATTTTAACATGTTATATTTATTATATTAATGAGGCAATATTCATTAAAAATTATTTTGATGTGTAAAACAAAATCAAAACTGATATATAATAGTAATTTATTCAAAATGACATTTTGTTTTATCAAAAAATAGTACCGAGAAATAAATAATTAAAACAAAATAAGTTTATTAAAAAATTTGTATACTTCTTATTTAAATATTTTTAAGTGAATAAGAATTGTTCGAAATGAATTTCTGCAGTTAAGTTAGCGGATAAAATTATCTAGGTTTCTTTTACCAGCGAGAAAATATACTGTTTTGCTAACAAATGAGACAAATTTCTTAGAATAAATGGAAATCAGAAAAAAAGCCTGAACTTGAATGGCATTTTTCATAAAAAAAAATGAGCAAAAAGATGAAATCAAAAGAATAATAGAAAATTGAAACAATCAACAACTGTAAGAATTACATGAAAAATTTGATGCTTTTATGAGCTAATCATGGATTATTAAATACTTTACTCTGAATGAATGAAGCACAGAATTGTGCAAACAAAGTTTATGAAACAATTAAATAAAAGTTTCAATGAAACTGAAGAAAAAGTTCTTGAAATATTCATTAAAGACGTTAAATTTTTATAAAGTTTCCATGTGATTTTTAAGAGCTTTTTTTGTTCGAATTCTTGATTATTTAGGCATAATGTTCAGAATACATTACCTCTGCTATAAGCTAATAGAAAACTTCTCAGTAGTACCTTTTATGATAGTGCAGTGACTAAATAAGGAATTAAAGAAAATGCTTTCAATAATTCTTGATGTTTATCTTCTCAAAAGTATAAATAAAATGTATAAAAAACATTTAAACTTCAATTTTTATTGAATAAAAGTATTTCGATTTAAATATCAATTTAAACTTACGAAGCGTTACCAAAAATTCGTTAATATTTGTTATCAGTAATGTTTAAGATATCAAAACATCTAATTTAGAAATATCTAAAAACTACATTATAGATTACATTATAGATTACTACATTATTAATTATTATAGATTTTACTCTGTGGTACTGTGTTCTGTGTTATAGTAAATTAATAAATATATCTTAAGGATTGTATTGAAACATAACATTTAGCTTACAAATCAAATAATTATGTGCAAATATTGTTATATAATACCGTTTATAACATTTTGCACCTTTCGTCAAAACAAGGGGCAGAAGTGATGGCATCGTATATAACCGAGCAACCAGTGGGTTCGCCGCCGTAACCTTGAAAGCGGTAGATATCATTGTAATTTATTAACAGGGGCTAAGCAAAGAGCACCCAACCTAACACACCTGACCTTAACACGACGGATCATCTGTTGGGTTGGGTTTCAAATTAAAGACGTTAAATTAGAATGATTTATCTAACCAACCAGGCCACTAAGACCAATAAGGTGTAAGTGTATTTTGAATTTAACTGGGTAAACTAAGAATACTTGCTCTTTTAGAGAAAATGCGTTTATTTTATTTGCTAATACTTGCTTCCTCTTCATACTTAGGTAGATTAATATAGATTTTTCAATATTTTATAAGCTTATTAAATATAGGTTAAAATTGCTCTTATGAAGATGGCAGACAGAAGCAATATCTATCTATATATGTATATATATTTATATAATTAAAATTTCTACACTAAAAATAAATGCAAATGACGAACTGATACTGATATTTATTGGAAAAATATACTCTACTGGAAATAGCAGATGATTAGTTTTTTAAAAAGAAATTTGTAAGCATAGACTCTGAGAAATCAGCACCCAAAGCTTTGGTTGCAACAACAACACTCATATGCCAAAGTACTGGGACAAACAGAAACCCGATGGTAAATATAAGAGTAGCTATTGATGCAATTTCTGTATGAAGTTACAGTTCTTCGATTATAGTGTCTACCATATGATAACAAACCAGTCATTCGACAACCATTAAACAGATGTATTTACTGATAAAAGATCTTTGGAATCTGTTTGTCATAGGAGTAACGAAATGTTTCGCGTATCAAAGAAATCCTGTGAAATATCAATGACATGCAATCGTATCATCCTGCTGAAATATAGCATTTCACAGGGTTCGTATAAGCGGTAGAACAGTGGATCTTAACTCACCACAAATGCAATGGTCATTGTTCAAATTGACATCTTACGAAAAAGAAATGAGCAAGGCATATATTCAATAACGTACTATACCATCAGTATCGTTAATAGGTCAATATGAAAATATCAAATGTACTCTTGCATTCTTCAGGTTGCTGCTAAACACGGATGTAAACATCATGATTCAATAAACAAAATCGGGATTTATCTGAAATTTCGCTATCATGTAATTCTTACATCCAGTTTCATTGTTGAATATATCACTAAATATGCTCCTCCCTGTAAATTAGCTTCAAAGGCTAGAGAAGCCACAATCGCTGACTTGGCAGGGTATGCTGCAGTAAACATGGTTCAACTACACGAGCAGATTCTTGTAATCTACAAACGACTCCTTTTCATGAATCAGGACTCATGACATGTCTGCTTGATCCAATGAGGAAATGCATGTTACTTTTATTTAATCTTATTCACAAAAAGTGTTGTCACTTATTATTATCGATTCTCAAGTTGCTACTTTGTCACTTCAAGTTATAATGAAAACGCACTAGATTAATCGGGTAGAATAAAGTTAATTGAGCTTAATAAATCCGGCCAAAGAGCATTGCCCTCAAGTGGATTCACAACCATTGTGACATTTTTGGAAACGAGATGGCTGATAGGATCGCCAAAGTAGGATCTCTCATGTCGCCATCTGATTCTGAGTTACATTAAAGGAATCGCTTATAGTAAATTAAAAGATTAAAGAGTCTTCGTGTATACTGATGCGCCTGTATTTAAGAGGTGAAGTGTCATGCTCAACAAAAAAGGTAGAATCCCAAGTTCCCTGCCTCGATCTGTTGGAATGGCTTACTTTTGTTTGCTTACTGAACATGATTATTTCCAAAAGTATTTTCATCTCATTGGAATCAAGGATTCGGCTTGTTGCCTTCAGCGCCAACAAGGGATCTGAAAGATTCTTGAGAGACAAGTGAGAGAGGAAAGACTTGTTTTTCCTCCCGCTATTGTATATTCAACAGTAATAATGTCTGAAATTGTAACTACCTAGATATTCTTATAAGGTCTTATGCAAAAAAAATCTTCTGAACAAAGTGGGAAAATTTCAAGTGATTCCATATATTTTTAACGAAGTTATTATCGAATAACTAAAAATCTTTTACTTACATCCAGTATGGCTGACAAAATGACGCCCTGATTGTCAACGATGGATGCTATTGATCTGCGATAGTTATATTTATACTCTGCCCTATAGTAGTGGCTCTAATCACAGGATTTTGGATACACAAACATCAACAAACAGATAATTTTCTGCTCTTTCCTCCGCCACCGATTTCGATTTTGTGCCTTAATTAGTAGTGGACTCGTAACACTTTAAACTTTTGTTTTCATAAACTTTCTGATGATTTTGTATCTCATGGACACAAACAACAATAGCATGTCCGGCTAAATTAAAAGGTAAGTGCCCAGATGCTTCAATATTTCAATTCACATGCTTATTTTGCACATTTTGACATGTAGATTGTAGAGATAAGACGAATGGAACGAGAGTTATGACACTTTTATTTATTGAACAATCTATGTTTTTCGGCCCAATTTAGCTAAATTTCATCTTTGCTTTTTAAATACACGATAATAACTCTCGCTATAATTGCCCTATCTCATTGTAAATAATTTTATATGTGAGTGGGCATTCAAACCTTTTTAAAAATATTTGGTTCAATTTTGTTGGTTCATTAGTTGCTTTTCAATAAATTTTTAAAATTTTATCATTTTTGTCTTTTTTAGTGTTATTTTACTAAAGTATTTACAAATATTATTTTTAAACTGCCATAAATTTTTAAATTTTAATCAATCCACTCCAATCATTTTACATTATTCTGAGAGAATTCCTGTGACTCTCACAACGTCTTTATTTCAATAAAATAATCATTAGTTATTTTGCTATAATTGTCTTAATAGACTAAGAATTTATATTCTTTCTCACTTTTCCCAGTGGTTCTTCTTTCGCCCCTGTGTAGATACATAGGTGTACAACTACATTGAGTTTTCTTTCTAAATTATAACTAACTTTTTAATTATAAAACCTGAAATGTTTAATCTCCTTAATTCATTTATGTTCTTAATAATGCCTTCAATCCAATTACCCCAAAATAGCACTACAATTATAAAATAATTAATGCATTCTCATTTTCCTATTTAACCCTTTTGCTTCTTTTATTTCCGTACACCATTGGCACATTTTCTGGTTCACTCACTTTGGAATTCGCTTTGAAATCCGCAGGTTGAGGCTGCAGTAGGATGTGTGGATGGAATGTCGAGCCATGTAGGTTACTTACATCCCTTAAATATTTTTTTCTCAGTTTATTTTCAGCTTTATTCAGGATTTTAACCCATTTTCTCCTATTACTGAAAAATGTCTATGCTTCAACTAAACCGGGCTTCGTCCACCAGCTGCTTAACCCAGCAAGAAGACCATTGAGAAGAGAAGATTCTTCTCAAAGGATTATTATGGAAAGGATTATTCTCCCCCAACACCCAAGCCACTCCCTTTTTTAAGAATCCAGAAAAAGAAGCCAATCATAACTCTCAATCTTCAGATCATATAGATCAATCTAATAATACCTCCGATAATGATATATTAAACATACGAGATGAACTTGACGAAATAGTTAGTTCTAAAACCGGAGAAAAATACTACCTCCCAGGGTACAAGCGATCACATGCGCAAGGTCTACTAGGACAGATTACAGATCAACTAATGAGGCAAAAGAACAATGAATACACAGATAAACATCAGCACCCTTGCAAAGAAAGTAGAGAAAATGTCGGAAACTATAGACACCAAAAAAAAAAAAAAAACCTCCAAAAGGAAACTTAACAATTAATACTGGATCAACACTCACCTAATAGCAATAACTTGCCAAAGCAAAACAAACCAACTTACAGCGAAGTACTAAAAAAACGATCGGAACAAGAGAAAAAAATAACTATCTTAATAAAACTGAAAGAAAATGAGGGTATAGGCACTCTCAAGTCGAATCTCGTAGAGTTGAATAGTGAAATCTGCCCAATTAAGGTCATTTGGGGTAAAAAAGTTACGAAGGTCCTATGTTCCACAGAAGATGCCAAAGTCCAATTAAAAGGACACATATTGCAACGTAACATCAACCTAGAGCAGCCATTCACAAGGCACAAAAAATAATACTATTGAATACCCCGACGTATGTAAACGAAGAGAGCATACATGAAATGCTCAGAACAAATAACAACGGTATATTCCCAGATGCACTCATTCGCATAGACGAAATAAAATCTCATAAATTCTACGATCATTTACAACACCTAGTGCTGGAAGTGGACACTGCCACGGAGAACACCTAACTAAAAGCACAAACAAATCACTTTGGATTCCAAAAGACTTACATAGGCTATACAAAAAACTTATCCGATGTTTTACATGCCATGATTTCGGGCATATAAGTAAAAACTGTCATTACAAGAAAGTGTGCGGCAAATGCGGCCACAACCAAAGAAAAAGAGTGCACTGAAGAGAAGCTTGAATACGTCAACTGCTGGGAACAGAGAAGGGGCCAACCTAAAGATCAATCACATTGCATATTCATCAACTTGTCCAATATATCTAAACCATCCCAGAACTTAACATGCCTAGCAGCGACAAACAACTAAATCACAAAGATTCACGTATGTCTAACCAGCAAACTAATAGCAGCCTCACCCAACAGAGACCACCATTATCCAAATAAATCTCATGAAATCCAGCGCTCCAACAGATAAGCTCCAGATAGTCGCTATTACCAACAAAGTACCAATCTTCCTTGTACAAGAACTTCACCTCAGCAAAGAAGGTAAAATACTAGGTACCCCGAGCACCTAGTCCTACTGGCTTTCAAGAAATGGCAAAGCTGGTCTTATCGTGACAACGAACATCAACCCAATCTTGATTGGCCAAACGAACTCAGCAGTAGCGGTCAAATTGCCCATAGACCAATCACCTATTTCCCTAATCTCAGCCTATAATCCACCGCTAAATCATCGGTGAAGAACAAGACAACTTCCTCAAAATACACTTGATGAAACACTACAAGAACTCGATTCCATCTGCACCAACCTCAAAGACTAAAATTACATAATATAGGGACACCTTAATGCTCACCATATTCTCTGGGGATACAAAGATAATGGAAGCCGAGGAGAAAAATTACTGGATTTAATCACCGCTAAAAATCTGTACCTCCTTAGCATCATGGATGCGCCATTTACCTTTCACTCCTCCACCTCTGAAGGATGGCCGGACGTCACACTTACTTCTAGCCTACAACTGGCAACAAAGTGCAACTGGGAAGTGCTCGACATCGAGTCCCTTAGTGACCACCGCTATATCAAGATTGAACTATGCAGACCATTGGACGTGTCTAGACAAATTAAGTTAAAAACCAAATACGGAAATTACCATCTCTTCCTTAATCATCTCCTCCCGCAAGTCCCAGCCTTAGTTCAAAGCCTCAACTGCTGTCAGGACAGCGAACAATTAGACTCAACTACAAAAGACGGATGCAATTATACACTACTGCAACAAGTCCTTCAAATCAGTTAAGCATAGATATAATATAATGCCGCAATGGTGGACACCAGCCCAGAAAGCAAAAACTAAACCAGAAAGGAAGACAAGCACAGCAAGCTAACAATGACCGGAAAGCACAACTCCTAAAATTGTGTAAACAACTTCGGGCCAAGTACATGAAAGACGTCAGAAAAACAAAACGCTCTTGCTGGCGCAACATCTGCTTAGCTGCAACTAATGCATACGGGAAAATCTACAAAGCCACATTCAAAAGCAAAACCATACCCACCAATTTGTTCAGTATTGTACAGCAAACTGGCAACAATATTAGCTTTGCAACCAGAATTCTCCAGGAACTCTATCCTCCGCAGACTACCACTCCTTATCAAAGAAACCAAACGGATACCACTGATGAACCGGAGCTAAGTGAAAGAGAAGTTATAAGAGTCGTTTCCTCTCTCTCAAATGGAAAAGCAGCGGGACCAGATGGCATTGACATCTTAGTCTTAAAACTAGTATATAAGAATGCCCCAGAACTGCTGTCAATCTTTATCAAGACCTGCTGGAGGTTGCATCACTTCCCAAAGTCACTCAAACTAGGTATTAATTATCCTTCTCTTCTACTAAGAGGACAAAGATATACACAATGTTAAATCGTATAGGTCAATTACTCTACTACCAACCCTAGGCAAAGTCCTCGAAAAACTCGTCATAACAAGATTAACGTATTTTCTGGAATCCAACCACCTCCTTCACAACAGTCAATATGGATTCAGACAAGGCAAATCCGTTGAGGACGCCTTATGCAATCTAGTACATAATATCCACAACACAAAGTCCATCGCCAAACACTGCGCCATAATCTCCATTGACATCAAAGGTGCCTTCGACACAGCTCCTAACAACTCAATCAAACATGCTCTTGAAAGGAAAAACTGCCCCACAATTCTAAAAAACATTCTCTTCAGCAACCTGACGGACAAAATGGTCGCAATTAATACAAATCAATGGCTTGGGACACAGCATCAGACAATAGGATGCCCACAGGGTTCCTGCAGTGGCCTATTGATGTGGAATCTTCTTGCAGATGAGCCACTCCAATACAATTGGCTCACAGTGGCAAAATCTCGTGATACTCACTCCAGCATCACTCTATAAGCCTTCGCTGATGACTTCATATTCGTTATTCCAGCCAGCAGTGAAAAGAAGCTGGGTAAAGTAGTCCCTGAGGTCCTTACTATTTTCCATCAATGGACCACCAAGCATTACCTGGAAATCTCAGTGGAAAAGCCCTATTATATGTTGTTTACAAAACTTTAATGTGGCGCACAAATTTTCTGGGACAACCAAAAAATAAGGTCTAAGTCCATTAAGCTGCTAGGAGTCACTTTTGATGAAAATTCAAGTAGTCCCAACATATAAAAATGCAAGGTGCCAAACCTTCTAGGGTATCAACATCTTCTTAGGCTCGCGGGAACAACCTGGTACTTCTCACAAAAGCATCCTGTGTAAAACAGTTGCAGAACGTATTATCGCACACGGAGCTCAGGTCTAGGGTAGGGACCTCCGCGTTGAAAACCAACTTCTCAAAAATTAAAAGGAAATTCCAGCTAAACATAACTGGAGCATTTAACACCACAGCCACAGCCGCTCTACAAGCTATTGTTAGGATACTGCCATTACATCTCTTTACCAAAATGGAAGCAAATATTAAGTACAGAATGAAGAACACCATCAACGTTCGAAAAGAGGAAGCAGTCACCAAATTGTCTATGTATCCAGGTGATTTTAATGTAGATAACCGCATAAGCCTCAACCATTCGATTCACTCTAATGAAGACCAAGATTCCTTCCAAATTTTTAAGGATGGGTCTAAACTGGAGGGCAGAGTAGGAGCGGTATTTGTTGCAATACATCATAACTCTCAAATCCACTCTGAGAAATTCAAGCTTAGTGAAAATAACACCGTATTCCAAGCTGAGCTCTTTGCAATACATCAGGCAACAAAATAGGCAATGCAAATTAATCGCCCCTGTCACATCTGGTCTGACAGCAAAGCTGGGATTAAGGCAACTGGTAACCCTACTACCACTAGTCCTAACAAGGAACATCCAAGCTGACTCAAACATAGCCACTTCAATCACCCTAGGCTGGATAAAAGCCCATGCTAGAATTACAGGAAATGAACTAGCGGACTCGCATCCAAGGAGGCTACTACTTTGAATGATGAACAAACTACTGTTCCACCCCCACTCTCCTACCTAAAAAAAGAAGCTGAAAGATGAGATTCACCAAGAGTGGCAAACACAATGGGATCAGCCCACAACAGGAGGCCTAGTCCATAACATTTTACCAAAGGTGAAGCGCTACACTCCTTGTTGGCCACGCCCAATTACTCTCTTCGTCACTGAACACGGGCCCTTCCCCACGTATCTCCACCGGATTGGAGCCCTCTCAAGTGACAACTGTGCTTGTGGAGACACTGAAAGCCCGTACCACAACGCCACCACCTGCCCACTTATTAGCTCACGGCACTTGAACAGACCAAGTGAGCATCTCTGTCTAGAACGGACTCGGAACATCATTAGCAACCACTATGCCAGACCAAAGCTAATCGCCCTCATTTCATTCCTTCTCAATCATAGAGACTTAATCATACCAAACGAGAACGGAGATGATGATGACGGTAGCCAAGAACCTGTTTGACTCGGATACCGAGTATTAGGAGCCACTCTCCCTCAACACCCATCTCGCTAGTGCTCAACCTCATTCGCTCTCTTCTCATGACTACTAGGACTGTATCACTAATTTATAACTATCAAGAAATCCTTGAAATTTTATTTCATACAAATATTTAATATAGTTATAATATATTTTATATGAAATTTAGGAATATGTGTTTATTTATAAAAATGTTTATTTATAACTAAACATGTAGTTTATGAATAAAAATTCAAAAAGACACCAAGAAATATCATTTCAGTACTTAGATATATATATATATCTTAAGCACGGTTTTTGCTATTAGTTAAGTAAAATAATATTAAAATATAGTAAAAGAAATTATCAAAACTTTTTATAATTTTAAAATATGAAGGATATTTTTTAAAGGTCAATTTTCCGTATAGAAATTTAAATATATATAATTGGACATTTAAAAACAAATTTGAAGGTCAACTAAAAGTGATCGTCTAAAAGGCTGTATAGTGTTTATTTAATTTTAACAATGAGAATGTTCCTACGTGAATATAAATAATTAACAAAAAAACTAATGTCAAAATTTGACAATTTTAAAGTATACAATTTATTGTAATAATAAAAAAATAGTTTTATTCATTTTAAATAAATAATTTTTCCATTTAATTTTCCCCAGATTGGAAAATATTTATTAATATTAAAGATATTTTTAAGCATACAACATAAATTTTAAAATAAATAAAAAGCTCACCACTGAGACCGGCTCCAACAATAATCACGTTTGATTCCATTTTAAGTTAAACTAAAACGAGTATTTATTGCTTGTCAGAAATTCTTTTTATGATTGCTTGAAATAGAATGTTCACGTGAAAAATGTAAGGAAGATTTTTTTAAAACAACAGCTTATCAATATTTTTTGTGGTTGCGATCGTAATTATCGAAATATTTTCTTATCCTAAATAGATTATCATATAAAGATAAGATAAATCTATTTTCAAAAAATTATTTATTAAACAAAAAAATTAATGTTAATCTACAATTTCTTCTCTTGTGCAAAATTTCGAGCAATTAAGAATATGATAATTATTATTCATGAAAATAAAGGTAGTAATATAGTAAAAAAAATAGAAATAAATATAGGCATTTATTGTGTGTGTTTGTTATACATATCTGAATTAATTATGAGCTGAGCTTCAAATATGAGCTGAATTTCCTCCTAAAAGAAGTTAACTAGGGAAGTAATTCCTCTCAGTGTAAATCATTGATGAATCGTTGCTGTCTCTTTTAATATGTCATTCCTTATCTCATTCATTATATTGTGAAACATTCATTACCTAATTTAATTAAACGTTGTCTTTGATACTAGCTGATTCAAATAGACGCTATTTAGATTTAACTCATGAAAAAAAAAAGTTGTAATAATAACGCTCATTAAATTTGGAATATAACAAGCATTAAAAATATATTTTAATCACTCTTTTATTTCTGAATATTTATATTAGTTGGAAAAATTCCAAGATTTTTGTTTCTGAAATGAGGATGTGCTTAATTTATTATTTTTTTTAACTGTAGTATGATTTGATCACAAAAAGAATTTTAATTTAGTGAGCAACACAAAATATAACAATAATATTTAAAGAGAATACTGGTCTATATAGCTAAAAAGCTTTCATTCATAACGCGTTTTTTTATTAAATCAAAAATCCTAAATTTTTCGAATATCTTAGAATTTTTAAAAATACTTAATAATATTCTAGATAAAATAATCAGAACAAATATATATATTCGGTTTCTTACACTTGAAGGTACAGATC
Source organism: Latrodectus elegans (assembly GCA_030067965.1). Taxonomy (NCBI): domain Eukaryota; kingdom Metazoa; phylum Arthropoda; class Arachnida; order Araneae; family Theridiidae; genus Latrodectus; species Latrodectus elegans. The sequence goes on from CM057815.1 coordinate 38,933,673, forward strand.
TATTGTACATTTTAGCACTTAGATTAGAAATTTGAATTTTTAGAGGTTCTGTGCTAGTTAAAACAAAAATTCAATTCTTAAATACTTCATTATTTTCTTTGTTGCAAATAAAGTCTTATCATGCAACTAAACATTGTACTAAATATTTTTATGCAAATATTAAACATTTAAAATTTTTATTGTATAGGAAAAAATTAAATTGCTTATATAATATAGTTTCTGTAATAAAAAAAAAGTTTTAATATTTCTTTATAAATTTAAATTACAAGGGATGTTAATGATTTTTGAATAATAAACTTTTAGATTTTTCTTGTTTCGAGTCACATGCGTTTCTTGTTTTGAAAGAATGGAACTTATAATTCATTTTATAATAGAAAATATAAAATATCAATTCCTCAGGAAGAGTATATACAAAAGAAATATAATAAAATGTAAAACCACATCTTTAAGACCGTGTTTTAAGAGTCAAAAATTTAAAACAAGGATTTTTTTCTTCACTTTGGCAACTTGTTTTGTTTGATAACAGTGAAGAACAGAAAGTTACAAAGTTGATTAATTATCATTCTTTTTCAAGCAGCTGTGTTATTAATATAGCTTTTAATAAAAAAATAATAAATCTTCTTTTAATGTTTTGGATGTTCCGGAAATGTGAATAAACACTGTTTTTATAGACAATGATATGTTTTAATAAAATTCTGTCAAGTTAGCAATATTTCTACAAAGATTGATGAGTTGCCGAAACTATGTATGTCGTTAAAACTTAATTTATTATCAGTCCCAGGAAGTAAAGTCATGTCAAACATCAAATATCTGGTGGTTTGTTGAAAAAATATCCATACTGTTGAAATAAGTTAAGAGTAATTAGAAAGAATATTTTTATAGTTTCCTAGTAGTATTTTATTTTTATCAATGAAGATATTCTATTTATTGTCTACTAGTTGTTTCAACTGATCATTATTTTCAATCTCCTACTGTATGAGAAATTCTTAAAGATTCGTTTCACACGTAAATGAAAATTTTTAATTAAATTGCTTCATAAACTTCTAATAAACTAAATTAAAATTGTAAAGTTATTATATAAAATCTATTTTTTGAAGTGATGCATATAAAATGTATTGCTATCTAAGAATAGAAATTCATTTAAAGATTTGATTCGAGTTATTTTATTGAGCTGTTGAAGGAAAGTAATGATTAAATCATATTCTTGAACTAGTTTTTGTATCATAGAGGTAAAATATTTTACCTACTTACATTAGCTTTTCTTCACTAGTTTGCATAAGCAAATCAATCTCCTAATGTACAAAAAAATCAATAAGTATTGATATTCATGTAAATGAAAATTTTCTATTAAATTGCTTCATAATTTTCTATTAAACTACAAGACCAAAACTTGTCAAATTTGATTTAAAAACTATTTTTGAAGAGATGCATTTAAAGTGTACTTAAGGAAATAAATTCCTTTAAATATTTGAATCGAGTTATTTTATTCAGCTATTGGAAGAAAAGAACTATTGAAAAATATTCTTGAACTAGTTTTTGCATCATGAAGTGAAAATATTTTATCTTATTTCATTCGTGTCTCACCACTAATTTGCCTTATCAAAAACATATTGATTACGTATTGATTTACATAATGTCCTTATTGCTAAAAAAATTTATTATATTTACTGCAGTTATAAAATTTTTTATCTGACTTTAAAATATTTTTAAATATCTCGTCAGCAAGTGATCAATCTTACAAGAATCAGAATAAATTGATATTAAAATAACGACCAATTAAAAAAAATAAAGAGTATATTTATTAGTATATTCCATAGTATATTTAGTTTTAGCAATAACTTTTAAGATATTTCTTCAAGTTTAGCCAAGGTCTTATAAATAATAAGTTCTTATAATTTCCAAATAATAGTATAATAAAACAAAATGGAGCATGTGCGCTGAAGTATGTACTTCCTTACTTTAGAAAATTCTATCATTATATCAGTTGCTAGTGCAAACATTTTTATGACACAATCAAGCATGAAAGTTTTTACGATCTCGTAACAAGAGAGAATAACAGTTTTCCCCACCGACTGGAAAAAGATACTGACTGTGGTTTTTATTCGCTTTATTTTTTAGGTGATGTGTATAAATGTGCAATTTATTTTGATTAACAATGCTGTATTTCAAGTGTCTTTCCGGCAATCGCAATAAATTATGAAAGGATTTTTAAGTTTGATGAATACTATATAACTAGATGTTATATGTCACTGCAAATTATCAATTCTTTTGGCATAATACTTAATATAACATATTATTTTCTAAGTCTTCGAATTCTTTATATTTTAACCTCAGTTTTCTGATTTAATTTCAGTTTTTTAAAGAAGGAACAATCATAATTATCAATAATATTTGCGGAGTAATCGTGAACGATATTTATACATAAAAGTTGTTTCATAACTATTCAATATGAGTATCAAATATTGATATAGCTTAGAAAAATATAACTTAGAATTCTTTATATATATATATATATATATATATATATATATATATATATATATATATATATATATATATATTATCTGAGACACAGTTGCAAATTGTTCAAAGTTTTTACTTTTAATATTTACAGCAGTTTGAGTATATTGGCAACAAAATATAATACTTTTCTAGTTTATAATCAAATTATATTCAGAATATGTACTCACAATATGAATAAACAATTTAAAATAAAAAAAAATTAACATAAAATATTAATGTTTTTATACACATTTTTATTTTTTTAATCCTATATTAGTTATGGAGGAAAGTTTTTGTTGAATCGTTTATGAATATGGATTAAGGATATTTATCATAATTAATTTATTTTCCAGTACTCAATTGTAATGAAATATATGGTATAGATTTTAATACAGAAGTTACAGTTATGATCTTGATTTTGATTTAATATTTTAGCAAATGAATTATGGCATCCACACACATATTGGAATATTTCAGTTAACTTTTAATATTAGTGAATGCTTAGTTATTAAGGTAAATCTTTTTAATTATGAACTTATTTAAATGAATATATATATATATATATATATATATATATATATATATATATATATATATATATATATATATATATATATATATATATATATATATATATATATATATATATATATATATATATGCTTGTATTTTAATATAATGAAAAAATTATATATTAAAGTAATGAATACAATATTAAAAATACAATATATTAAAAAAATATGAACTATAATACATTACAGGAAATCTAGCCAGCGCAAAAACAGCTAAAAAAAAAGATTTGTCAATATAAATAAGATAAAAACGTGAAAAATATGTAAACCAGAAATATAAAATTTGAAAAATACTAAAATATATACGATGCAAATGATAAGAAGAAGGCATAGGGACCACTTCTTTATCAGGAGGGAGACGGCCAGATATGAAGTTAAAGTGTGTTAAAGGGGATTTAAGCTTAAGTTAGTTATAAAATAAAGTGTATAAATGCAGGTGTTTTCAGGATTCTTGTAAGAACTTTAATGCTTGGGTGGCTCTTCTGTAGTTATAAAAACTATGCATTGCTTCAATCTGACAAGAGATCACTACTTTCTACCTTTTTTTTTTAAAATAAAATTAATTGGAACTTTATTATTTCTTAAGGTTATTAGGCATTTTATTTGATTTTTAGTAGATTCATAATTGTTACATAAATACAATTAAGTTCATTAAATATAACGTTTCTGTATATTTTTAAAGAAATATTGTAGTTTCAGGAAATTAACTTATTAACATTTGTAACAAAGCAACGTCCTCTAACGGTGATAAACGAACTGAGAGAATCAGATGAGTTCCAACCCTAGAGACTGCTCGAGTATGATTATCAGAGTTTTTTTTTTTTTTTTTTTTAATGTTCTTATGTTTTCGTTTTTGTGTTATGTGTGTGATTTCTCTATGTTGCATAGACAAATGTTAAATAAATATAAAAAATAAGCTAACCGTTTTAAAATTATTCTTCTCATCTATGACACAGAAAAATTGACGCCCAAAACGTGCGGGCGAATTCGAAACGATAAGTATGCTTATGTTGTGATTTACATTTTGTTAAATCCTCGGAGTTGATGAGTTTACCCAAACTCGTAGAATCTAAATTAATAATATTTAACGAAACAATCATTTATCAATTAATTTTGGCTTATCCAAGCTTTAAAAAAATTATTTCGAACAGCAGATCCGCTTACATGTCTCTTTGTTATTCATTTCTAATTTATGATTATTTTGCTTCTGTTTTGTATCAATGTTTTGGATCAATACTATTTTAATGTATTTAAGTAGTCTTGTAATTTAATCATTTATATTGAATATTAAAGACAAAATCAAGTTACTTTAAAAACGAAATTCGCAAAATTGCTTGAAAATAAGTTAGTCACACAGACCACCGTCGCCGAGAAGCTACGTGCTTGTTTTGTTTTCTTTTCTTTTAGGAATGCGATTCTGTTCTCGCAACAGATTTATTACTTACTAGTGCCTTTCGCAGGAAAGAATGGCTCCCTTTTTATCTCGTAACTAAATAATTCTTAAAGAGAATCTTATTTCTCTATGAATTTATATTTTATTTTACAGAAAATAAGTAAAGATATATTGAAATTGAAACTTATCCAATAAATAAAGTCATACGTGTCCATTATATGATATATAATATTGTTTGTATACATTTGTTTAATTATTTAATTGCACTTAAATGATTTTAGGAATAACGAAAGAGAATTTTATCAATTTTATAAATAACTAAACTTTCATACACGTTCTGTTTTAAATCAAAAACTAAAGTATTGAATTATTAAAGCAAAATATTGCTTAGTATTATTTAAAAGAAAGCTATTTGAAAATTTATTTTTGATTCTTTTATTGATCTTATTGTTGTAGAAAATGTGTATTTTTGTATATTTGTTACATAATCTAATGATTCATATTTTTGAGAATGAGTATCTGTCATTATAAAATTATCTGTTACTGAATACATAATTTATGTTTGATGTCTATGGAAATAATTAGATAATCAATTTGAAAGAATTTATAAATATTCTTAATCATTTTTGTGCACTAATAATGAAACATTAAATACTCTATGGATAATTATTTTAATTAAGTATTTTTGAAATTAACTGTTTGTTTGTATTGTTTCCTATATATTCAAAAATTGTTTTAAAATTTAAATGATAATTATTTTTTTTAATTCACAAGATTATTATTTTCGTATTAAATAATAGGTAGAGAGTGATGATTTTTACACTGTTTGCTATATATTTAATATTTTTAGTAATTGTTCTGATTGGTTTCTAGTACTATTATAATTATTTACTACAAAAGTATTACTTTCTTTATTATTCCAATAATTGAAATACATTATCTTCTTTTAAATTGATTATACTAAAGTGTTTGATTTGATGTTTTTGGTATTTAAATAATTTTATGTTTAAGAATTTTCTTTTGGTATCATTTGATTTTCTATAAATATTTAGATCTTAGTTAAGGTATTAAATTTAAGACTTTTTGAACTATAAATTTTTTTTTACATAATTCACTAATATTGAAAGACTGGTAAAAACAGCATTTCTTGGCATATCAAAAAAACAAGACCTCCGGCCTCTTGAAACAGAGCTTGGTTTGGCTGTGTCAGATAAGATGAAAATAATTGACCTTAAAGAACTTATTACTAAAAGTGCTAATTATGATGAATGAATTGGAAAAACTTAGGCTTCAGCTCTAAGCTCAAAAGGCATTTACCTCCATTGTAGGCTCTTCTGATTCTGAATGCCCAAAATTCGAACTTAATCGTATCATTCCTAAATTTAATCCAAAAGATGATGTAGTCGGACTAATTTTGATTATATTCGAGAGACAGTTAAAATTTATGAATCTTTCCAAGTCTTCTTGGATACCATATTTAATTGGCTCTTTGTCAGCTGAAATAGCGCAACTGCTTGTTAGAGAAAATGAACAAGATGCACAAACTTACCAAAAGGTGAAGGAAATGCTCTTTAAAAGATTTAGGGTTACTGCTGATAAGTTTTGACTATTATTTTCTAAACACAAGAAGCGTTCTGATACAACATGGTGAGACTTTTACTTTGAATAAACTTCTTATTTCAAAGGATGGATAAAAGGAATGAATATTACAACTTTTGATCAACTCAAAAGCTTAATAATTGCTGATCAAATTAAGAAAAGAACTCCACCAGAAGTCAAAGATCATTTTCTTGGCTCTTGGGCAAAATGGATTAATCCCCTAGATATAGCTGAAAAACTGGATGCTTATGAGAATATCCGGTAAGGAACAAAGAATCGATAGAACCAGTCTCAAAGGAAAAATCATATTAAAGAAATGAAAACAGGAAAACTATACTAAATAGAAAATTTCGTGCTGTGGTTAATGCTCCAGAAAATGCTCAAAATCGATATTCAAAAGCTCCAATAACTTGTTCCTCTCTACTTCTAGATTAGATAGAAGATCATCTATTCAATGCTTCGGTTGCGGAATGCCTGGAGTAATCAGATCAAAATGTCCTATTTGCGCAGGTTCTAAACCTGAAGATACAACTGTTAATTGCATGAACTTATTCACTAATAATATAACTACAGATCTGTCAAGTATGATTGTCTTCGAATTGTTTGGTAAGAAGATTGCAGTTTGTGCAGATACTGATGCTTCACATTCTATTGCAGGAGAAAAGTTATATAACTTTTTACGAGATAATAGAGTTGCTTTTGAAAAAAAAAATTTGCTCACTCTAGCTGATGGAAAACTTTAATCCATGGTTGATCTTAAAACTATTGTCAATCTGTGTATAGAATGTAAAAGTATGTCAACAGAACTTCTCGTTCTACCTGAAGCCAAGGATATCAGCACATTCTTAAGAAGAGATTTTCTCCATGCAGCTGGTATTGTCATTGATGTTCAAAATGGGACCTGGCATATTTGCGAAAATCCGCAGAGACAGTATTTGTTCTACGTAAAACCTACTAATGCAAGTAAAGCATCAAACATTTCTAAAACTTCAATAGTGCCTGAAACTACAACTGTATTTCACTTGAGAAGTGATGAAGGGAGACATCTAACAGAGACGCAAAGAGGAAAACTAAATTGCTTACTTCAAAGTTATAAGCATTGCTTTGAACCAGGGAGAGATCCTACTCCTTTCATTAAGCAAAGAATAGGGAGATTAGACCCTCATCCTGTATTTGTTCCACCAAATCGTAGGTCTCCATCCAAGAAAGAAACACTTAAAGAACAAATTGATGAATTGTTAGCAAAGAATATAATCGAACCGCGTGAATCAGCTTATGCTGCTCCTGTTGTACACGTGGAAAAGCCCAATGGAAAAATCAGATTTTGTGTAGATTACAGAGGTTTCAATGCTGTTACAAAACCTGAAACTTACCCATTATCTCGAATGGACGATCTCTTGAACGAGGCGACACCGACATCCTATATGTCAACCATTGACTTACAATCTGGTTATCATCAGATTCAAGAAGATTAGGATGACTTGGACAAAACTGCTTTTATTTGTCCTTTTGGCACTTATCGTTATCTACGTATGCCTTTTGGATTTAGAAACGCACCTGCCACTTTTCAACGCCTAACAAACAAATTCAGAAGTGATCTGAAGGATGTCTTCGTACACTCATACTTGGATGATATCATAGTCCTATCAGAAACATTTGACAAGCATTTGAAAGACATAAAGACTGTTTTTGAAAGACATAAAGACTGTTTTTGAAAGACATAAAGACTGTTTTTGAAAGACATAAAGACTGTTTTTGAAAGACATAAAGACTGTTTTGGAAAGACTTTCTTTATTTAAACTCCATGCAAGTAGAGATGAATGCAATTTTTCCTGTGAGCGTGTTAAGTACTTAGGATTTTGGATCACGAGAAATGGAATTGAAGATGATCGAGAGAAAATTGGATTTATTCAAAGATTTCTGTTCCAAATGATGTCAAAGAAATCCAATCGTTCTTCCAAACCTGCTCTTGGCTTAGAAGATATGTTCAGAACTTTGCGGACATAACACGACCTCTTAGTTACCTAACTAAGAAAAAAGTCAATTGGTAGTTGGGATTCGAACAGCGTAAAGCTTTGGAAACTTTGAAAGAACGCTTGACAACAGCCCCTGTGTTAAAACAACCGAATGGATCTATGCCTTTTGTAATTCGTACTGATGCTAGTAACTATGCCCATGGTGCAGTCCTTCTACAAGAAAATAGCCAAGAAGAACATGTTATCGAATGTGCGAGTCGTTTGTTGACCCCAGCAGAACGCAAATATTCGACTACTGAGCGCGAAGCTTTAGTAGTAGTTTGGGCATTGGAAAAAATTTGTGGCTATATTGACCATCAAGAAGTGATTATTGCTTCTGATCATTAACCTCTTAAATGGCTTCTGAGCATAAAGTCTCCCTCGGGACGTTTAGCAAGATGGGCTTTAAAGATCCAATCATTTAACTTAAAAATAGAATATACACCTAGAAAAGCAAATGTTGTGGCCGATATGTTATCAAGATCAACTTACTTTCATGATGATCCAAATTGTGAAATGTATGCGATCTCTGTTGATATGCCAACTAGGAAATCAAGTGATATTCGTAAAGAACAGTTGGCAGATAATGATCTGAAGAAAATTATCGATTGTCTGGAAAACAATGACAAAGAGGAAAACTTTGCTAACTATATAAGCCTAGGATTTATAATGAACGAAAGTATTTTGTATCATTATTCGCCTGAAATGAATTCAGACGATGCCCAATTACTTGTTCCCATCCAAGCATGACAAAGAATTCTGCAAGAACACCATGATGCTCCTACAGCTAGTCATTATAGCGTAGAAGGTATCTACAATAAGATAGCTTCCATATATTATTTCCCAGGGATGAGGAAGTACATCTCTGATTATGTCAAAACATGCGCAAAATGTAATCGGTATACACCAACAAATCAGAAACCTGCTGGTCTGCTTAGAACACTTATTTATGCACAAAACTTCGAAACTCTTGCTATTGATCTCTTTGGTCCTCTCCCAGAAACCCCAACAGGAAAGAAATAGATATTCATTGTGGAAGACACGAGTATCAAATGAATGAGTTATTTGCTCTTAATGAAGCCCCAGCGTCAAACTGTGCCAAAACGTTACTTGAGGAAGTTTATCTACTCTATAGACTTCCTCGAAGATTAATCAGTGACAACGGATCTCAATTTTTTTGTGCCGTCATGCAGCAAATTTGTCATTTTTTAGATATAAAACAGGACCTCATCCCTGTTTATCATCCTCAAGCGATTTCCTCTGAACGTAAGAACATAGTTAGGCGATGTGCATGATACTTGGGAAGAACATCTTCAAATGATTTGTTTTGCCATGAACACAGCTAGATGTGACACCACTGGTCACACTGCCACTTATATGCAATTCGGCAGAGAGCTTAGGACGACGAATGATGTTCGTCTCGACATGAGAGCAATTATTAATAATGACAACTTTGTCCCTGAAATAATGCCTAATTTGAAATGGTTTGCTCGTCTGACTCCTCAAATCAGAGAGCGAGTAAAACAAAAACCGGATAGTAGAAAGGTTTATTTTGACAAAAAACATAGAAAGGCTTATTATAAGCCAGGTGACAACGTGTGGATTGCTTTACATCAAATAAGTAATTGCAAGAACAAGAAAAGTAAAAATTTATGCCAAGACGTGAAGGTCCATACCTCATAATCACAAACAGGTCTCCTACCACATATGATGTTGAAATTCCTGCTGCACTTGATCAAGTATTAGGTACATATCACTCGAATGGGATAAGGCCATACCAACTATCTTCATCGAAAGACAGAGATCCAGTTGCTTCCTTAAGAAAACGGGGGAGACTTCCAAAAATCAGGCAATCCAATCCTGGCTCATCATCGAGACGATTTCAGAGCCAGGGGGGGGGGAGTCTGTAACAGAGAAAAGCCCTCTAACGGTCATAAACGAACTGAGAGAATAAGATGAGCTCTAACCCTAGAGACTGCTGCTACTAGACTATGATTATCAGTTTTTTGGTTTTAATTTTCTTATGTTTTCATTTTTGTGTTGTGTGTGCGTGATTTTTCTGTGTTGCATAGATAGATGTTAATTAAATATATAAATTAGCTACCCGTTTTAAAATTATTCTTCGCACCTATGACCCACATTAAAATTGATTTGTTTGGGCGATGACATCAATATATGTAGTAGAATTATCAAAAGTGATTAATAAATCCACAATTCTGTTTTAATATCAAATAAATTAGTTTATTAGTTTTAATTTGAGAAAGTTCTTCAGGGTAAATAGTTTTAGAAATATCTTCAAAATTTAAATTGTTGGAAATAATGAAATCATCTATGTATCTGAAAGCTGAAGGATATTGATAAATGAAGTTTTTTTTTTCAAAATAATGTAGAAATAAATTTGTTAGTCTGAAAGAAAAGCTGGATTCCTGTGGAATTCTCCCCAATTTTGAAAAAAAACATATTTTCACCGTTAAATATAAAATTATTAGAAATATACATTTTAACTAAATTGTTCCAATATTCAAATCAATATTTAATAAATTTCTACAGTCCTGATAATAAAGGTGCAGTGCATTGTTTAATTTATCAATGGGAATACTTGTAAAAATGTATTTAAAGTCAAAATAATTAACACAATAAATAAAATTTTTTGATAAAAAATCCCAAATAGGTTTATTATTATTAATGATCCAAGTGGCTTCTGATTTAACAATATTGTCTAATATAGTATTAAGAGATTTAGCAAAAATGATTTCTGGTTTTAATATTTCTCATGTTTTATCTTATATATATATATATATATATATATATATATATATATATATATATATATATATATATATTAATACAAATTTATAAATCATAATTGTAATTTCTCTTAAAATATCTCACACAGGTCGGAAATACTCACATTTTGGGCAAAAGCTGCGGTATTTAGACGTGTGGTAGGTTAAATAGGGTTTTCTAATGATTTGGTGACTTGGCCATGTTTTGGCGACAGTTGGCGAGATTCTTGGTAACTTGGTGTGAAATAGATATTTTTGGAAACATCCATTACCTAAGCTCTAGGACCAATATTTAGCGAGATAACTTAGAAACTCCCAGAACCTTGGCAAAACTGGTAGATTTCTCCATGAAGTCAAGTATAAATACCGCAGTCCGACATATTACAGAGGCAGTTTTGCAAAGACAGTCAGTGAGTGAAGACGATTAGTCGTGACTGCTAGTCTAGAGAAGCTGTTCTCTGTTTGAGGTATTTGAGGCCTGTGATTGGAAGCTGTTTCTCATTGTATCTGACGAATTGTGATTGTTATAGATGGAATTTCTTATATTTAGTGGAATTTTTACGAATAAAAGTCTTGTGTTCATTAAGTGATTGCTTTATTAAACTCTCAATCGACACGAACCCCGAAGAACCCAATTGATGGCAGCGGTGGGATTGAAGAGTTGATGCAATGTGTCATAAAAAATTCACATGGATTTAATGAAAAGTCTTCTCGAAAAATTAGCGAAGCAAATGACTAAGATGGAAGCTGGACAAGAAGTGATTGAAACTGAGATGACGAAAGAGATAAATTCTGGACATTAGGAGCTTAAAAAGGAACTTAAGAAGGGCATTGTAAGTGTTAAAGAAGAATTCTACAACATCATTCAGGAGATGATGAATGCAATGGAAGATAAGCTAACTTCAGTTGAAACTAAAGTTTTGGAGATAGAAGAAGGCGTTGAAGAGACATTAGACACTATGAATAAGGAGATTGTAAGCTTGAAGAAGCAAATGTAAAAGAGACATGAGGAATCAAACGTGGCATTTATGCCTTCACTAGCCACGATTAAACTTTCAACATTCGAAGGAAAATCATCTTTGCAAGTATACAACACCCAGTTTATCATGGTATCGGAATCTAATGGATGGAATCCCCGGGCCCAAGCTTTTCACCTGGCGGCGTCTTTAAGAGGAGACGCGGCCGACATTCTCGAGACTCTTCCGGAAGACAGAGGCGCGATTTCGAAGCCCAATCGAGTGCACTTGAGTTGCTTTTTGGAGAAAAGTGCACTAAAGAATATAGCAGACTACAGTTATAGTGCCGCTATAAAAAAGCGGGTGAAAATCTACAAGAATTGACTGCCGATATTCAGCGATTTTCCCATCTAGCATTTTCGGACTACCCAGGTGAGACACGCCAAGATCTGGCTCTCCATCACTTCATCGATAGTGTGCGGGATCCGGAGATACAGAAAACATTTAGACTCGCCGATGTCAAAGATATCGGATCTGCCTTAGTCTACGCACATAAGATAGAGGCTGCCCAGCAGGTTGTGCGTAAATACCGGCATTCAATCAGAGCCGTCTCTGCTACTGATACAGCCTATGATCTAAGAAAGCAAATTGAAGATCTGCGCAAAAATTCTGTTGCTTAGAATGGAGTAAAGGTGTCAGAAACACGAAAATTCAGTGTTGGACTTGCGGTGCAGTCGAACACGTCCGTAGAGACTGCTCGAAACCAAAAGATGGTGGAAATGAAAGCTGCCGATATTATTCTATAGTAGAGAAGAAATATCAATTAGTAAATCCATCGGTACCCCAAGTTGCTGTTTCACCGCCATTGAAACCAGACCCAGGGAGTGATAAAAGACTTAGAGAAACCCAAAAAAGACCCAGATATAAATCCAATTTTTGAGTTAAAAGAAACATCCAGTATAAGACCAAGTTGGCAGGACATCTCCATCTATAGTCCTGTTACTAAACAATACTGGGCTTTTTGGGACTGACTCCATATTAGAAATGGCGTGTTATACAGAAAATGGGAGTCCGATGATGGACATAATTTCAAATGGCAGCTTCTTCTTCCAAAATCAAGAATTTCAAATGTTTTAAAAGAATTGCATAGTAGCTCAATTGGAGGGCACTTCGGAGTAATGAAGACTACAGAAAATTCTAGAAATCCTCTATTGGAACAAAACTAAACAAGATGTAGAGAAATGGTGCCAATCTTGTAATGATTGTGCGTCACGTAAGGGACCAAAGAAACATAGCCGAGGAAGGTTGCAGTGGTATAAAGTAGGAGCACCTTTTGAACTGATAGCATTAGGCATTTTGGGTCTTTTAACACGATCGTCAAATGGCAATAAATGCATCTTAGTTGTCATGGACAACTTTATTAAGTGGCCAGAAGTGTTTTCAATTTCCGATCAAAAATCGAGAGGTTCTAGTGCAGAAATGGGTTTCCAGATTCGGCATACATTCATTCTGATTTAGGGACGAATTTCACCTCTGCTGTGTTTAAAATAATGTGTCAAATTCTCGGAATAGACAAGACGTAGATCATGCCATTACAACCACAATCGGACGGCATAGTAAAGAGGTTTAACCAAACCAACTTGAATAATTTCTCACTTATGGTTTCCAGAAATCAGCAAGATTGGGATTTGAAGCTACCACTGTTTCTGCTTGCATATAGCAGTGCTGTCCATGAGACTACCGGATATACTCCATCACAAATGCTCTTTGGTTGTGAACTTCGTCTCCTTTGTGATTTTCAGTTTGGTTGTCCACCGGATACATCTTCATTGCCAGAGGAATACATTCGAGACTTTCAGTCACGTCTTAAAGATGTCCATATCATCGCTCGAGACCGAATCAACCTGATGAATGAAAGAATGCAGACAAGGTATGACACAAGAGCGACAGGACATGAATTTCAGGAAGGTGACAAATTTTGGTTGTGGAACCCGATTCGACCTAAAGAACTTTCTCCAAAGTTGCAACCAACTGGGAAAGTCCCTACACAGTCCTAAAATGACTGAATGGCGTCGTGGTTCGTATAAGGAAATTATCTTCGTTAAAACCAAAGGTAGTAAGTACATTATGATAGATTAGCTCCTTATCGTAATATAAAGTAAAAGTTAGTAGACCATAGTCTCTGAAATATTATAGATAATTTTAATATTTTCTGTTTTTTTTTTGTATTTGTGTTTTTAGTTGTTTGTGTATGTAATGTGTTCTGTATCATCTTAAAATGTAAATTCTTTTATATTAAATTTGGCCTCCTATCAGGCGATTGTACTGCCCGGGATGTGCACTCCTTGAGAGGGAGAAATGTTACAAATTTATAAACAATAATTGTATTTGTCTTAAAATATCAGACAGATCGAAAATACTCACATTTTAGGCAAAAGTTGTGGTATTTAGACGTGTTGTACGTTAAAAACGGATTTTCTAATGATTTGGTGACTTGGTGATGTTTTGGCGCGACAACTTGGTGATGTTTTGGCGAGACAACTTGGTGATGTTTTGGCGAGACAACTTGGTGATGTTTTTGCGAGACAACTTGGTGATGTTTTTGCGGGACGACTGGGTGATGTTTTTGCAGAGACAACTTGGTGATGTTTTTGCGAGACAACTTGGTGATGTTTTTGCGAGACAACTTGGTGATGTTTTTGCGAGACAACTTGGTGATGTTTTTGCGAGACAACTTGGTGATGTTTTTGCGAGACAACTTGGTGATGTTTTGGCGAGACAACTTGGTGATGTTTTGGCGAGACAACTTGGTGATGTTTTGGCGAGACAACTTGGCGACTTGGTGTGAAATAGATACTTCTGGAAACATCCATCACCTAAGCTCTAGGACCAATATTTAGCAAGATAGTCTAGAAGCTTCCAGAACATTGGCGAAACTGGTAGATTTCTCCACCAAGTCATGTATAAATACCGCAGCCCGACATAGAAATGAGGCAGTTTTGAGAAGACAGTCAGTGAGTGAAGACGATTAGTCGTGACTGCTAGTCTACAGAAGCTGTTCTCCGTTTGAGGTATATGAGACCTGTGATTGGAAGCTGTTTCTTATTGTATCTGAAGAATTGTAGCTGTATAGTTGTGATTATTACAGCTAGAATTTCTTATGTCTAGTGGAATTTTTACAAATAAAAGTCTTATGTTCATTAAGTGGTTGCTTTATTCAACTCTCAATTGACACGAACCACGAAGAGCGGTACAATATAAATGGCACATTTATTTACTATCTATAAAATAGAAAAGTGCGATTGTTTTCATTAATTTTAATATCGTAATTTATTGTGCTTGTATTTTATTCTTTTATAAAACTTATAAAATTTTTTTGAAACAAATTTCTTATTAAAGTTTTAACTTAGTTCATTTAAAAATAGTAAACTAAATTATTTCAAAATTTTAGACCTTCTCTTCGATTTAACAATTTTATGAATTGAGATATTATTTATTTCAAACATTTCCCATTCCTAAATGTGCAAAGTTAAAATATCAGGAGTAATACACAAAGGTGAAATATATAGTAGACTTTTCTGAAGAAATTGTCTAGAAATTTTAAAAACTGGTTTTGAAATAGAAATTTAACCAGAATGAAAATATGACTTGTATTACAGCCTGATTAACTTTTATTGAAAACATTGATCTTTTCTAAGTTGACCACACACACACAGTTTATAATTACAGAGAATAATAAAACAAAAAAAAATGCATTATATCTGCGTAAACAGTTATATGGACATAATATAAAATTAATTTACAGCAAAAATATATCCTAATTAATCGATTAATATTTTTTTAAACATTTTAGTGACTTTCATTAAATATCTTAAATCTAATCGTTATTCAAAAATCTTAGAAATAAGTTTTTTTCTTTTTAGTTCTTTGTTATCAACACAAATTGTTGTATCATGAAAAGTTACAAGATATTTTATCATCATTGATAAGAAATATCAAAGTTAAGTGAGAGGTTCATAAACTATTTTATCTCTCAGCGATATGAGGTTGTCTGAAAAAATAAGAAAGGAGAGAAAATTTCGAACATTTATTTTCTTATAAACGACATATATTTTGAAAATTCATTGTTTTAAAATCTTTTCATATGTAAGAGTATATCACTGCTGATTAACCTGGAACACTTTACATTTCTTAAAGCAACACAAGCCACTAAGCCTATTGATGATAAAGTAACTATTTTCAAGAAGCCCGATACAGAAGGAGCGTATCTCTCTGCAAAAGTTATCTCGAATGGTTGGGGTACTACATCCTGCAAATAAAATAAAAGAAATTGATAAGTAGTTTAGACTATAAAATTTAATTGAAAAATTAAAGAAATCAGATAATGAATTTTTTTATTGGAGCAAATATTTCGCACTCGAAGAAAATGTTGATAAATTAAATATTAATAGGGCAAAATATTTCAATAAAGTTCCTTGGAAATATATGAAGGAATCATGAATTGTTATTTAATTTTTTGAATAAAGGTGATTTGTGGATTTTAGTAATTTATTCTGCTCTAATATGTTTAAAAAGATTCTTATAGAAAATTTACCCCAGACAGTATGTTCATAAGTTTTATTGAAATGTACTCAATATCAAATTTTTTTTACATTAATTTTTTCCAAATTTAGGTAAATAAATTTTAAATTTAGAATTAATTAAAAAAATACTGATTTTTTTTAAAAAAATTGCACTTTTAATTATTTTTTTTCAATTTTATAAAATAAAAAATAAAAATGTCAATAGTTAAATTTGAGAGCAATACACCTGAATGTATATTTTATACATAAAATTCCATATGCTTTTGTATGTAAAACAACTTAGATCAGTTATTGATGCATTATTTATGGCAACTTAGATTATTAATGGTTTTGTGTCAAGGTAAATTACATTTAAGGAAGTTGAAAGCTAAATCTTAATGTCACTTTTCTTAATCAAAGGTTTTTAGGTTATACATCAAGACGCAATTTGATTTTTAAATCTATACATCTTTATCAAAGAAATTTTAATATTAAAATTAATTAATTTACTTATATTCTCAAAATAAGCAATTAAAATTTATTGATTATATGAATTTAAAATTATTCTTGGAGAGATGAAGAAAATTTAAACCGATGATGTGCAAGCAAATAATATACATTTATCAAGGCATATGAAAACTTTATTATAAAAGACATATGGTAACTTTATTTCTGTACACTTTTTAGATACGTTATTATATAAAGTACTATTATAAGATTTCTATTTCCTCGTCATAATCTCATTCATCTGCCATGACACAGAAATAAGACGTTATTTTTCAAGAATGAAGACTACCGGCTCAATCTTGCGGAAAATAGACACATCTGATTGGAAGAGTTCAAGATTTTATCTGTTATTGATACTCATAACTCTTGGACGAGCCAAACTCGTTAGCCGAAGGATACTAAATTAAGTCGGAAGAGCGAGTCTTTAGTTAAACCAGAGCATCATGAAGGTGAAAGTTCGACTTTGCTCTAGTCGAACTTTCACCTTCATGCGACTAGCTCTAAGACTGCTCCGATAGATGGCACCACTAGATTTTCTACTCTCTTAATTTTGACATTGATCTCGAGGGGGAGGAAATTTTCTCAATTGCATACATGGTAACTACTCAAAAACAGATCACAGGACTTTCGAGTCCATAGATTTAACGAGTACGTGTACTCGGTGGATATTTTTTGGCATTGGAAATGGAACCCACACCTTCCGAAAGGAATGCCAGTGCCCTAAGCACTAGGCTACCATGACTAACGTAATGTGAGTAGTTGAAGGGAAAAAGCGAAAAAAGTCTATTCATTCTGAGTATTGTGAAATTTTTGCACCCTGGAAGGTAGATGAAAACGCACTTTAAGAATCCAACTTCACTTCAAACATTTATTTTTCGATATTCATGAATATAAAACACTATCCATTCTGATGCATCGTATTTGTGTTTTTAAAATGATTTAAGGCAGAAATATATCGGAGTAAGGATTTTCAAAACATTAAATCTCAATACGGAATGTGAATGTAATGAAATTTTGCTTTGAGGAGGATATGGAACTCGCTTAAAGGATTCTATTTTTTGATATCGGTATTTTAGTCAATTTCTTATCATGGTAGAAGCTTAAAAAACTTTTATTTTTATCGAAAAATAAATTTGCAATTTGGATTTATACGCATGTATTTAAAAGTGGCTCGACCAAGTAAAATATCATTCAGTGAATAATATACATAAAACAAATAAATTTAAAAGATTGAAGCGATTAAAATGAATTATAATTTTTCAAATTTTTATACGAAAAAAATCAATTGATTTCGCAAAGCTAAAATTTTTTTTGAAATCCTAGTGTTACATAAAATAGCGTAAATTTTATATTAAAAACCATTTAAATTTTCAAAACTAGTATATTATTCTTTCAAAATATAAAATTTTAATTGTAATTTTGCGTTATGAAAAAGCACATACATTAATATCATAAAGAAAAACAAATTAATTAGTTTTTAGAAAGGAGTTTATAATATTGTGTGCAAGAAAATTATCTAAGCAAAAATTTTGAAAAATTAAGTGTTATAAAGTTTTGACAATATATGAAAATGGAAATAAGAAAGATATGTAAACATTTTAAATTACTATTCATTAAATAAAAGTGATTTTTATGGAAAACATCGAAGATTTTGGAGAAAGAGTAACTTATATTAGCTCGAAATATAAATAAATTTTCATAATTGTAACTAAAGAGAACTTATCTGATCGTAAAACAACACCACATATAATTAAAATTGTGGGACATACAACAATTTGGCTTACACGAAGAGAGAGATTAAATTTGAATGTTGTCCTTCGGAAATTAAAACCAAATATTTGTTTATCTTTTTACAATCCACTTTAAAATTTATTTCTTTAACTTTATATATATATATATATATATATATATATATATATATATACACATATATATATATATATATATATATATATATATATAAATATATATATATATATACCTTTTCCTTCCATTTATAAATTTGATTTGTTGCGCTTGCCTTGCTAGGATTTTAGTACGATGACGGGATTTTAGACATCGTATGTCAAGAAACGCTTAAAGTCTTGGATGTTTTAGTGACAATTGCAACAGCTCTGTGTGTGTGTGTGTGTGATCGGGCTTTTAAATTTAACTTTATTGAATATCTGATGGGTTGGGTCTATAACGCTTTCAACAAAAATCTAAGATATAAATAACTTTTTTAAATTGTCTCCCCTATTACCTTACTTTCATATTAAAAATGGAAACTACTATTATATTTCAAAACTTATAAAGCGCATTTTTTTAAGTGCCACTTATATTCATAGGTGTTTCTACTATTTTGTTAACCACGTGTATATATACAAATTTAATATCTTTTCTCAGAAAAGATTTTTATTTTTAATAAATTAATATTATTTGTTAAAATTATTTTTGTAAGTTGTTATCTGAATAAATTGGAAGAACAAACAATAATCTTTGTTGAAATTTAATTATATTGAACTTACTTCAGATTCCGGCTCTTCTTGGAATATTTGATCACGCCTGATTTTGCCCATTTTGTATAGGATTTCGCGAGCAGCTCTTTCTCCCGCCTCGATGGCCCCTTCCATATACCCAGACCAGTACACAGCTGTTTCTGTACCGGCGAAATATACTCTATCCACCGGAGTACGCAATGCCCTGAAAATGATACACACTACTTTTAAATAATTACAGTACAATTCGATACAGTTGTATTTCAAAAAACATGTATAATAGTAATTTGATTTGAAATAAACCTTTAGTGGAATAACTATTGATTCTTCGATTGTAAGGCTGAAAGAGGAAGATTTCATTGCGAGTTATAAATGTAAATTAAATAATTATACCGTATCTAAATCTAAATCTGAATAGCTTAAAATATATAAATTTAATGTTAAAAAAATTTGTTTCTTACAACTAATAACCTGTAAATTTAGCATAAATCATCAAAAATTTCCAGTAAAATACATTAGATTTGCTTATAAAATTAAAAATACAAATCAATTAAATGGAAAAATACATAAGGCCTATGAAAATATTTTATATTTTAATAAATATATTTCATAAAATAAACACTGGTGACATAAGAGAAATCATTTGCTTCAATCATATAAAGTATTGGAAATGTGTAGAACTTAGACAAAATATTATTTTTTTCTGAATTAAAAAATGGAAAGAAAAAAACGTATGAAAAAAGAATGTAAAGTGTCATGATTAAAGACAGCGAGAAAGTTAAAAAAAAGTTGGTAAAACATTTCTCAAACGATAGATATAAAGCTTTGACTTGAACAGCAAAAGACATTCTTAATTCCCAAAATGACAGCATTGTATAATTATTCAAATTGATTTTGGCTTAATTGAAATTAACTAAAGTAAATTAGATATGAAAACCCAAGCTTCTAATCAAAAATGTTCTTTATTGTTGAAAAAAATATTCGAACCAAAAATGTTCAAACTTAAATGTTTTTGTTACATCTGAGTGGCAATCACATCGCCGCTTTGCTATCAGCAAAAAAATTTGCCAAGTTGGTCGATTGAGAGTTCTCCCTTTTTTTCTTGAGCTATGTGAATATGACTTTAAAAAGTGATTTTTCTATACTATTCATGATGAATAACTTAAAAATTCTTCTATTAACGCTGTGTTTTTAGATTGTCTCTCATAAGGAGTCAAAGAACTTTTAAAATATTTAATTAACATAACAATAAAGTGAAGATAAGAATATTAAGATGGTAATTTTAGACGCAATATGAATTTATTGATAGCTATTAAATTTGGTTACAATTCTATTTCATAAGATTTCAATGACGTCGAAATGTAGTATGACAAGTAATGTAAACTGCGCTATTTAAGATTACCTGCAATAATTTTCCCAGTAAAATTTAAATATTTACTTCACTCTTTGGCAGCTAAATCTATTAATCTATTTATAAGGTAAAGGGTTAATTTTTTCAAGTGATAAATTTGTTTCTTTATACACTAAAAATAAAATATAGTTACTTGTTGCAGAGTTGAAAATTAAATAAGTTTTACGTCTTTAAATAAATTATACTAAAGTATTTATGATTAAATATGCTTTAAAATTTAAATACAATTTTTGATATGAAATTAAAAAAATATTTAATCGTTATCTAACGCATTTTATATAAATTCCAATAATGTTTGAGTTTTCTGATAAGCAACCAATGCTTTTTTCGTTTATTTTACATTTTTAATCTATTTATTAATGTATACAGATATTTTTGTGTGATTGTGTATTGGCATACTTTCTTGAACTTAGCCCAAAATGGGCGCTATCTGTTGACAGAAAGCTATTGGATAGAAGTTTTCGTAATTTTGAACTCGGACCAATCCGAGGACCGCCAGTGGACACTTGGAAATTTTTATGATTTTGAAATTTGTATTCTTATAGAAAATGTTACATTTCGCAAAATGCAAACTGGTAGATATCATTTTAAAGAGAATTTATTACTGAATTCAATACAAAACACAAAATCCAATTATTTGCAATATAAAAAAGTTATATGTACTTTAATATAAATAAAAAATACAGTTATGAAGTGGTTTGTAATGTCTAGCATTCCTGGCCAATCACTGAATACCAATCACAAATGTTAGTAACTGGCAGTAGAAGCTGACATTGTTTACGCTTGACACATTTCATTATTTTGCTTTGTTCTGTAGAAGGATGACTTATTTCTTATACACTGCAATTACAAGTAAGAATTTTTGTAAAAATTTTTAATATTTAGTCAAGATGCAATGACATCAAATAAAAGAGTAGATTGGACACCTAGAAAGAGATGTAACATCATTGTGTTACGAGAAAGTGGTTTTCCGTTTGCTGAAATTGAAAGACAGGTGGGTGGTTCAGAGTCTACATCTGGAGTCCGAAAGTTTTGTTTACGATATCAGGAGACAAATTCAATAAAAAAACAAGAAGGGAAAGGCAGAAAAAGGTGTACCACATTTATTAATGACAGAAGAATAAAAAGACAATGTCTCCAATTAGAAAAATGTCATCAGCGGCCATCAGAAGTGATCTGAATGATGCTGGTGTTTCTGTCAGTTCAAGAAGAATCAGGAGAAGATTAACAGATGTTCGACTGAGAGGTAGAATTCCACGAAAAATGCCTTATCTTAATTTTCAGCAACGGAAAAAAAAAAAGACTACAGTGGCCAAAGGAACACATTAATTGGACAGATGATCAGTGGTCACAAGTTATATGGAGTGATGAAACTAAGCTATCGTTATTCGGTAGTGATGTGCGAAAATATGTAAGACGTAGAATAGGAGTAGAACTACATCCTGATTGCATTCAAGAAACTGCGAAGAACCCAGTTGGTGTTATGATTTGGTCATAACACTAACTGGGTGTTATGACCAAATCAATGCTGACCAATCTTCGATGGTCAGCAGATGGTATTGATCAACTTCATGGCGTCGATGGGACACTGAATGCAAGAAAATACATTGACACAATTCTAGAACCAAAATTTCTACCTTCCATCAGAAATTTCTTTCCCAACAATGCTTCGTTTATTTTTCAGCAGGATTCGGCTCCTTGCCACACAGCCAAAATATCGAAAGAGTGGTTTCGTACAAAGAGCATTAAACTGTTGTCATGACTAGGAAACAGTCCTGACCTCAATCCTATCGTAAAATTTGTGGCACCGTTCGAAAACTCTTGTCCGAATGAGGCACTCATCAAATAAAAGGGAACTAATTGAGGCTATAATTGTTTCCTGGTATCTTGTAATAACGAAAGAAGACATTAAAACTTTTGTCAGCTCAATTAAACGTCTATGTGAAGCTGTAATCAAAAATAAAGGGTACTCTACTAAGTACTGATAACTCACTGCAATCATCACTATCTAATCTATATCGATAACTATTATCGTTTAACTTTTTTGTATAGCAAATAATTTAATTTTGTGTTTTGTATTGAATTCAATAAAAAATTCTTTTTAAAACGATTTATAGAAGCTTGCATTTTGTGAAACGTAATGCTTTTTATAAGCATACAAAGTTCAAAAAACATAAAAATTTCCAAAAGTGTCCACAATTTTAGCCATCAGTGTGTATATATATATATATATATATATATATATATATATATATATATACTCACACACACGCACACCACACACTTTCGAAAATTAAGCATGAAGATGTAAAATGCAAAATAGTCACCAAATATTGTTTTAATTGATACAAAATTCGTCAGGAAAATAGCATTTATAAATACACGCGTATAAATTAAATCAATAATTATATGTAGATATTAAAAGTATTAAAGTTAACAGATAAGGACATACTAGAGATTTAAACAGAATTGCATATAAAGTGAAAATAAACAGCATAAAATGAAAAAAAAAAGGACGTTAATAGGGTATGTGATCCCCCCTCATCTGTATACGAAATTTTCACCTTTTGACTATGCTTTCAATTAGGGAGTCATCCTCTGCAGAATTAAGCAATAGCCATTCTTCTTTTAGAGAAGTTTCCAGCTCAATAAGAATGACTAGAGGTGAGAAATGTGAAAATACAGCACGGCTGAGAGCATCCCAAA
Organism: Latrodectus elegans; assembly: GCA_030067965.1. Classification (NCBI taxonomy): domain Eukaryota; kingdom Metazoa; phylum Arthropoda; class Arachnida; order Araneae; family Theridiidae; genus Latrodectus; species Latrodectus elegans. The sequence goes on from CM057815.1 coordinate 38,957,159, forward strand.
GATTTTCGATGGGATTAAGGTCTGGAGAATATGTTGGCCACGCCATTCGTGCAATCCCTTTTTTCTCAAGATAGTCATCAACGATGTCATCTATATGGGAATGTGCGTTATCGCCCATTAAAACAAAAGTTGGACAAAATGCTGCAGCGTACAATCTCACAATGGGTTCTAGGAATTCATCCGATACCGGATAGCCGTCACAGAACTCCGTTTAAAAATGTGCAGATATATTAATGAAATCCTTGCCCACATCATAATGCTTCCGCCTCGGAATGCATGATGTTCGGTGATGTTTTGGGGTTAATTGTGTGTTCCTTGTTCACGCCATATCCTTATACGCTTGTCTTCTGTCTCCAGAGCAAATCTTGACTCATCAGTAAACATTACATTGCCACAGTCGGACACAGTCCAATTGACATATTCCCGGCACCACTTTAAGAATGCACCTCTTGATTTGACGATAAAACAAACACAAACTCGACGTAAACTAACTGCTGATATCACAATCTAACCATATACGTCACACGTGTGGAGGCCAATCTACGATTCTGCTTGGCTAAAATCGCAATATATCGATCTTCAGCGTGATTTGTAATCCTTTGGCGATCGGCTACGGACCTTCGGACAACTGTCTGTCTGGTTTGGAATTGTTTCCATAAACGTGAAATTACAGAATGATGAACGCTGAAGAAAAGAGCAACATCTGAGATCGACTGTCCTGCTTCAATGTGCCCCACAGCACGCCAGCGCTCAGAATCTTTCATTCGTCTACTGGAAGTTATAGAAACCTGTATGTCTTGCAAACAAATTGTAAGAAAGTTTTGAACAACTTCTATCAGCACTTACAATCAACTTCTGTAACCCTTCATAAAGCTGGTATCTTATAAGACTGCCCTTTTTGCATATTTCTTGACGTGAAAGCGCGATTTTCTGTTACCTAACATATTTCCATACTTCCATCTACCTCTACAGCGATTTGTATCCTTTTCAATTCTGTTTGGGTTCCAGAACGGAAATTAGCATTTTCATCTCCGTGCTTAACTTTTGGATGTGAGTATGTGTGTGTGTATATATATATATCTATATATATAATTTTATAAAAAAATATATAAATTAAAATATTAGAAGAATAAAATTTATAATTAAGAGGAATTTACAAAAGTATTTTGATGTGAAGAACTGACCTGCCATATCGAGTGAAAAAACCAGGTGGGTACATGGCTGTATAGCATCCACCCGAATACTGCTCTTCCATCCAATTCTTTTCTTCGTAATGAATGGGCTGAAAAAATAAAATTTTTAAATAAAAGTAATGTAAGTTAATTACTAAAAATAAAGGCGTTGAAAAATGTTTGTAATTTCGCTAGATCATTTTTGATATATTCCAGAAAACATTGCTAATGATTTTTTTTTATTTTTTATTTTGAGATTTATTATTTTACAAATAGAAATTTTAGTATGATCATCATTTTTTTACTGAAGATATTTTATTAAGCTACGCATTTCTTAATTATAACATATTTTTATGCTATTTTGATTTTTTTAAAACTTTCTTTTATCAAAATGTTTTATTTCATTTTACCAGTAGAACCCATTTTACATTAAAATAATCTCGTCAATTTGTTTTGATATAATGATAAAACCGTAAATCTAATGTAATGGTAACAGAGAACAAAGTTAAGTAACAAGAGAAATTTGGTTTTAATGTGCTATTTAAATGAAATAGACAACATTAGTATTTTATCTCACGTGTATAAACAAATCTAAATTCGCCATCAGTACCAGATAGTTGTTCCTTATATGCATTTATAATTTTGGTGAATTGATATTGACGTGTTATATCCTATATATACCTTTCTGTATTTCCATATTTCATAAATGTTTTACAACAAAGGTAAAATTCAATGAAATAAAACCATATGTTTTAAATCTTTTCACAAATTGATGAAAGTAGCATGTATACAAAAAATAATTACGATTCGTTATCGGAAACCTCTCTCAAATTGGATGTTGATTAAATTTATTAGCAAAGTCTATAAGTAAAATTTAAAATATAATTAAATACCATAAAATATTATTTTTTTAAGTACATTAAATCTTCTATTTTTTTATTACAGTACTAAAGCAACATTTAAATTGGAGTTATCAATTAATGTTATAAGTTACATTTTAGAGGTAAGGTCGCGAAGCATTTGTCAATATAAATATTCCATAAAACCTGCCCTTCATTTTGAGACCACTTCTAATTTTTGTGTTACTCTTTTTTTTTTATCAGAAATCAAAATTTCTTTTTTTAATTTCATCTTTTCATCAAAACTAATTATTTAATATAAACTTAATATCAATGAAATGTTAAAATAAGATGAAATAACTTTTTAAGCAAAAATCAAGTTATGAATGTCCAAATATTGCAGGAAGATAAAAATTTGCAATTTGTCTAAGCAATTTAAATGAAAAATTTACAGTAAAATTGTTACTTACTTTTTGATAAACTTTAATTTTTAGACAGTATAAGTTAATTCCATATTGCTATTACAATGGAAAAAGCCAAAATTCATCGATGACTACTTTTTTTTGTGATACATGCCGAGTACCATAGTTCAATATTATAATAATTTATACTATTAGTTAAAATTATAAGTTGTCGTGAAATGAATTGAAATATATTTTAAACTAGAACTTTACCAATGTAATTTTCACCCTATTTTTATAAAAAATATTTTTTGGAACGCTTGAAACTTTCTCTTAACTAATATTAATAAATAAATTATAATAGTGATAATTTTACATAGCACTTTAAAATAAGTAATTAAATATGAAAATGAAAATTTATTCATTAATTGATATTAAATATTTACAATGTTAAGTATAATTTAAATTACATTTTATATAATGAAATGAAAATATAGCTTTTTTATTTTACATATTGGGTATATTTAAATATTAAAAATAAGTTTGTCTTATTCATTTTATTTGTTAAAAAATTTAATTTTAGCTCTCACTTTTAAGGCTTCGGGGCAACCTGTGGCTTCGGCCAAGCTTCGAGCAAGAATACTTTTTCTCTCTTCAGCACTTTTATCACAAATCTTTCTACACTTGTCAGCTAAAATAAATCTGATGCAATAGAAAAGTAAAATTATTGAATGTTTATTGTACATTTGGTTAAGTCATTTCAAAAATATTTTGATTATAACGGAATCTAACATAGTATATGAAACACACTGATTTTGAAATTCGAATCATTAACTTAAATTTATATTTAACAAATTATTTTCTGTTCCATTTTATAAAATTAGAGAGTTAATATATTATTGACAATTCTGGTTGGAACCTAGTAATACTCGAAAAGTATATCATTATATTTTATAAGAGTAAATTATCTATGTATTCAAGTTCCATTATCATGTAATACATTCACTTAGATTTTGAAAATATATTCAAAAAGATTGAAAATAGCAACTATAAACATCAATATTTTTATGGAAGAAATGTATATAAATTCATTGTGGTCAAGTAATTAAAATGTTTCATTTTCATAATTCAAAAAATTACATTTGATGCTTGTGGATATATATATATATATATATATATATATATATATATATATATATATATATATATATATATATAAATATATATATATATATATATTTATATATATATATATAAATGTATATATATATGTATATATATATATATATATAAATATATATATATATATAAATATATATATATATGTATATATATATATATATATATATATAAATATATATATATAAATATATATATATATATATATATATATATATATTATATATATATATATATATATATATATATATATATATATATATATATATATATATATATATATATATATATATATAAATATATATATATATATATATATATATATATATATATATATATATATATATATATATATATATATATATATATATATATATATATATATATATATATATATATATATATATATATATATATAACTGATTGATTTATATAATTTAATGTTGTGGAATTTTGTGAATCACTTTTTTAAGATAATATGAAAAATATATCATTATTTTATTTAATTCTATATACTTGCTATATTTATAATAATTTTATTAATTATAACTTAAAGTACAAATTTTTTTATTATAACGAAATTAAAAATATTTTATTCAAAATTCTCCAATTTGGCTCTGCAAATTAGTCTAACTTGGAAAAGTGAAATGGACGAAATAAATCTATAGTAACTATTTCAAAAATATCAATTCTTTTACAAGTTTTTATTTTATTAATTATAATTATATAGGAAAAATTGGAACAAACAGGGATATAATACTCATTATTTTTTTAAATTTAAATTAGTTGGAGCATTTTCTTGGCCCTTATTGGGTTTTTTAAGCAATTCTAATTCATATAAGTACCAAGAATATTTTGCGATTCAAATCAAAATTGGGGGAAGAAGTTTATATATATATATGTTTCGAAATTAAAGTATCAAAATTAAATTTAATTGAATCAAAATTTCTTAACGCTGTAGGAAACTTTTATTTATATAAACGAATGTTTGAATTATATGTCTCCCACATGTTTTTCTTGTCACTTAAAATTAGACAAATTGTTGTTTTGGATTGAATTGTTTATAGTTTTTAATCATGATAAGAACTTTTTATAATGAAGAATATAAGAAAATAATAAGATAAAAATTTCAATTTTACATGAATGATTGTGTCATAATCAAGGAATTTTAACTTTCCTTAAATTCAAGTACTATGGAAATATTTTTTTAAAATTCAATTTCGATAAGATTCATTAATATACATTATATTACGTCCTCTTAATTACACTTTTGCTGTTATTAACCGTGTCAGATCAATGATCTCTGATGCAATCATTTAAGGAAAATCAATCCTTTTCACAGATCAATGATGGTAAATTATATATTATTCACAGCTATATGATGCTTTAAAAGTTAGGATAGGATTCGAAGAATGAAGTGATGAAGGTAAGCGGGGTAATGAACACCCAAAGTGTGGCTCTTGTTTTATACTTTCCAATGGTTTTAATGTAATGGTTTCCACTGTTTTATTATTTTATGTGCATCCCAAAAGTAAAGAAACCCTAACCCACAAATAGGTGACTAAAATAGATTTACTGCAAATACGAATCAGACTTTATGTATTTAAAATGATAATTCTGAATATGGTCATATTTTACATAACAAATGTTTTTAAATATATTAAATTTATATTGAAATGGAGGTTAAAAATTAATGTTTTTTAAACTTTCTTTTAACATAAAATATTGATTCTGAGAATTAGGCTTAAGATAAATTCACAAGAATTCAAACAATTTATTATGTATCTTTTAACGGAAAGTACATTTTTGTAAATATTTGTTAAGTTTTAAACATTTTATTTAAATAATGGTCACATTTGAATTTTTCTTATTTTTAAAACTCGTAATTTTTTCATACTATAATAATAGTTGAGAGTATCACTCAATTGAACATAAATGATATTTTTTTTTGACAAATTTTAGTTGCAATGCGAAAACAATTATTGAGTGATATTTCTCACGAAAGTACTTTTTATCTATCAATAATTGAACAATGAAAAATTTATAAACCACAATGATATAATATTGACGATATACACATGTGTCCATAAATTAGGGATAATTTAAAAGCACACGAAAATTGAACATGGGTAGAAATGCCATACATATGGTCAAGGATTATATATAAATTACAGAAAGGTACTTGATAATACCAAGCGTACACCACAATGACGAGGGCATAAGAGAGGAATGTGTGAAGACCTGTGGCAAAGATGGAAACAGGTTCATAAATAGTCTGTATGGCACTCAGTGCTTCGAACGCGTAGGTATGAGACAGAGGACTCATGTGGACCATCATCCACATGGGTTCTCTGTCTCATACCTTTATGTGGTAGAATTAACAGTTATCTGAAATGCGGGCATGCAAGGATGGCAGTAGCTGCGGAGCTTGGAATCACCCAAGCAGTGGCTAAAAACAGGTTCATAAATAGTTCAACAGGTTCATAAATAGTCTGTATGGCAACAGGTTCATAAATAGTCTGTATGGCAACAGGTTCATAAATAGTCTGTATGGCAACAGGTTCATAAATAGTCTGTATGGCAACAGGTTCATAAATAGTCTGTATGGCAACAGGTTCATAAATAGTCTGTATGGCACAACAGGTTCATAAATAGTCTGTAGGCAACAGGTTCACAATAGTCTGTAGCACAATGCTTGAACGTAGGTATGAGACAGAGGACTCATGTGGACCATTATCCACATGGGTCCTCTGTCTCATACCTTTATGTGGTAAAATTAACAGTTATCTGAAATGCGGGCATGCAAGGATGGCAGTAGCTGCGGAGCTTGGAATCACCCAAGCAGTGGCTAAAAACAGGTTCATAAATAGTCTGTATGGCAACAGGTTCATAAATAGTCTGTATGGCAACAGGTTCATAAATAGTCTGTATGGCAACAGGTTCATAAATAGTCTGTATGGCACTCAATGCTTCGAACGCGTAGGTATGAGACAGAGGACTCATGTGGACCATTATCCACATGGGTCCTCTGTCTCATACCTTTATGTGGTAGAATTAACAGTTATCTGAAATGCGGGCATGCAAGGATGGCAGTAGCTGCGGAGCTTGGAATCACCCAAGCAGTGGCAACGGTTCCATGAAAATGGAAATGCCAGTAGACGTTACAGTAAAAATTTCCCCTGAGTAACAACACCGAATAAAAGCCAATATTTGGCCGTAACCACTAAAAGAAACGCAGCACAGCAGTAGACTTTATGCCTCAGCTATCGTCAGCTACAAATATGACCGTTTCAATACAAACCGTGTGTAGACGCTTAGAACAGTAAAGTTTATATGCTCACAGGCATGTTATATGAGTTTCACTCATGAAAATTCGCTGACGACAATGGTTATCCTGGAGTAGGGAATATACAAATTAGTCACAATCACTGTAGTTTTGTGTTATGTTTTCCAATAAAGTTTAGCTTGCAGTCCGATTCAAGTAGGACTTTCATAAGAAATATGTCAGATACTCAGTGCTACCAAAACACATTACAGAACGCCAATGTTACAGTGGTGAAGAAGTGCTCGTTTTGGGGGGGGGCATTATACTGTACTTCATAATGTTCAAATTGTAAACATGGCAGGCCAAATTTATCGGGATATCATTCTGGAAAAACACGTCCATTTGTTAAGGGTACCTTCAAAGTTGAATTTGTGTTTACAAATGACAACGCCCATCCACACCGTTCGAACATCTTCAAAGACTGCTTTCAACTGTAGGTTATCAGCCACATAGAATAGTGAGATAACCTCCGATTCTAGTCTTGTGAGAATGCTAGATCGTCTGCGACATAGCATTCTCTCAAGACTTGGTTCCAATGGAGAATGTGTAAAACATGCTTGGTTGACAAATTAACAATAGAAAAAAAGATTGCTTTTAAAAAAATGTGTTACCCTATTGTGCATAACGCAAAAGTGTTACCCTAAAATGTGTTACCCTATAATTGCAGGATGGCTACCATCTGGCTTCGTATCATCCAAAGTATAGAACATGGGATGATTTTCACCTCCCTGTATCAGCATGGATCCACAAAATCCTGAAAGAAATTAAAATAGTAAATGAATATTACTTGTACAGGTTTATGCTCTAAATTAAATAAAATAAGCTTAAAATTAACTATAGGAAAAAAGATTTGAAAAAATAAGTAAAAATAAACTACGAAAACCAAATTTGAGTGATCCAGTGTCATATTTAGACATGATTTAAAAATATACTCTCCATGTTGATAAAATTTAAAAAAATGGATTTGAAAATGTGAAATTAATAACTAATTCAGTGTGCCACGTTAATTAATTAGTGGCACGGTGACTTGCCTCTGCATTCCATCTGAGAACTAATTTTGAATAATTACTTCTATACTGTTACTTACCTAAGAAAGCTTCTCTCATTGCACTATTCCTTTAATTTACTTTAGAAAATGAAAAAAAAATTAGGAAAAATTATGTAAAATAATTACTTTCTTTAAGGGTTAAAAATTGGCTTCGTTTGATTTTCTTTCATTTAGATTGAGAGAGTGTGTAATATGTTCCAGATTTTATAAGGGAGGTGCAGTGTAACAGGACTCTTCGTGGTGCACCCTGGGTAACGCTAAATCTGTTACAGCCTTCGTCTTTCTCTTGCAGTCTTTTTCTTAATGAAGGCATCTTCAACTTCTAAACGGGTTATCCATCACCAGCGAAAAATTTATTACAAAGAGAATGCAGTTGATGCCTCTTGGAGGACCCTGCTGAGCTCATGTATCCCCAGAGATCTACCTAGGACTATAGGGGTTTCCTTCTTCAGGTTACTTACTGGGCATGATTTTCTCCAGAAACATCTATAGCACATAGGGCTTGTGGATTCACCCGACTGCATTTTATGTAGGGAACATGTTGACATGGATGGCAAGCATCTTTGGAAATGTTCTTTCCTCCAGGAAGCCCGCACTTTTTCACATTTCAAGACGCTCTCCACTCCTGGAGATACTTCCTTTCTTTATTGGACTGAAAGACTTATTATTCTCGAAAGAGCCAACATAAGGACGTAATTTAAAGAAAATATTTTATAAGATTCTGTTTGTTATGACTATGACTTAGAAATTGCTTTTTTAAGGATTATATAATATTGAAAAATTTGTAATTTAGGATCTCTCTGTTCTTTGTAATTATTTAGCTATCATTTTATATTTAAAATATTTTTAAGTTTGAAAAATACTGTACATATTCTCTTTGTTGAAAACATCATCATTGCTAAATCCCGTAATTTAATTCTTTTATAATAACGATTCGAGCACTTAATTTATATTTTAACGTGATTCTATACTTTAGTTACGTTTTGATTAAATGAAATAATTACCTTTTTCTCTCCAGAATGGATGGGAGTAGTAAATTATGACTTTCATGACTGATCCCATCGGCATTCTCTGCATCAATTGGTTCCGCAATGGGGGTAGAGGAGGGGAGAAGTGGATCTTCATTTGCAGAATGGGCTGCAAGGCTAGAATCACGTACTTTGTCTGTGAAAAAGAACTAATTGGAAATCTGACTAAAAGACTACTATTGTGATTTACTTTGAAAACATTTACCTTTTCCAAAATGCAAATTTGTACACTTAATTGTTTAATACCTTAGAGATTTATTATGCAAAACGTTTTACTGCTAATTGCTTATCAACGTTTTCTTGAAAGTGAAGATTTTAATGAATATTTAGGCTTTACATTACGAATATACAATAGTCATGCTAATATTTTAAAGTATGTTTTCATTCTCTATATTTTATCAAAACTGTCTTTTATACACTTTAGTGTATAAAAGATAGAGAATGAAAATACAGTACTTTTTGAACGTATATGTACTTTACGTGGATTTTTAAAGAAACACCTATGCATAGGTCATTCATCTATAACAAATTTCATTTCAAATATTTAACATAAAGTTTACTAAAAACAACAAAGTGATATGCTAAATTTTTTTAAAATCAAATTAAACTATATATAATGTTATTTTAATCATAAACGTTACTTTATGCTTTTTTTAAATATTTACAATCGTATCAGCACATTTATTTTAACACTACTCCTTTTAAAATTAATGAGCTATTTTCCTTTTGTACAGCTATTTTAAACATATCAGTCAATTATATTTTCCCTTTTTTCCCCTAGTCATCATCTAATGAAATCTCCATCATTTTAATTTCTACTCGTATCATTAGAGAAATATTTAGGCAGATATTTCAGTTGTTGGCTTTCTTCTTTAGAATGTAATATCAATGACAATATATTATTAAAAATGCAATTTTCCTTTCACTAAGTTATGACACGTTCTTTTTATACACAGGAGATCATATTTTACTCTACGCCCCAACAATTAGATATAAATTAAAACTTTGTTAACATATTAATTGTACATTTCAAAAGTTGTAAATGATTTTGAATAGGCAGAAAGTATGTAAGTTTTGCTTTTATATCTTAATATATTTATCTTTAAAATTAATGTAAATACGTGAATGTACATTAATTTTTGAAAAATGATGTTTAACAGATATATGCAGAAACTAATCGATTTAAAACAGTTTACTAATCATCAGAAAGCAGTATTATAGTTGATCAAATCTTTATGATTTGAAATACAAATTATTCCGTTCATAAGTTTTCTTATTTTACTTAAATATAATGATATCATTTAAGACTGAGTATTCAAATCAGTTAAATGATCAAATCATGATATTTTAGTAGGCGTTTTGATAAAACAATTATTTTTGTAAAATTTTAATAGAATATTATAATCACATATAATTGATAGTGTGGTAGTTCAAGGCTTATAGAAAATTTTATGAAATTCTGGAAAATTTGCTACTTTAAAATAATATTAATAATAAGATTGTATTCATCTGGAAAGAAGGGGCAAGTAAGAAAATTCTCAAAAACTCAGAATGATGAATAAGTTAATATAATATAAATAGATAAAATAAGTCTTCTCATTTCCAATTGCGGTTTATTCGAAATAAGATTTTGAATAAAATACTTTTTCATTTGAACTATTCAGTAAAATTAGATTTCACTAGCCATTGTTTGGGTCACTTATCTGTTTTAAGTTTCTTCACAAAAATTTAATCAATACCATGACTAGTAAAATGAATTTTTATTCCCACTAACATATTTTCTTTCTAAAGGATTTAAAAATAATAGATTAAAGCTCTTTTAAAACTACTTACATATGATTCTGTTGTCTAATTACAACAATCAATATAGAGTACTTCCATTAAATAATTTTCTTAATCCATTAAGATCAAATAAATCTTCAGCAGTGTATTTAAAACAGAATCATTATATAGATCTTAATGTAATTCATTGTCTTTTTACAGGTTGATTTCACTTCAAAGTTAAACAATTTCTATTTAAGTAATTTTAAGTATACGCAATCATAAAATTTAAGTAAATTTTTTATAAAGTTACTTATTGTTAAAACACATTTTAAACAATGTATAATAGTAATGATTTTTCTCATGTAAATGATTAAGTATAGATAATTTAATTTAAATATAATATACATGCCTTATATTCTTCACCACTCAAGGTCTTTACTATAATTACATCTTTAGATTCTTGATTTATTTCTATTACTGGACTATCTTTAATAACAATCGAATCTGTATAAAAATTTGAACATATTAAAATAATAAAAACAAGCGTTGAACTCATTTTTGCAAAAATGTGAAATACATGCATTTTTTGCCAAAATAACTTTTAAAAAATGGATTATGTGTGTTTTTAAAGATGAAAACATTATAACTTAGAAATAAAAATTTGTTATTCTAATTAGAAAAAAGAATGAGCTTAAAGTTAGAACATTGATGTTACTGGATCATAAAAATATAATTAATCACTAAGAATAATGGTAATAGGAAATGAAAAATAAAATATTGTCATAGATTAAAAAAAAAACCTTAATTAAGAGAGTTTTAATGAAGATTTTAAATTAAATGAAACTTCATACATTTTAATCATCAAGTACATGATAATGTCTCATAATCTTCTATTTTTATACATAATTGTAAAAAATACTTTTTTAAATAGAATTACGAATTAATGAAAAAAAAAAGAAATTTTCTTTTCTCATTTCTCTTAGTAAAATATTTAAATAGTAAGTTAATTGATAAAAAGAATCAGCGTAAATAAATTTCTTTTAATGTTTTTCACTATCGTTTTACAGACAAAAGTTTTATACACTATTTCTTATTAATTTAGGAAGTTAGAAACGAAATTTAATTTTTTTCATAATTAAATGCTTATTAAAAGCAAGCATTTATTCTTTTATATGGTACTTTATAATTATAGCTTTAATTTTTTAAGCAACAATTTAATTTTATTTTGTTCTCTAATTAACAATTAATACAATAATTAAATAATTTTCTTTATTCTATTTTGTTAAGATGAATAAATTTTCTGTTACTTTAATTAAGAAAATTTTAATTAAGCATTAATTTTAATTAATGAAAACCCTCTAATCACCTGAAATCACATCTGAATATTACTTAAGATATAAAATATCAAATAAGATCATTGAATAAAATAAGCATATGATGTATAATGTTTCTTCTATTGTCGTTAGCAAAATCTCCTCATGTATAAATAGCAATATCTATAATAATAGCGAAGAATGAGCGTCGAAATATGAAAATATACTCTTACAGATTAAAAATGCAAAATAAATCGAAGGCTTATTAATATATAAATAATCCTAATAACTTTCACATACATATAACTTCACATACATTTCATTAAAATTTGCAAAAACTTATTGTTAGAAACTATAAATAAAAATAATAATAATTTATTATTTATAGTTTATAACAATAAGTTACTAAATTTTTATTATATTTAGTAGTAACAATACACTTTTGTAAAGATTACATTGTAAAAATGCATTTGTGATTCAAATCTACTGATCAATATCTTAGTAATAATTTACAATTATTCAATTTTCAAAGTTTTTTAACTGTGCAGGGTAAGTAACCTATGTATTCTTTATTAAATATTTGAGTTAAATACATAAATTACTGCAGATATAATTGGTTTGAACAACGTAAATTTCTGAAATAATTTATACTTACACAATATATTTTAACTTGGTTTCTGTTTTGAAAGCCAAAAATAATTAACTTACTTATATATATATATATATATATATATATATATATATATATATATATATATATATATATATATATATATATATAAATTCATAAACATCAAAATTACCTCCTAATTTTTCCGCAATCTTCTCACTAATCTGTTGTGATCCACCTTTGAACTTTCTTTCCTAATGAAATCATATAAATACATTATTTTTCTACATTTATATAATCTTTTATGTCAGATAAAATATCAGATACAACTTTTTCAGTAATATTTAATGTTTGGAAAAATACTTAAGACTGGCAATAATTTAAAATTTTTATATTTGCAATGCATTTGGGATTAAATACAGAATATTACATATACATGAGAGATATTTTTCTATATTGTGTCTCAATGAAATATCAATATTTATATTTCAATTAGTTTTAAATTGTTCAGCATGCTTACTTTAAAGTCAAATGAAATAGAAATACGAAAAGATTTAATTTCAAAATTGAGTTATTACTATATAAATATGTTGTGATTCAATGGTCTATAAATATAAACCAATTATTTATTTTTAAATAACTTTTAAAGTAAAAAAATCTTTGAAAGTAAAATAATTTTGTACTTTTTTCCAAAAAGTAATCGTTGGAATTAAATAAAATTTCAAAGTTACTTTTCTGAAAAAAATTCAGATTAATTTAATTTTTCTTGTGAAATCAAAATTAAAACTCAACTAAAATGTTAACTTATGTATCTAACATTTAAACTGGCTCTTTTTTTCGATCATTTTTTATGAAATATACTAATCAAAGTCTTTTAATAAAATTAAAAATAAAAGGCACATTAGAATGTGTATTATTTTATTTGAAATTACAGATGCTTAGCTTCACCCTTTATAATGAGAGTTTCATACAATTAGGTATTTAAACCATTATTTAATCTTTATTTGAAAATCACTACTAATTATTATTTTTTGTAAGAAAATTAAGCTTAATAGTTTTCAGTTTAAATTATAGTAGAATGATATATGCTTAAAGTGCATACCAAATATCAAACGCATTTTTAAAAATAACTTTCTAAATACATAGTACATTAGATACTCAGCAATTTTAATTATTACAAAAGAATGCAAAATTTATTATTATAAAATAGTATTCACATAATCAAATATATGTAATAATTTTTAAATATTTAACATATGTTAGTGAAAATGCCTATAAGAAATTTAGTGTTATGTAAAAATTTATTTCAAAATTTTACTCAAAAATAAAAATTTTCGATGTCATTCTATTTATAGTTAGCGCAAAGATATAAAAATTTCTAATCGATATGAAACGATATGATAAAATATCAGATACATAACAGGTTAAATATCAGTTTCAACTTTCATACTTTGTCATCTGCATATTTTTAAAGGGTAAATTAATATGTCTTGAAGAATTTATACTCCATTTAGGGTTATGGAGCTTCTAGACTTATCACAGAGAAAAATTGTTTTGAGTCACTCTTCTCAAATACCAATTGAATATCTACAATAATGAAAAAAAGTGATAATAAGCTGTCTTTTGCTTGAAAATCCATTCACCCGTCCATCATTTAAAGTCACATTCATCAATTCCTAAAGCATATGTATGTTAATAAGGAAGAAGACTAAAGTTAATAGGGAAGAAGAAAATTTTTTATCATAAGAAAGAGGAAGATAAAACGCTAATAAAGAAGAAGACAAAACTTCAATAATGAAGAGGAAGATAAAACGTTAATAAAGAAAAAGATTGAACATTAATAGGGAAGAAGAAGATAAAACATTAATATGGAAGAAGAAAATTTTTTAATAAGGAAGAGGAAGATAAAACGCTAATAAAGGGGAAGAAGACAAAACTTTAATAATGAAGAGGAATATAAAAACGTTAATGAAGAAGAAAACATCATTTGAAGTCACGTTCATCAATTCCTAAATAATATGTATGTTAATAAGGAAGAAGAAAATTTTTTATAATAAGGAAGAGGTAGATAGAACGCTAATAAAGAGGAAGACAAAACTTCAATAATGGAGAGGAAGATAAAACGTTAATAAAGAAAAAGATTGAACGTTAATAGGGAAGAAGAAGACAAAACATTAATATGGAAGAAGAAAATTTTTTAACAAGGAAGAGGAAGATGAAACTCTAATAAAGGGGAAGAAGACAAAACTTCAATAATGAAAAGGAAGATAAAAACGTTAATAAAGAAGAAGACTAAATGTTAATAGGGAAGAAGAAGACAAAACATTAATATGGAAGAAGAAAAATTTTTAATAAGGAAGAGGAAGATAAATAAAGAAAAAGAAGACAAAACTTGAATAATGAAGAGGAAGATAAATCGTTAATAAAGAAGAAGATTAAACGTTAATAAGTAAGAAGACAAAAAAGAGAGATACCGTGTTGTTTAAAAATTCAATTACCTGCCCTCCATTTGACGTGGAGAATACTCTTCTAGTTCCTCCACATTGCTTTATGTACCACAAATAGCTTAACAAGGAGGCTTCATAAGATTCTGAAGTAATAACAAGAGCCATAAGATTTTGACAAAAGTCAATACCTCCTCTAGAAAGAAACGTATGAAATTAAAAATAGGTGAACTCTTCAAAAATCTTGGAATTGAACAAAAGTTATATAAAATCCAAGTATTTTTAGTTTTGCAATTTTTTTGTTAAAATGCCATAAATTTAACTTAACACTCTAAAAAGAAGAAAAAAAATTAATATTATTTTGTATCACAATTTAAGATATTAATCGATATTTTTCTACTGAGAGAGATTTTTATATTAAATGTGACTATGATATAAAAGTCATGAATTACACCTTTTCCTTTTAATATATGTTTGAAGAACTGTTCTATCTTTTGACACTTTCCTTTTTAATCTTATTTTAAATGTAAACTGAAACTAATGATAGTTGTATTTAGAGGAGTATAATTTAAAGAGTAAATATTTCATATCAGTAAATATATTATATATAATAAGACGAGACTGATATAATTTACTGGGTCCAGCAGTTTTTCAATAAGAAATCCTTGTAAGTCATTGTATCCCATTCATTAGCATGAGGAGCATTCCATGGAGCGTCTGCAGGTATCTGAAATATATATATATATACATAGTCATATAAAATAAGAGTTGTCAAGCAATGAATTAGTAAACTTTAATAAACACTAATAATAAAAAAATTAGATTATATATTAAAATTTAATTATTAATATTACTTATGAAATAGAAAATAAAGAAACTAATTTCTTTCTAGGTAAGTTCAGTATCGAATACTCAATGGCTATATAAGTAATAATATTTTGGGTAATTAAATAATCAAAAAATTGATAATGAATTTTATGCAGAAGCTTATATTTGAAATGCATATGTGTTATTTTTCGTATTAAGTTTTGAAGAAAATGATGTTAAAAGACAAATACCTCTTCTCCCATTTTATCCATTAAATACAGTATGTTGTTAATATCCATATTTACAAAAGGATTCCAATATTTGGGGATTTCAGTTGGCTTGAATCGTAACCTTTGACCCTGTAAAAGCAAGAGATAATTATATGTAATTTATGAAGTTATTTCTAGAAAAGAGCTGGACAGTTCGGATGCCATTGTAATCAGAAAAATCATTCAAAATGCGCTTAAAATTAGAAGGTGTTACAAATTCAATTAAAATTGTTTTTAGACAAAAATTTTATGTTATAGATTTTACAAATGTCATACAATGATGTATTTGAAAGTTATTTTCTTTAAATGTGAAAAATAGGTGATTAATTCTCATAAAGTTCTTTCGAAAACAACAATGTTGACCCACAATTCTAAAATTTCAGTGCATTTGTTAACAAATTGATGAATTTTTTATATTTTTTACTGAAATTACATAAAACAATTTCTTGAGAAGCTATTACATGTGGAAATTATCTTCTATAGTAGGTTTTTGAATTTGAGGCGATATGAATGTATGTAGAAGTTATTATATACAAATTTTACTATACCATTCAAAAGTTATAATATAATCAATGTTATACGAGTTATAAGTATTTCCAAGTATAAAATTTAGAATAATGTTTTTTATTATAGACAATTTTTATATACAGATACTTTTAAATTTTATATGCTAAGATTGATTAAAGTAAAAGAAAACATCACAGAAGATGTTTTCAATCAACAATGACAGCTGTTAATGGCTAAAAGGTGACACTTTTAGAGCTTAATTTTAAATTAAAATTAATCTTTTAAACAATATTTATTTTTATTTATAGGTAAGAAACAAACTCACATAATATTAACTAAGGATAAGATAAAGATATATTTTAATAAAAATTTTAAAAAAAGTAAATATTTTATGTGAATAAAATTATGAATTAATTTAATTAAGCGATAAAAATTAAGTTTTAGAATAAACTCAATATACGCTGATAACTATTAAAATTACAATACGAAGAAGCAATGGTGTTGAGATCTTCAAAAAAATATATGAGAGAAATAATGAATATGCAAAAGATTAACATTCCCATTCTTTTGATGACACAAAAGGGACAAATTTCATTTAAGGTACAGCATAAGAATTATGCAATGCATTTATCGCTCAAAAATTGTTTTGCAAAATTGAAGTTTTTTTCAGCATATGGCGTTATGTCTCGAAAAAAAGAGGAATTTCTTACCAGCAATTGTCGGCATTCGATAGAAGAAGAATATTTGCCAATGGAGAACGTGGATTAATGTTCCGTGATTTTGCCATTCATCCTGGGAAAGCCAAACAATGCCAAATGAGTATAAAATTTATGGATTTCTGAAAATCATGCTAAAAAGTATGCAGGTTCTCAATGTTTTCTAACGAATAACACCCGAAAAGACATATTTTTAAGATTTGAGGTTGGCCTTGCAATGGTCAGAGCAGCATGAATTATTACATAGGCTCCTGTTTTACAATTCAGATGAAAGACAGGTGACGACTTTGGTACAACCAACAACAAGCCAGGAGTCTTGGCCCTGCGTATAGCATTCTGAAACCTATATATTTACAGGGTCATCGAAAAAGAAAGCCGGGATTACAAGTTTGTAACAGATCAATTGAAAAATATATATGAACATAAATTTAGTCTAAACATATTAAGAAATGTCTAAAGTTTTATGCCCATTTCAATATGTGAACCATTAGTTGCTCAATAAACATAGAGACGATAATCAATCTCGTTCCATGTTTTGAAAAGCATATCTGGAGTTACAGTTTCAATTACGGCTATGATTCGACGTTTCAGATGGCTCATATCAGCAAACCTTTCACTATGTATAATGTTCTTAATGTACCCCCAACAGAAGAAGTCTAGAGGCATAAGGTCGTTACTTCGAACAAGTCACTGAATTAGTGCATGTCTTCCAATCCATAAGTCGGGGAATTTAGCATTCAAGCCTTCACAAGGAAAAAATGAGGGGAATCTCAATCTTGCATAAAAATCATTTTATTTCCAGTAACAGCTAAAGTAACACTTACACACGCGCGCACACACACACACACACACACACACACACACACACACACACACACACACACACACACACACACACACACACACACACACACACACACACACACACACACACACACACACACACACACACACACACACACACACATATATATCTGGAAGTGGAAGTTTCGAGAAGAACAAGCATCATGCAATTGTATTAAATATCATCATATAGACCTTGCCTCTGTGTGCGATAATATGAGCTGGCACTTGCGAAATAATTGAGCTGCCTAATTCAGATCAAGGGTCATTTTAACACTGATGGATAAAATTGTTACTAAAATTTATAGTCTTGCAGAAGTATAAGAGTTAAACATTTATTTAACAAAACTCACGTTTTTGTAAAGTAGTAAATCCTCCTCCTCATTGACTTTGTAAGTTTCTACTCCGAACTCTTTCGCCATTCGGAGCAAGCGGTTTTGAGTTGGACCAACATATGCACCTCCAATGTCAACATAATTCACTTTGGGGTCCTGAAAATAAATTAAAATGAAATATTTTTTCATTTTCAGCAGTACAGATAAAAAATGTACAACAATGAGGTCGCTGTATTAAAAGTTTATACAGCGAGCGTTGTATTAAAGTAAGTCATTAAAGGAAATATTTTCAGGATTGATAAAAGTTATAATAGGAAAAATTTCGCTGATAGCTACTTTCAACAGTATTTATTTTATGAAAAAAAACTAATAAATTCACAAACTAAGTATATATTTTGATAAAACGATAATGCTTTAATTAAATAGAAACAATTTTAAATATTAATTAAATTTTATTTAATAGAAGCTATGAATATATGAAGCATTCAAGCACAATTTAAATAAAAAGTTTTTACAATAAATTCATCAATTATAATTCTGAATTATTTTTTACAGTTTCGTGTTAAATTCATGACATTATTATATTGTATATTTTTATACTACTTGAAAAAGCGTGATTAAAGATAAAAGCGTGATTGAAAAAGCGTGATTACTTGAAAAAGCGTGATTGAAAAAGCGTGATTACTTGAAAAAGCGTGATTAAAGATTAAAAAATATTTTCAAGCTATAATGAAAATTAGGATAGTGCATCTCAACATATTTTTTATACGGAATAACTCTATTTGCAAAAAAGAGCATTCTAAAAATACGTGCAATTAAAATTAATGATCTTGTGTGTGAAAAAGAAAAACTGAAGTTTCTTTTTAAAATAAACCTTTTTTTCTAATTAAATTTAAAATAATTACTATCAATATGATAAAATTTATAATTAATACAGCGAAATTCTATTTATCCTAATTATTAAAAATTTTATAATTTAAATATTTTCATACTTTTATTAAAAATTGTAAATGTTTTTAATGACATCTTATTATTTCACTTTCTTATGACATTAATTAAAATAAATTAAAGCTAAAATTGTATGTTTCAATGGTATTTTATTTGTATTTCTTTAGATTATTGTAGCAACACTTTTGTATTGATTATGAAAACGATTTGTAACAACTTATCAAATTCGAGTTTCATCATTCATATTAGTAATTCTATCTGTGGCTCAAATTTTCATATAGATATCTAGATCTCTAATGGTCTTCGTAATAGTTGCCCAAACAGTATTGAATTGCACGAGAGTGACTTATCACCCCTCTCTTTGAGAAGAGATTACTGCCTGTTTAAATACTACAATAAGCTATTTAGTTATAATGATATAACTTCTGCCTGCCTCCATTCTTGGAGCAATAACAAGCGCTTAAAGAAACTTAGTCCTTTTTCCATGGCTTATAGGGGCTTGTTTTCTTTTGAAGTGGAACCTCATTCCTTGAGACAATCCCAGTATTTTCAATTGGATTCTGATCGAATTCCTTTTCATACAGAGCTTTTGACTAGAGTGAGTAAAGGGTCTAATATACCAGATTTTATTAAGCAGATGGCTCTCGAGACGATAGCATCCCTTATTCAGTATTAAAAATTCATACTGGCGGTAGCAGGGGCGATGGTGTTATTTCTGGGAGTGGTGTGCATATTGAGTCATCTGATGGTACAATTGACATAAGAGTTAGAAATACTAACTATTGTTCGGTTTTTAGATTGGAACTTATAGCTATCTACGAGGGATTAAATTATATAGACACGACCTCTGAACTTGTTTTCAGAGACATCTGGATACTAATGAACAGTCGTGCCTCTATACAGCACCTATCTCATTGGATGACCATTGGGGATAAGACAAGTTTGAATATTTTAGACCTTGTGACACGACTTTCTATTAAACACTCTGTAGATTTTCAGTGGATTCCTTCCCATGTTGGATTAAGTCGTAATGAAACTGCAGATTGCTTGGCCAAGTCTGCCACTGCTGATACCTTGCAGGGCAACGCTCTTCTAACATTTTCGGAAATCTCCACTATTAAAAAGATGGCATTAAACGCAATTTGGAGAGATCTGCCGACCTACTCTTGGTACTTAGGGAAAAACTTCGTTGGTGGCACCAGCTCACTATCCCTAGGATCTGGTAAACTGTTCTTTCACGTTTCTTGAGTGACTACATTAGGTCCCTTTCTTTTCAACAGGGCCAGAAAGTCTTTCTGGAGTGTCAAATGTGCAAGGCTGATCAGGCCTCCCCAAGACATATTATCAACTGTTTGAATTTTACTGTTGACGTTTTGGAGAATCCTATTTCGTTTTTAGACTTTACGGTGATTTTTGGTTTTATGGAGATGGTTTAGCTTCGCTACACCATCGGGGATTAGAAACAACAACAACAGATCTGTAATACCTTGTGTTATTTGAAACACCTCTTTTACATTTGAAATCACAAGTTATGCTAATATATCTAAAAATAACTTGTAATTACGCTTATAAGCAAATAATAAAATCTAGGCGATAAAGATGAACACATGGCTTTCATAATTATGGGAATTTCAGGATTGTGTTTTGAATGATGCGGAGCAGTTTTTTTATTTGTTATATTATTCATTCTATAATTTCAAGCAGAGTTTTTCAGGCGTCAAGAAACACATTGCAAATTTTATATGAACCCATTCTTAAGTACAGAGTTGAGTTGTTTTTAAGTAATCAGATTTACTATTGTATCAATTTAAATGATAATCATGAATTAATATTTTTATTCATGAACTGATGAGTTTTTAGGCATTTTATGATTCTTTATATAATAAGTTATATTTTTAATTCTTTATTGGTGAATTTCGAATTTTTTTTCAAGAAAAATGAATATAATTGAATATTGTTTTAAAGCTATTGAAAGGTCATATTATCTACTCAAGTTAAAATAGACTTTAATAATAACAAATTGTTGTCCATAGAAACTACGGGTGACATATATTTGATTGGCGTATAACAATATACTAAATTTATGATATGATAAATTTAAATATTTGCTATAATAGTAATTAGTAACTACAAAATAATTAATAATTTCTATTTTTCCTGAATTAAATAAGAAAATCAAATTTTTTCTTATATTTACCTGATTTGATTTCCACGCTTTTTTAGGCTATGAATCCAAAATTAGGAACTTAGGATTGAATATAATCTGCCTTATTTAGATTATATAAATTTAAATGTATACTAAATTTGCGTAATTTAGTGAATATTTCTCGCAAGTAAAAATGTCTTTGTACAAAGTAGTAAAGTTGCACAATATTTAAGAATATCAACTCATTTATCGAATTAAAACTTCCGAAAGTAAGTTACTATTTGATGTACATGGATGTGTATAAATCAAAGAAAGTAAAGATTGTATAATATTAATGACTAAGCATTCTTTCATAAGGTGTGTGCCATAATTATTTAACAATCAGGATATTTCATGATTACATTTTTATTACAACATTAACATATTGATTTTAAGTGTAAAATATTTGGTTAAACCAGATTAACCGTCTGAATAGTGAAAAGTTCTGACTAACCACTTCTGTCAGATCATTACATTTCTGACCAAAGAGTTGTATGGCTTCGCAAATTAACAGAAGCATAAAAGCTTTTTAATTAATAATATAGTCTGCGATTTCATTAGGATGGTATATTAAATTATATATGGTTATATTAAATTTATTATATATAGATCTGCATAGTATTTAACATGCAGAAAATTTTAAAAACATCAAAGATCTACATTTTGTCCGAGTAACACAAAATTCTTAAAGATTATTTGAAAACAATTTTTTGCATAAGTTCTCTTGATTCATAATTTTAAGTGCTACTCACACCCCAACCGAGAACTTCCACCGTTTCTATATCTAAAATATCATTAGTTCGCTTTTGCATTAATAAAAAAAAAGCTATAACATGAGATTGTATAAAAATAAAATCTATCGTATTCAATAATATTATTATAAAACATCAAATAATTTATTGACATATTTATTTATTAAAAAGCGAATTATATTTGTATTTTTATACTAAACTATCTTACATGTTTTGTCAGAGTCCGGCCTCCAACTCTATCACGGGCTTCTAGTAAAATGACCTTGACTCCTGCTTCCCTCAACCACTTAGCGGCACTTAGACCTGGAAGATAACGTGATTGAAGAACAAACATTCTTTCAATACTTAAACTTTACACATAGTTAAGCAGTACAAAAAGAAAAGATTTTGCTATTTAGTTCTTATTACTTAATAAATTTCATAACTTCCTTGCATATCTTATAATATGTAAATAAGAATGATTAGCATTAAGGAAATTTTTGATAAAAAAATATTTGATAACTGATAAATTAATGAATATTTCGTTATATGACAATTAATGTGTGAAACAAAAAATATGAGCTTCGATTAAACGACTAAAATCTTGTATTTTTTGTATAAAGGTTCTTTTATTTTAAAAATGACTATTGAAATAAAATTCAATATGTGGAATAATATTATTTGTGATTTTCTTCATTATTCATTTTATTGATTATTTAAATAATTAAAACTTAATTGAATTCAAATTATTTATTCATAATATGCACGAAATTATTATAATCTATCTACTGTTCCTACTGCATTAGAATAAGATTAAGATTATATATTTTTAGATTTTAATTTTATCATTCTAAATTATCGTCTGAAAGGGAACTCGTTGTAGTATTTAAGTGCAGTAAAAGGTACAGAGGCAAGTTTCATCTTAAAATGCCATTTGAATCTTCACAGATGATTGGTGCTGTATTTCCCTGTGTAATAAAATTCTAAAGGAAATAACACAAAATCCAGGAATATCGAAAGCAAAATCGATATGGATGAATATAATTAATAATGTCGAAATACTACAGCGAGTTCTCTTTCTGACCATAATTTAGAATAATAAAATTAAAATCTAAAAATATAATCCTAATCATATTGTAATGCTGTTGGAACAGTTCATCAATTAGAATAATTTCGTGCATATTATGAATAAATAATTTGAATTTAATTTGGTTTCCACTGAATTTTGTATGGAAGTAATCCTTGATTTGAAATTATTAGTATGATTTATGCAATAAAAGAATATAACATCCGTTATAGTGAGTAAAATTTTTCTACTTTCAGAGTTTTTCTGTTTCTACAATATTCCTGTATATCACAAGAAATTAAAAATATTTCTGTATCATCCATTTTTTATATTGTTTAAAATTATATTAAAAAACTATTGAAAATAACTTGACTTTGCAATGGTTGGCACATGCACTTCAAAGAACTAATTAGTGAATATGAAGTCACAGTCTGTTTTCTATATAATTGATTGTTTTTAGTTGTACTGTTCTTTATTCTAGTTCCAAAATAAAGTGCATATTTCGATAGAAGCTTCTATTTATTATTGTCACAAATTTCTCTTTGTGGGGAAAATGATGTAGAATGAAAGATATCCTTTTTATTTGCTAGTTAAGATTTTTTTCTAAATAAACAATTCACACTTCCCTGAGTCACAAATTGTCTACAAATACTTCAGCTTAAAGCTGTTATGCAGGCTACAAAAAAAGAAAGAAAGAAAAACAACTATGTTTTTCTGATACAGAAGCAAAGCTACTTTTAGAATTGGGGATTCAGTCGCCTTACTCCTTACTTCACTTTCGACTAACTTTAAGCTGACTGGACTGCCAGTTTATGTATGCATCTTTGGTAATTCCAAGAAAAAATTTTTTTTGAAATTTTCTAGAAGAATTCTTATAGTGAGCCTATGGTAACTCGGCTCTTATTGCTCCTACTGTCTCGAAACTTCGAGAATGTTGACTTATGATTTATCACCAACAATGTCATAAAATGTCGCCAAATGTTGCCAATCTGCTTTAGATTTTAGGCCTATTTCTCAGGTCTGAAAATTGCTATTTTTAGAGAATAAATGTTGTTTAGATAATGATATTTCACAAATTAAAAGATAATAATACACTGGAACAAATTATTATGCAGAAATATAAAGCATTAATTCACATATTTACTGTATTTATCTTTTTCGTAAAATTATGTATTATGCTTTTAATTTCTCTTAATATTTAAGTTGGCTAATTATAATACTAGTTTAAAATCTAGAATAAAAATTTAAATCCCAATGTATGCTGTTATCTGACGATAAGATATAATATGCCATTCAGAAAAAGTAAATTAAACAAAATAAATTATTAATGTTTTAAAAGCTTTCCACTTAAGGTTAAAATTAAATATATTAGGTTCCTATTGATCATCACAAGTCAAAAAAGAAATTTACGTATGAAAATAAGTTTTATTTTCGCTCTCAGAGCAGCAGATTAACTAAAATTTTTCATTTTTTGAATATTAGAAATTATTTTCAAGAATATCTAAAACATAAAAAGAAGATTTCTTATGGGAAATTTCCTGCATGATATTAAATTTTTAGAAGAAGATAAGGTTGTTGATTGGTATAGCAAGTGTTTTGAGCAAATTTTCATATAACTTGAGTGTTTTATTATTATTTTTTTTTTATTTCTAGAAAGAAGAAATAGTCTTGTAATATATTACTTTGTAATGTTATCATTTCTGTGAGATAAAATATCAAAATATTACTTTTACCAATATCGCGATTAAAAATAGTGTTATTTTTAACATTTTTACACAGTAAAAAAGTTAACTTTTATAAGTAATATTTTTATTTGCATAAATTAATTTCAATAGTCTTTTGTTTTCGGAATTAATTTATATCTAATTGTGCAGTTAAGATTAAATTATTTTCCACGTTTTAAAATATATACACGTTTTAAAACACCTATTGAGCTATTTAATTGAGAAAATAAAATTTGTTTCGTGCTCATTTATAGTTTAGTGCGAATAAACTTGCCACTCGAAGCATTTAACTCAACAGTTAAAACTACACTGTTTAAATGTTAAGTTTTGACTTTAAATTGAATAATAAGCGTAATTTTCATTCTAATAATGTTCTAGGGAGAATGCAACTTCCATCAAAATACTTCCTTCAGGCGAAGTAATTGTAGCGTTTAAAAATATAGATTATTATATATTGTGGCCAAATTTTAATGTAACTTTCTCAGACAGATATGATTAAATAAAGCAAAGCCAAAAAGAAAAATATGAAATTGTAAATAATTATTTTATAAATGTAAAATAAAAATCTATGCAAGCTATATTTTTAATTTTAAAGCTAAAATTAACTATACCATAATTATGAATAGAGCATTGAAACAATTATCATTATTTTGTCAATAACAGATAAAATTTATTTTCTATGATAAGTATTAAAATGTTTGATTGTGATGTACCAGTTGAAATGAAAAACATTTATATGAGTTAATTATAAAAAATATAGTTTAATAAAATAAATACATTTGAATACATTTTAGGTTCTCCTTGTATATAAGCAACAAAAAACTATAATTATTTTTAATCCAAACATTTTAATAACACATTTTACTTCAAATATTTTTTATAACGGCGTATTTAGAATATTGAATTTTCCATGTCCTTATTGCGAAAGTTATAAAATTCAAGAAATATACTAGATTTTAAGACATTACATCTGGAAACAGCATATTTTAATTACTTTGTGCAAGTTTTTATTTTATTTTTTTATTATAAAATATTATTTAGAATATTGAATTTTTCATGACCATATATTTCTATTGCAAAAGTTACAAAATTCAAGAAATATACTAGATTTTAAGACATTACATATGGAAACAGCATATTTTAATTATTTTGTGCAAGTTGCCAATTATTTATAAAATCTAATGCATTATTATTATAATTAATAAAAAGTTGGACCAACCGCTCAGACCGCCTCCGACGACGATCACGTCTGAATCCATGCTGGAAACTAGCAACTTTTTTTCATTGAAATTAAAAATGAGATATACACACTAAACTTTTATCTCATGCACTTAGAATTCTTGTATTCTTCCGCGTTATTTCTAAGATAACCTAGATTGGCATCAAAATTTGTAAACGAAAACATCGCATTCATTATTATTAAGTTTACATTTTGGTAACCAGCTAAACAGAAATCACATTTCAAATTTGCTCTGCATTTAATATTTAATATAGCATTTACGATTTTGTAAAATATTCAAATAGGTTTATATAAAATTTTAATTCGTTCCCATAATGAGATGAATAAAAAATTCTCTTGAATTACGAATTCTAAATAAAATCAATTTTTTTGAGAAAGACATCAATTAATTTCATAATTTATTTAATATAATTTCTTTAATGTTAATATGATTTTTAAAATTTTTTACTAAATTATTTAAAATAAATATAATTTAAATTCAAATGTAAACATTACTTTAGAACTTTTTTTTAAAAATAAATACTGTTTCACTTAACACTAAAATAAAAAAAAGCTATTATAATTATTTATTTAATATAATTCCTTTAATTGTAATATATTATATAAACTGAAGTAGTAAAACTTGATAATATAAATTAATATCGCTCATTAATTTTATTATTGTTCCAATGTTCGTCATGCTTCGATATTTTTAAAAAGTTATTTTGTTAAGGATGAAATTCCACTTTAAATTAAAAATTAACTCAAAAATTAAATGCAGTTTTAAAGGAAACGACTTATAAAAAAGAAAACCTTTAAAAGTTTGAAATGATTGTTAATGTTAACTTTGCTTAAAATGATTGCTTATGAAGTTATTTAATCTTTGATTTTTGATGAAATTATTTGTATAAAAAAAAACATGTACTGGAACGCTGATGTTAACACATCTATGTATATAATGAATTTATTTATTTCTAATATTTATTCATTTTTTTCTGGAATAATTGAATGAATCTTTTATTATGTTTTTTATTCAATATAAAATAATATGTTATATATCACACAGATGATTATAATAAAATGCTTATTTGTATTATGTTGTGCTAATTGTGTATATTATAATTGTCCTTTATTAATTTTTTCATATTTTACACAGATGTTAAAACAAGCTCCAATATCTTATATAATGTTAAATAATAGCATTTCTAATAGAAATTTCTTACATAAAATATTTGATCAAAAATAACTGTTAATGTCAAGAATGGAATGCCAAAAATCAAATAATTAAATCATCGTTTTTTTAATTCTTACTCTAAAGAAAAGAATTAAATATTGTACAACCCAGATTCAAAATTTTAGCAGTAGCAAGAATTTTAAACTTGCTACCGATTGGATCAGTTTTCAGATTTATTATTTGCCTCAGAACTTTGAATTATGGTAGTTTGACAAGGTAATTTAACAAAATACTTCTCATTTATTTACATTGGGAAAAGAGTAGAAGGTACTAATTAACCACATAATGTGATAAGGACTAGAAAATGTGCCCAAGTTCTTGACTTCAAAATTTGATTCGTTATTACGGATATACTTGGTAAGTTTGGGTGGCAGAAAGTTTAAAGGGTATCACACCAAGATATTTACGAAAATAGTTGTAGTAATATTTAATAATTTCATAACCGTCTTTAATTATGTCAGTTGCATGAAATCTTTATACAGTTTTTCTTAGAAACGACAAATCACAGGATCTCAAAAATAAATAAATAAAAATAAAATATAAAAAATAAATAAATAAATAAATAAATAAAATAAAATATAAAAAATAAATAAATAAATAAAATAAATAGATAAAAAAATAAACATTCAATTGAAATATCTAACTAATACTACTACTGTATACTTACAGAAAAATAATTGAAACAGTTAATATTTTTTTTATACTTTTAATCATATGGTTATGATCGAGCCTTTTGACCAAAGCAAACATAAGAAAAAGAGAAATCAGTGAAACTTCTGTATTCAATTGAATAGAATTCTCAGTTATTTATTTATTTTAATTTCCACTACAACTGGAATGCTTTCTTCCGGATAAATTCACATAAAACAATTATTTAATCTATTGAATGATTATTTGTCTGTGTAATTTTCAAAATTAAAATTGAAATGAATTATTTTTACAGCATTATCACTAATTCCTAGAATCTTCGTTACGAATTAAGAATACTACTTTATAATAAAGTGGTGTCAGATGTTATCGTATATTTCTTTTGCAAGCCATGTGGTGTCACACGACCCATCAATCTTGTGGTTTTCAATGGAAAATGAATGATGCCGATAATCTTTTCTAATATGCTGTACTTACTGCATCATATTTGATAGAACATGATTCGAACCTTATTAGTGTCAAATTATAGGTTTCGCTCATTAATACATTTATTTAAAATTTTTATTTTTAGATATTGAGATTTCATAAAATATTCTATAAGGGAATTTAAGCCAAATTTAAATCGTTCAGATTGCCTGTGATGTAATCCAGTAACGAAGCTATTTCTATCCATTAATGAAGTGATTAAAGAGTTACTTGTTGTCCAACATCAAATAACTCATTATGTAAACGTGTTCTTTTATAACACATAGCAAAAAAATGCTAATGGACCTTTTTATCTCATTCTCTTATAAAACTGAATTGTCTGTAAATGAATTTTTGCCTGATATATCAAACAAAATAACTATTTTACATTATGTTTGTAGTGTGTGCTTTTCTGTAAGAATAAAATAAATTAATAGCTTAAATTAAATTAAGAAGTCTAAACAAAAATGTGACAATAATTCAAGACTTAGCTTGAACTGCGTGCTTAATTCTCTTTATTTATTAAGTAATTTAAAGATGAAAATGAAAATATTGAAAGAAAGTTTAGCTTCGTATTCTAAAAACGTGTTTATCACTTAAGAAAAAATCGTGTGACATTTAAAAACATAGGATATATTTGGATTTTTTACTTTTAAGATTCTCACTTTGACCTTTAAGAGCAATGTGTTTACTTTCACGAGACGCTTAGATATAAATCAGCCATTATTTTTGATGTGAACAGAGAGTAAAATAATTTCGATGATTGTAATTTTAAACCTTAAACAAGAAATAGCTTTCAGTTTTATTGAGGGTTTAAGTATTCATTACATAAAAAAGTAGATTTCAAACTGTATGTTCTTATGGATAAAAAGGATTTATTTAATGAAATAAAAAGAATAACAAACCGTTACAAACTCATACTTTTGTATTCTAAGAATTTATATGGTTTAAAATTATTTAATATAGTGGCCTAAATCTCTAAAAATATCAAAATAAACTTTTATTTAATTTATTAAAATTTACTGTGATTTGAAGTTTTCATTAAACATAAATTCCATTTGAATGAAATTATGTAGATAAAATGAGAACATAAAGCTATTCATAATCTTATTCAGAATATATTGGTTCTAAAAATGCTTACAATTTACTCAGATTTCATAAAATATGAACTTATAGAAATATATATATGTATATATATATATATATATATATATAATATATATATATATATATATATATATATATATATATATATCTATATATATATATATTGAGTCATACATATTAATTTATCATTTTTTCTGTTCTGATCATTTTTAACCGTTATCCTCATATCAGAGGATTCATCTTATAAGATATATGCCCAATTTCAAATGTGTGTTCATGGATTTTAAGCTAAAAATAATAATTTACTTTATATATCTCTCTCTTCTGTGTTATCATGAGAAAAGTATAACTTTTTTAAATAATGTGAGTAATAACTTAGCCTATACATTTCAACAGAACCACATAAAATATTTATTTTAATGACTTGTTTCAAACTTAGGAAGGATTCTGTAATATAGGACAGTGCAATTTCTATACAGAGGAAATTCAGTCACTGTTCCAAGAAAAACTTTACATTTCTCAACAGAAAACATAATTTATTCCTTGCATATTTATATTCTATTATACTAAGTATAATTTAATATAAAGAGGATAAAATGAATTATTTTGAAAAATACTTGCGCCAGTTCAGTAACAAATTAGATTTTAAAAATGAAGACATTTTAATCTGCGTTATTCACATATTATTTAAATATCTGATCAAAAAACTTAAGAAAAATTTTTCACAAAGTTCTCGATTTTAACTTTGTACTCCATATTATTTTATATTTTCTTGTAACTTATTTTTTCAGTGCATAAGATTTTATACAGATCCAAAAATGAATAAGTATAACACTCTAAAAAAATCCAAATTTTTTCGTACAAAATATAAAAGGTGAAGTACTTACTCTTGAAATACGAAGCTATAAATACTAAATGTTCAAAAAAAATTATTACAATTTAAATTAGAAATATGAAAATAATTATTCCAAAAATATGTTTAAAATAAAAAAGAGGAACAGTATTTATTTGAATTTTCATAAAGTTTTTCAGATTTTTTTTTAAATAAACAAGTGCAATACGTATAATCATGGCAAAGGTAAAAAAATTATAAGTAATATCAATTTTTTATGTATGTTGAAATATTTAAAATAGCGATCTTACATTTGATACAAGAAAAAAGTTTGACTAATGAATAACACAAATTTGAGTAATAAATTGTGAATAATCCAAGTTTATTTTCTCACAATTACATTAAATTATACATAGTTAAAATAATATCGATTTCAGCTCAAGCTTTTCTTTCAAAAAAGAACATTTAAAAAAATTATGTTTGATAATTTTGGTGATGAAAATCCTATGATGCTATTACGGTTAAATGTTATTCATTAAATTATTAATTAGTTACTTATTAAATTATCGTAAATAAATGGAGTTACTTTCTACATTATCTTGATTAAATCGAGTTATCTAAAATAATGTCTTCTTTTTCATGACACTACAATTTTCTGTTGTCAAAGAACTTTCAAATAAGTAAACGTTATTTGGTTCTACCCACGATAATATTCTAACTCCATCAAAAAACAGTTCTTGAATCATCCTTACTGGCATCGAGATTTGTTAGTGGTGACCTTTCTCATATTCTAGCTCTCATTGGTTCTCTGGATCAGTTATACAACAGAAAGCTGATTTATTGCATATTGTTTGATATTATCTCTTCTTTGTTAAGACTTAAGAAGTAGAATATTTGGCTCTATTCTAGTTCTTGAATCATTCTTACTGGCATCGAGCTTTGTTAATGGTGAACCTTCTCATATTCTAGCTCTTATTGGTTCTCTGAATCAGTTATACAACTGAAAACTGATTTATTGCATATAATTTGATATTATCTATTCTTTGTTACGACTTAAGAAGTAGAATATCTGCCTCTATTCTAGTTCTTGAATCATTCTTACTGGCATCGAGCTTTGTTAATGGTGAACCTTCTCATATTCTAGCTCTTATTGGTTCTCTGAATCAGTTATACAACTGAAAACTGATTTATTGCATATAATTTGATATTATCTATTCTTTGTTACGACTTAAGAAGTAGAATATCTGCCTCTATTCTAGTTCTTGAATCATCCTTATTGGCATCGAGCTTTGTTAGTGGTGACCTTTCTCATATTCTAGCTCTTATTGGTTCTCTGAATCAGTTATACAACTGAAAACTGATTTATTGCATATAATTTGATATTATCTATTCTTTGTTACGACTTAAGAAGTAGAATATCTGGCTCTATTCTAGTTCTTGAATCATTCTTACTGGCATCGAGCTTTGTTATTGGTGAACCTTCTCATATTCTAGCTCTTATTGGTTCTCTGAATCAGTTATACAACTGAAAACTGATTTATTGCATATAATTTGATATTATCTATTCTTTGTTACGACTTAAGAAGTAGAATATCTGCCTCTATTCTAGTTCTTGAATCATTCTTACTGGCATCGAGCTTTGTTAATGGTGAACCTTCTCATATTCTAGCTCTTATTGGTTCTCTGAATCAGTTATACAACTGAAAACTGATTTATTGCATATAATTTGATATTATCTATTCTTTGTTACGACTTAAGAAGTAGAATATCTGGCTCTATTCTAGTTCTTGAATCATTCTTACTGGCATCGAGCTTTGTTAATGGTGAACCTTCTCATATTCTAGCTCTTATTGGTTCTCTGAATCAGTTATACAACTGAAAACTGATTTATTGCATATAATTTGATATTATCTATTCTTTGTAACGACTTAAGAAGTAGAATATCTGCCTCTATTCTAGTTCTTGAATCATTCTTACTGGCATCGAGCTTTGTTAGTGGTGACCTTTCTCATGTTCTAGCTCTCATTGGTTCTCTGAATCAGTTATACAACTGAAAACTGATTTATTGCATATAATTTGATATTATCTATTCTTTGTTACGACTTAAGAAGTAGAATATCTGGCTCTATTCTAGTTCTTGAAACATTCTTACTGGCATGGAGCTTTGTTAATGGTGAACCTCCTCATATTCTAGCTCTTATTGGTTCTCTGAATCAGTTATACAACTAAAAACTGATTTATTGCATATAATTTGATATTATCTCTTCTTTGTTACGACTTAAGAAGTAGAATATCTGCCTCTATTCTAGTTCTTGAATCATCCTTACTGGCATCGAGCTTTGTTAATGGTGATCTTTCTCATATTCTAGCTCTCATTGCATCTCTGAATCACTTATACAACTGAAAACTGATTTATTGCATATAATTTGATATTATCTATTCTTTGTTACGACTTAAGAAGTAGAATATCTGCCTCTATTCTAGTTCTTGAATCATTCTTACTGGCATCGAGCTTTGTTAGTGGTGACCTTTCTCATATTCTAGCTCTTATTGGTTCTCTGAATCAGTTATACAACTGAAAACTGATTTATTGCTTATAATTTGATATTATCTATTCTTTGTAACGACTTAAGAACTAGAATATCTGCCTCTATTCTAGTTCTTGAATCATCCTTACTGGCATCGAGCTTTGTTAATGGTGATCTTTCTCATATTCTAGCTCTCATTGCATCTCTGAATCAGTTATACAACTGAAAACTGATTTATTGCATATAATTTGATATTATCTATTCTTTGTTACGACTTAAGAAGTAGAATATCTGCCTCTATTCTAGTTCTTGAATCATCCTTACTGGCATCGAGCTTTGTTAATGGTGATCTTTCTCATATTCTAGCTCTGTTTGCATCTCTGAATCAGTTATACAACTGAAAACTGATTTATTGCATATAACTTGATATTATCTATTCTTTGTTACGACTTAAGAAGTAGAATATCTGGCTCTATTCTAGTTCTTGAATCATTTCTACTGGCATCGAGCTTTGTTAATGGTGAACCTTCTCATATTCTAGCTCTTATTGGTTCTCTGAATCAGTTATACAACTGAAAACTGATTTATTGCATATAATTTGATATTATCCATTCTTTGTTACGACTTAAGAAGTAGAATATCTGGCTCTATTCTAGTTCTTGAATCATTCCTACTGGCATCGAGCTTTGTTAATGGTGAACCTTCTCATATTCTAGCTCTCATTGGTTCTCTGGATCAGTTATACAACAGAAAACTGATTTATTGCATATAGTTTGATATTATCTATTCTTTGTTACGACTTAAGAAGTAGAATATCTGCCTCTATTGTAGTTCTTGAATCATTCTTACTGGCATCGAGCTTTGTTAATGGTGATCTTTCTTATATTGTAGCTCTCATTGCATCTCTGGATCAGTTATACAACTGAAAACTGATTTATTGCATATAATTTGATATTATCTCTTCTTTGGTATGACTTAAGAAGTAGAATATCTGATAATTAATGACTCCTTATCTGGTAACTACGATTATACGGCTGTTTAAAATGTTTTTGTCTTGCAAATAATTACTCAGCCAAGAATCTTGTATATAAATTTCGCAATAACATACATTTTCTTGTAGTTTGAATATAGAATACTTTACATAAATACATTTTCTTTAGAATGTTGATATTCTACTTAAATAATCTGCTTCTTATTCCTTCTTTCATTGAAACCCTAAATATTTTTAATACTAGCAAATATAAAATGTATGGTTGAAATTTAGTCATATAATGTAAATAATGTTCTATATTTCATAAAAAATTGCAAATAATGTTAAGTTTATTTTTAATATCATAAATCTTTTAAGATTTATGATGAATTATATTTTAGTGGAATTAAAAGCAGTTTAAATTATATAAGGAACTTTTATGCTATTCTTTAACCATGAAAAAAGGAGTTAATATGTAGCACTCACCAAAAAATGTTTATTAATTTTGAGCGTAACAAATTTTCTTTTAATATTTTATAATTAACTGAATTGACATGTATTCCTTGTAACTTTAAAAACAACTGATGTCAGTAAAACTGAAAAAAAAGGTGTGAATCTTAGGATTTTCTTGTTTAGAACACATAAAATACATTCTTCGCTTTATAACAGAAAAGAATTTGGAAGATTAATTATAAAGAAAGTACACTCAGAATTTAAAAAAAAAATCGTAAAATCATCGTTTAGATCTTGTTTGTTGCCGTTAATATTTTAAACTCAGAATTTTTTTTTACGAATTTAAACAATATGTTTTATCTGTTAACAATGAACAACAGAAAAGTTGCAGATTTGATTAATTACTCTATCGTCAGTCATTTTTTAAACATCACCAGCATTAAGATGGTTTGCAATAAGCCAAAATAATATTTTTTAGTTTAGATGTTTTTAAGTTAAGAACGAACACTGTTCTTACAAGGATTGATACGTTTATTTAGTGTAATGCTGTCAACACTAGTAATATTTTCTTAAGATTAATGAAGCTCTGAAACTTTTTATGCTTTTAAAATTTAAAATATTTTGAGTTACGGGAAATTCCTTGATGTTAAAACGAAAGAGTATCATCGTTTGTTGATGAAATATTTCTGGGTTAAATTAAAAGACTATATGTGAAGCTCAGAAGACAATAAAGTTTTTGATTACCTTTTTTAGAATTTATTTTGATCAATGATATCAAGTTTTTATGTCAATTCACTATAGTTTTAATCCCTTGTAGTAGGTAAAAGATATTCAAATGATTAATTACGAGAGTTATTTAAACTGACTTAAGATTTTTTTTACCAACATTGAAAACATTGAACAAGAGTTGAAATATTATTAAACAATATTTTAACTCTTCAACAAATATTTCTATTAAAATAACAAGAGTTAGAAGAGTACATTATTATTGAAATTAAGGTGACCTTATTTGCTTCTCATTCAAATAAACATCAAATAAAGCAAAAGGAATCAGTTAAATAACGCATTCACAAATAGCACATCAGTTAAATATAGCATTCACAAATAACACACCAGTTAAATATAGCATTTACAAATAACACATCAGCTAAATATAGCATTCACGAATAACACATCACTTAAATATAGTATTCAAAAATAACATATTAGTTTATATAATATAGCATTCAGAAATAACACATCACTTAAATACAGCTTTCAAAAATAACACATCAGTTTAATATAGCATTCAGAAATAACACATCAGTTAAATATAGCATTCACAAATAACACATCAGTTAAATATAGCATTCACAAATAGCATACCAGCTAAATATAGCATTCACAAATAACACACCAGTTAAATATAGCATTCAAAAATAACACATCACTTAAATATAGTATTCAAAAATAACATATTAGTTTAATATAGCATTCAGAAATAACACATCACTTAAATACAGCTTTCAAAAATAACACATCAGTTTAATATAGCATTCAGAAATAACACATCAGTTAAATATAGCTTTCACAAATAACACATCAGTTAAATATAGCATTCACAAATAGCACACCAGTTAAACATAGCATTCAAAAATAACACATCAGTTAAATATAGCATTCAAAAATAACACACCAGTTAAATATAGTATTCCCAAATAACACATGACTTAAATATAGCATTCTGAAATAACACATCAATTAAATATGGCATTCACAAATAACACATCAGTTAAATATAGCATTCACAAATAACACATCAGTTAAATATAGCATTAAAATATAACACATCAGTTAAATATAGCATTCCAAAATAACACACCAGTTAAATATAGTATTCACAAATAATACATTACTTAAATATAGAATTCTGAAATAACACATGAATTAAATATAGCATTCACAAATAACACATGAATTAAATATAGCATTCACAAATAACACATCACTTGAATATAGCATTCAAAAATAACACATCACTTAAATATAGCATTCACAAATAACACATCAGTTTAATATAGCATTCAGAAATAACACATCAGTTAAATATAGCATTCACAAATAACACACCAGTTAAATAACGCATTCACAATCACTAAATGCAGATCTTCATATGGGCACTGATCATTGCAACGTGGAAATATTAAACAATGAATTTTTTTCTGGTGTTTGTCATACGAATTAAACTCTAAAAAAGAAATTAATTAATCATAACACAGTTTTTAATGTGCTGCAAAATTAATTTATAACTATATTTATGGATATTTTATTCAGAAAGTGCTGAAATTAAGTACACGTAAACTATTTCACAAATTTTATTAATTGAAAGCCGCATTTATTCAAGGGAGATATTCGAAATTATATAGATTCATTCCAAAATTTAAGATAAGTTTTTTTTTAAATTATATGAATAATAAACTCTTTTGATTTTTACATCCAAATATTCTAATCTAAAATAGTTTTAATTTAGAAAATTAATAATGTTGAATGAAATTTAAGCTTTTGAATGCACTTAATCAAAATATACTTAAATTAAAAACAAATATAGAATGTTTTGGATATTTTGTAAATAATTAAAAATTAAAAGTAATCAATTGTGATGTTTTTAAAAATAAATTAATTCCAAAAATTTAGGTAATTCTTATTTAAATTGTAAAGAATAATGAGCTCTTGATTTAAATTCGCAGTAATGAATTATCTTTGTTATGATTTAAAATTTAAGCAACATTCAATAATATTTTTAGTATTTAATATTGGATAATCGCGTTCAAAGAGAGTATTTCAAAAAATTTGTTGCTATTAAGGACTATATAAGTAGATATTATGAATATTTTCGTTTATAAATTGTAGTGTATTTTGAATGATTATATGATAAATATAAATATTGGCTCTTGTTTATATGTTTACCTGTTAATTACATAAACATCAATACTTATCAGATTTTTTTAATACATTAAATGTTAAATAAAAAATTTAACACTGGCTATTGTTTATATATGTTCATTTATTAATTACATTAATCTGAACATTTTATATATTAAATTTTCTTTAATATATTATTTTAAAAAAAATCTATAAATACTCTATTTTCTTAGATGAGTAGAATAGATGTGTGACTTATTATTTAATTAAAACTATAGTTTTGCAGTCAATGTAAAAATCATATTTTATTTTATTCATGTGATCAATAAATTTAGCTACTAATAATAATAGTTTTTATTGATTTATTTTAATCAAAATCTTTAATGAACATCATATTATGTAGCAGTTATTGCTCTCTCTTTCAACATCGATCTGTTTAAACTCGATATTACAGAAAATTAGTAGATAAAAAATCTTTGAAGTTTACTTTGAGACAAAAAACAATTTAAGTTTAAAAACATAATTTTAAATGTAGCATATGTAATGTGTACAAACAAGTCTGTAAAATTATTAAAAATTTAAAATTAATGAATTTAAAAATAATGAAAATTTTAAGGTAAATAAGTAGCATCTGTTAAATTGATTCGTTTAAATTTATCTTAATAATATTGTTAAGAAACCAATTAATTGAAAAATGCGCCATTATGATTTAATAACTATTCTTTTGTATTACTTCAAACTAAATCAAACAGAAATTGAAACATATCTGCTTATAATTTTTTTCCTCTTCTTCGTTCTATGTAAACTGTCAACTTATTTTGAAAAACTACAAAATATATTATTACTGACAAAAAAAAAATTAAGAAATTTTTTTCATATTTTTCAACAATTTATTTTTAAATAGTGTTGGGTTATCTTCAAATATTAAGAAGTATAACAAAATTTTTCACGTTTTATTCTTATAAAGTAACAGATTTTAAAAAAAATTTCAAGATTAAAATCATTTCATTTTTAAAAATACATCACGGCTGATAAAACTTGAAAACTTTTCATTTCTTAATAAAAGGCAAACCATTAATCCAAGGGATGATAAAGTCATTATTTTTAAGACGCCTGATGCAGACGGGATACATTTTTCGACAAAAACTTCCTTGGACGGTAATGATACTACACCCTGTAAGTAGAATCAAAAATAGAAAACAGTTCTGACTTTGTAGTTATAAGTTATATTTATAGACCAGGATACAATTATAAATCTTCGTTATGATAACATAATGCAAATAATTTATGAAAGTATGAAATACATATGCATGATCTATAAATAAGACAAGATAGTGTAAATAAGTGTAATACTTTTTCCAAAAATGAAAAAAAAAAAATATGATTTTGAAATTTTAAGGCATATTTGAGTGTTGTTTTTGTTGATTATTAGTTACATTGCTACAAAAATGTAACTAATAATGAATAAAAATAATATAATCAATTTGTTACAAGGAACATTTGAAAAAATATTTCGATTTAACATTTGATTTTTTTTCCCTTTACAAAGTTTTATTTAAGAAGAAAATAAGAAAATGATTAAAAATATTACATAAGCAATATATATATATATATATATATATATATATATATATATATATATATATATATATATATATATATATATATGTGTATATATATATATATATATATATATATATATATATATATATGTGTGTATATATATATATATATATATATATATATATATATATATATATATATACAGGATGTCCACTAAAGTCCCTTGCCACCCTCTTAACTTTTGAACGGCTGCTATATTCATAAAAGTGCTGTCTAGGTATAGCAAAGCAGCCCTGCGCTACTCAATAAAATAGACTACAGCGCCGCCTGGTAGAAAACAGCGGAGAGCATTCCTATCTTGAAAACGGAACGAGATAACGAGATAGAGAGAAAAAGTGATTTACAAAGTTGTAGAGCATCCTGGATTTAGTACAAAACGATACCTTGTGAGCATGAATATGAAGAATACAATGGTTAAAAAGCGCATTTGTTGTTTCATGCTGTGACGTAGCCCATCGTACGTGTGCATAATTAAAAAAAATCATTTTCATACTTAAATTTTTCACTTTTATTTCGAAATGGGAAACGGGTATTAAAAATAATTCCAACATTTTGAATGCAGTATGCAAATACGTAAGAAACGTCACGCCTGTTCACCTGAGACAGCTATAAAAGAGTCATCTTCTTGGGGCTTTAGTATGTTGATGCTCATGATCATGGCTGAGTATTTCAAAATTGATTATTGTGAGATGGTTTTACTGTTCAGTAAATCTCGACGCAAGGCACGATTAGCAGCAAGATGGTATCGCCAACGTTTCCCTGCAGGCCCGCATCCTTCTCATCAAACCATCCTAACTGTTGTAAAACGTTTAAGGGAGACAGGCTGCATTACTAGTCAACCTCGATCTGGCAGACCAGCTAAGGTAGGACGGCAAGTTCAACCGGATGAGGTATTAGCATATGCACTCACATATCCGAAATGCAGCGTTAGAGAGATCAGTCAACACTGTGGTCTCTCCAAAAGTCAGGTTTGGGAAATCCTAAGTGAATCAGGTGCTCATCCATACCGACCAACGCCTGAACAGGTTTTAATGGACGTGGATGCCGAGCGACGCTATGCATGGTGCAACTTCGTCATGAATCAGATACAGGTCTAGCCAACATTCTTGGCAGATATAATGTGGACGGATGAGGCATGCTTTTCACGGAATGATATTTACAATAGGTAAAACACCCATTACTGGGCCCTAGAAAATCCTAAATGTTTCGTCTGCGTTCAACATCAAATGCGGTATGCTATTAACGTTTGGTATGCAATTTACAATAACAAGCTGATAGGCTCAATATTCTACAAGGGCACGCTAACGGGTACACAATATTTACGATTGCTACAGAAATTACCCGATTTTGTGGAGAACCTGTCGTTGTTTAATCTTAAAAATCTATGGTTTCAACATGAATGCGCGCCTGCTCACAAGACATCTCCAGTGAAGCCGTACCTCGTCAAGGAATTTGGCAACCAAATACTAAGGTATGGTGGTTTCGAAGAGTGGCTTCCACGCTCTCCTAATCTGAGTCTACTGGACTTTCTCCTGTGG
Source organism: Latrodectus elegans (assembly GCA_030067965.1). Lineage (NCBI taxonomy): Eukaryota > Metazoa > Arthropoda > Arachnida > Araneae > Theridiidae > Latrodectus > Latrodectus elegans. The sequence goes on from CM057815.1 coordinate 38,997,931, forward strand.
GGATACTTGAAACAGGAGGTGTATGCGACCCCTCTACAAAATTTGCAGGACCTTAAACGACGCATTACGGTCGCGTGTTCCAAAGTGCCACGCTGTATGCTCCAACGTGTGCAACGTAATCTTCAAGCGAGGATCCAAATGTCCATTGCAGCTGACGGTGAGAAGTTTGAACATCTTAAATAAAATATATCGTTATAATTATTTCCTTTTTTTCTTTCTTAGATCGTTTTGTGACGTCACAGCACGAAACAATAAATGCGTGTTTTAACCGTTGTATTCTTCACATTAATGCCTACAATGTATCTTTTCGTACTAAATCGAAGATGCTCTACAACTTCGTAAATCACTTTTTCTCTCTATCTCGTTCCGTGTTCGAGATAGGAATGCTAGGTCCGTTGTTTTTCACCAGGTGGCGCTGTAGTCTATTTTATTCAGTAGCGCATGCTTGCTTTACTATACCTAGACACCACTTTTATGAATATAGCAGCAGCCGTTCCGAAGTTAAGAGGCTGGCAAGGGACTTTAGTGGACACCCTATATATGTATATGTATATATATATGTGTTATGTGTGTGTGTGTATGTATGTATGTATATATAATGTACATTTTTGTGGTAAAAATTCTTGACAAACAATTTCTTTCAAAAATGAATTTTAGAAATTGGTTTTCTTATACTCAGATCATATTTTATTGAAATACTGCATAGTATAGTAAAATAAATAAAATACAGAAGTAATGCTAAAAATAAGAATTGCCGTTGGAAACAATTCATAATTATTTTGCATCTCATGGTATTTTGTATAATGACAATATCTTATGTTTGTAAAAAATATATACTTTTATTGGTTTGTTTTTTATATATTCGTGTAACAATAACCATCATAATATTGTATAAAAATCTTTTACATATACGATCTCAGAATCATTTTTATAATGTATGATAATGTTTCTCATATATAAAACCTCTTTTATGTTTGGCAAATTTTCAAACATAATGACCGAACGATAAAAGTGTACTTTTTCACAGTTTTTTTAAATATAAAGTTCATAAGTGGTCAAATTGTATTTTTTAGTTTTATTTTGATAAAATTTTTAGTGAAAAAAATCAAAATTAAAGAATAATAGTCCTATAGTTATCATAACGCTATTTTTGATAATAATAGAAATACTGTAAGCTAATTGTAAGAATTCAGAATTTATCCATCCCCCTTGATTTAATGCATTGATTTCTATATTTAAAATGATATAAGTGAAAAACTGATAGAAATAAAATAACAAAATAATTTTTTAAATGACAACATTAAAGGATATATATATATATATATAAATGTCATAGTGATTATTTATGCGTTGTGTTTGTTTCTCATCTATGTATTCTTATATATATATAAATATATATATATATATATATATATATATATATATATATATATATATATATATATATATATATATATATATATATATATATATATATAAGAATACATAGATGAGAAACAAACACAACGTATAAATAATCACTATGACATTTTGACATTTATAAACGATGAACTCTGAACTCATTATTTAAGTTAATTTGCTTAAATCTTTTTCGGTTAGTATTTATAATTAAATATAACCATTGTTTTATTTTTTTGATAGTGCATAAGTAAATAACTTTATTTTAACAGTTAAATACCTGTGATAAATGTGTGTTAAGTCTACCAGAAACACTCTCTTAAATATAATTTGTTTACTATGTATGTGTAAATTTTGTTTATAATGATTTAGTTACACATTTAATATTAACTTATGTCTCTATTAAATGGAATTGAAATTTACATTTAAGTGAAAAATGCAACGTAAATCGTAAATAAAAAGTAACTTCTTTTGGAAATTACTTATCATTTTTTTTAGCTAAATTGAATAGCATGAACTATTTCTTTCGAATTCATTCGAATTAATTCTTTTACAAAATAAAGTTGGCGATTTATTTTAAATTTTGATGAATGTTATTCATAACATTTTAATTAAAATAAGCTCGCATAGTTTCTTTTGTCAGTGAATAACATGTTATTCTAAAGTCAGTAATTACGTTTTCTTTTTGAAATTATATGTTCTGTATGAATGCTAAGTTTATGTATGAATAGCGACAATTATTTTTATTTTTAGATGGAGCTTTAATTATGATTACAACATAATAAAAATATCTCTAATTAGATAATGTCTAAAAAATATTTAACAAATTTTTATAAGTGCTTACCAATGAATTTTACAAACGAGTCTTCATTAAAACTAAAAAAAAATGAAAGCGAAATTTAATTAATGACATAGTAATGTAATACATTCAATATATTATTAAAAATTCATATTGAAAATTATTGCTTCAATTTCAGATACTGAATGTTATTTGCCTTGAATGTTATAATCTCAAACACACTGAAGACATCATTTCATCCCTTCAGTGGGTCGATAAATCTGAGTACTAAGGAAACACTGGAAGTTTCGTATTAGGCTGACCACCTAACTAGGACATAGGCTTCGTATCCCAGGGCTCTTGGTTATGAAAATAGATATTGGCACTGCAGGCTTTGGCCTCATATGGGCTATTGTGCCGCTGAATTTAGATTAGTTTTTTACTTTCTGAAGAGCCAGAATTTTATGGCTACTGCCGTGATTTAAAATTGGGAATTTTATAAATGATTCATCCTAAATTAATCCAAAATTCAAAGCGAACTTTAATCTTAACTAAGTAATACATCACATTCAATATATTATTTAAAAAATTTAAATTCAAATTGCAAGAATGCTTTTTTTAATCTCATATTTACTGTATTATATATATATATATATATATATATATATATATATATATATATATATATATATATATATATATATATATATATATATATTCATAATTTAACACTGAACCTTCTTAGATATCAAAAGAAATATGAAATACTACATCATTTGTTTCTAGTGTTCTAGTGGCATGCACATGAATAAAGGCACATGGCATAACGAACAATTGAAAGGAAAAACACATGATATATAGGAAAAATATATAATTTATATTTCGAAGAGTGTGAAATATCGTTCTTAAAACACTACATGTGCATTTCATAGAAAAGATTGCTGATGTAAATGACTTACAGAAGAGAAATTTTGATGCTCCGAAAACTCAAAATGAGCATCTTCGAAACTCCGCTATTCATTGGATGTTTGCATGTCATCATAGTTAGTATTCATGTTGTTACTTATGACAGTTGGGCAAGCCAAGCTCGCTATGCTTTGGCTATGCGAATTTTTGAGTCAATAGGGAACGCCTTTTGTTTTAATTAGAGCACTACGAAGGTGAAAATATTTTTTTGCTCTTTAAATCCTCCGATAGATGGCACCACCATAGGGCCCACTCCCTCAATTATGATATTGGTCTGAAGGGGGAAGAAATTTTCTTCAGACCATTGCACCCATGGTAACTTCTCAAAGACCTACCACAGGAATTTTGATTCCACAGAATTAACGTGCCCGTATATCGATTGTAATCTGTTGGTTTTTGGCGGCATTGGGAATCGAACCCCACCCTTCCGGATGGAGAGCCGATGCCCTAACCACTAGGATATCACGGCCCTAGCATTCATGTCAAATAGATGAATGCCATCGATACGATTAGTAGTGTGATGTGCATCAGCTGCTAACGGTACATAATGTTAAAAGCTGCTCTTCTTCAAAAAAAAAAAAATAAATAAATAAAATCGATGATAAATAGAGGCAAATACCACTAACTCCTGTGTTTAACTTTTATTTGATGGTTCAATGAATCATCGTGCCACCGATCTTATTTTAGATTTATCTTTTTCTGCTATCTTGTTGGGTTTTCTGTACTGTGGTGTCTGCTTCTCGTCTCACTGGCACTTACTCACTTGACATAGGTATTTACAAGGACAGTATGCGGCCACTGATGAACCATACACTTATTTTGGAGGTTTTCTTTTCAGTTTTCCGGCCACCCCAATTTTTCCTATTGTCAAAATGTCTTAGATCAGCAATCTTATCTATTAAACACACACTTAATCGTAGAAAAGAGGCTTCATATTCTTCGGAATAAATTATACATCCTTCTCATTGGATCACGTATCTTCAGGATATCTAGGTGAGTTCACTGTCAAATTATGGAGATGTTATATTGTGTTTTGACTTCTTCAATTGCTATAAATTCTACAAAATAAAATCATTTTTTTGCAGGTTTAATTTTAAAGCAATTATCGTACATTTCAAAAATTAAATGGAAGAACTATTTGTGTTTAAAACTGGAAAAAGGTTATTGAAAATTGTCATCAAGATTAAAAGTTTTTTTTTAATTGTGGAAATTAAAATAAATGTAGTAAATAACTATTTTTATGACAGTTAATTGCATATTTTGAAATTATGCCCCTTAATTTCAAATCGTGATTCTATGACGAACTTAAAATTTCGGGTGGGTCCTGAATTTTAATTTTTATTACTATTTCTTGTTATAGATATATGTGGTGATTGACGAACTGTTAGATTTTTCTGCTCAATTGTTTTTGAACAAAGCTAATATTGATTTTCTAATTTGCCAATAACAAGAATAATCAATAAATTTAAGCAAAGTTGACAGATAATGATTATTAATTTTTCCTTTTATTAACCTGAATTTGAATTTTATGTTTTTTTTTTTACATACTTTTTAGTTTTAAATGAATACAGAAATTAGTGAACAAAATAAAAATATCAAAATATAATTTTCTTATATGAACCAAATCAAAAAGATTAATGAAACTATTAATAAACATTGTTTTTTAATAACAATTCATAAATATTTCCTTTATGAAGAGTAATTCTCCCATATCTCTGATATTTTCTCTAATTATATTACGATTATCATAATTTGTAATGATTAACAATATGAAAAATTATTTCCCATAATCCGTTAAAATTTTCTAAATTTTGAATAATAATAAATAACAAAAAATATTTTTTTACAATGATTTATCTCTCAAAATCTTTATACAAATGTCATTCATCATTTTTACTTTTATATTTTCTATTTATATTGATTTTTAATATCAATTCTTTTAATAGTAATACTATTGTTGAGAAATTTATGTAAAATTAATTTAAAAATGTATGATGTTGGGATGTGAATTAGTACAAAAATTATTGCAGAAAATTGTTACAGTAATATATATGTTTATACTGAAGAAATTCAATTATTTTTATTAGACTAATTCTTTACTCACATCAGACTCAGGTTCCTCTTGAAATATTTGATCTTGTTCGATTCGGCCCATTTTGTATAAAATTTCGCGAGCAGCTCTTTCCCCAGCTTCGATAGCCCCATCCATATACCCAGACCAGCGCACAGCAGTTTCAGTACCGGCGAAATGCAATCTATCCACAGGAGTACGCAATACGCTGAAAAAAGTATATTATAATGTAATTTTAGCGTTTTCACTGTTATAAGTTATGCTTAGAGTTTTGGTTAAAGAGTTCAGATTTTGATTTTCTGAGAACGTAAATACAGCAGAAAAGTCAAACATTAATTAAGAATCATAATTATGGATTATTATATTACACGCGAACACATGAAATAATTAACCTTTTCAAAAATATTAAGTATGCTTGTTAAATTTAACAATATTATTTATGATCATAAATGTTGAGAAAAAGTAATTGTTTCAAAATCATTGAAAATGAAAATAAATATATTTAATTTTAATAATTGAATAACGGAAGATTGAAGTTATTGTTAAATGTATTGTTAATATATGTATGTTGATTACATTTTGGGAATAAATCAATTTAATCACTAGACTGTTACTATTATAATTCATTGAGTAGAACGCTGTGCAAACTTTATGACGTCAGGCTTATCATTTATTCTTTTTTCTTAAGGTACCTGTACACGTTGAAAACGTCAATTTCGACCAAAAATGATAAATTAATTTTATTCTTTGGTTAAATAAGGAATTTAAATAGATTTCTAAAACAGGTTTTTTTTTTGTCTGCACGTTAATTAAATTCCGAGATATAAAGGATTTCGTAAAGATTAGGAAACCAGAAGTGGACATATTTAAAGGACCGGAAAGTGGGCGTTTAAAGGGTCAGAATGATGTTAAAAATTACTTTAAACAGTGTTTAATTTTGAAATATAAATTTAGTAAGCTTTTAAAAGATACATAAAATAATTACTGTTCCGGAAATCAATCAGAAAATCAAATAAAAAAATTAATCAGCAAATGTGAGAATTTCTTATAAAGACAAACACTTTAATCTTTAAATGCGATTTTCTCAGAACTGGCATTTACCTATAGTTTGCACGCTTCAAAAACGATAACTGAAAATGTATTTTTTTTAATATCATATGGAATTTCATGAGCGTGATCTGTATATTGTTTTCTAGGGAGTGTACTAAAAGAATTTTAATTACTAAAATATTTCCCAAATTATGGCCTGTTATTCAAATAATAGCATAGAAATTTTGGTTAAAATTTCAGTATAAAAATATTCAACTGGCCGTAATTTTTTTTTATTTTTTTAACGAAAACTTAAAATTTTAGTACATGCTCTAGATAACAACATATAGATAGTTGGTATATTAATTTTTTTCATATATGTTTAATAGTTTTTGATGTAGCATTTTTTAAAATTTTTAAAAAAATGCTTAAAATTGTATGCATATTTAACATTTCTGAAGAATATAATACTGGAATATATCAAATTTTAATATTTCAATATTAATGTTTTCTAAAGTGAAATATTCGAGAAAAAATCGTTACAATGTATATATGCAGTGTATTTAAATAAAGTGCTCTGAACGTGTTCGGGTACCTTAAATATTTTTGTTTTTTATTATTTTATGAAATCCACCTCAGAAAATTCCAATGTAATTTTAAACCAACTACTAAAGATATGAAACTATAAGTCCTTATTTCGTTTCAAATTAATAATTTATGAAATATGATTAATTAAAATTCTAACAAAATGCATAAGTACTGAAAGACATTACTTAATTTTTTTTATAGATACTTTTACATACATTTGCATACTTTTAGAGAGATCAAATTTTGAAGTAAGAAAATCTATTAAAAAATTGGATAGGTTACATAAACAGACTTTGTTTTATTTCACATTCAGTTGAAGAATATATACACTACTGGCCATTAAAATTCTAACACCATGAAGAAATGCAGATAACAAAATGATATTTATTGGACAAATATATTATACTAGAAATGACAAGTGATTAAATTTTCAAAAAATATATATTTGGCTGGATAGATCCTGAGAAATCAGTACCCAGAACAACCACCTCTGGCAGTAATAACAGCCTGGGCATTGAGTCAAACAGAGATTGGATTGCATGTACAGGTACAGATGCCCATGCAGCTTCAACACGATGCCACAGTTCATCAACCGTAGTAACTGGTGTTTGGTGATGAGCCAGTCGCTCGGCAACCATTGACCAGACGTTTTCTATTGGTGAAAGATCTGGAGAACGTGCTGGCCAGGGCAACAGCCGAACAAATTCCGTATCAAAGAAGGTCCATACAATACTGGCAACATGCGGTCGGGCATTATCCTGCATAAACGTAGGGTTTCGCAGGGCTCGAATAAAGGGTAGAGCTACGGGTCGTAACACACCAGAAATGTAACATTCACTGTTCAAAGCACCGTCAATGCGAACAAGAGGTGACCGAGACGTGTATCCAACGGCACCCCATACCATCACGCCCGGTGATGGGCCAGTATGACGATGACGAATGCACGCTGCCAGTGTGCGTTCACCACGATGCCGCCAAACACGGATGCGACCATCATGATGCTGTACACAGAACCTGGATTCATCTGAAAAGATGATGTCTCGCCATTCGTGCGCCCAGGGTCGTCGTTGATCACACCATTGAAGGCGCTCTTGTCTATGACGCAGCGTCAAGGGAAGCCGCAGCCATGGTCTCCGAGCTGAGAGTCCATGCTGCTGCAAACGTCGTCGAACTGTTCGTGCAGACATTTGTTGTCTTCCAAACGACCCCGTTTCTTGACTCAAGGCTCGTGACGTGGTTGCACGATTCATTACGGCCATGCGGATAAATGCCTGTCTTCTCGGCTGCTAGTGATAGGTGGCCGTTGAGATCCCACATGGCGTTCCATATTACCGTCCTGAACTCATCAATTCCGCATTCTGCTAACAGTCATTGGATCTCGACCTACGCGAGCAGCAATTCTGCGATAAGATAAACCGCAATCCCGGTACGCTACAATTCGACCTTTATCAAAGTCAGAAACGTGCTGGTACGCATTTCTCCTTCTTACACGAGGCATCAGAACAACTTTTCACCAGGCAGCAACGTTCAAATGCAATTTGTGTATGAGGAACTGTCTGCACAATTTCCTCATTTAAACACAATGTAGGTTTCGCTACTGGCGCCTGCTTTGTCTGAATTCGCTGAAAAGCTAATCATTTGCATATCACAGCACCTTCTTCCTTTCGTATAAATTTCACGTCTGTAGCATGTCACCTTCTTGGTGTAGCAATTTTAATGGCCAGTAGTGTGAATACAAATGCTTAATGTACAAATACTGTCGAAATACTGACCTGCCATATCGAGTAAAGAAACCAGGTGGGTACATCGCTACACACCCGATAGAATACTGCTCTTCCATCCAGTTTTTTTCTTCATAATGAATGGGCTAATAAAATTAAATTTAAATCAAATTATTATCAATATAAATCAGATATTACAAAATATAGATTTCAAAGATAAAACGCAGATCATTTCACATGTCATTTCTTTTTTCGTAACTTGTGGAAAATTAAAATTTCACAGTGGTTGCGTTTAGTACTTCTTAAATGTCTATTTCTCAGAAGATTTTGAGTTTTAAAAAGTTTTCTTATGATAACTTCATATAATTTAATCTACTAATAAAATTATTTTTATCTTAAACTCTAATACATTTCTTTTAAACTTCTTGGCTTGAAAATAATTATCTCTCAGTTTCATTAATTATTAAATATTGTTTCCAACGGCGGATACTTGGGTGACGAACTTTATGTCACAACAAGGCCAGTAACTGCTACTCATTTGTCGTTACCCAGCGGGCACCTGTGAACCTCGTCCCGGAGGCGAGTAACATTGCCCATGCGCCAAACCACCACAAACCCGTTTATAGGATAAACCACATTTATAAAACATCGCATAAGAAAGGACAGAGAGAACAAAAAAAGGAAGTAACGCTCATGCCCGAACCGGGGTTCCAACCCGGGTCCCACAGCTCAGGCATCAGAAACACTAACCACTCAGCCATTGGTCGGCCGTTTTGGTGCCAAAATCCGGGATTGAAATTATAGAATATAAACTTATAACATTATATAAACAGGAAAATGCTTTAATTTTAATATTTTTTATAGTGAAAAAAATCAAATGATTTGATTGGCGACTCTTAAAAGCTTATCTTTTGTCTTTGTGTCTCATTATATTGTCACGATTTTCTTTTTTATTTTAGTTAAAAAAATCTGAATCAATAATAATAAAAACTGCTGAAAATAGACTACTATTAATGGTAATATGGCCAACTAAATGATTGATGCCTCTAATTAAGCGTACATTTATCCCTAAAGAGGTTACTATTGATTTTCAATTACTGAATCCTCAAAGGAAACAGCACAAAGCTAACGTGTTTAAAAGTAAATGTTTATTACTGAAGCGTTTCTATATAACACAATGTGAAAAAATATTCTTATGAGACTTAAAAAGTGGGTAGAAAGTACGTGTAGTTTAAGGTAAATATTATCAATCGTATTAAGATTCAAAATGCTAAAATTATATGCCCATACAAAAAAGAAATTGTCAAACTCAAAACATACTAAAATGTTTTTTACTCGAAAAATGATAAATGAGGTTTTGAAAATCTCACGCGATATATATATTATGACATGTCTTTTTTTTATTACAAAAGAACTTAATTTCTTTATTTGGTGCTTCAATTTAATACCTCATTATTCCGATATTCTGTAAAACATAAAATGAGTACTGTTCACAAGAATTTCTTTTAGTACATAAATATAAGAATATCAGTCGTCTAAAGTATATATTTTCAAGATATCTCATTTAAATTCATTTTAAATTTATCCTTCCGTTGTTTGCATTTTTTTAATTAATAAATGCCACATATCATTAAAAACTGGCTAAAATTTTAAGTTCTGGCGATTTTCACACACACAAACCGATGTTACTAAAAATTTAATTAGTCTGGATATTATGCCCATGCAGATATGTTACTAAAAATTAAATAAAAATGATAATACTACTTCGTAATAAATAAAACAATTACTGAAATATGTAGCAAACAGTTTAGAACTGGTTTACAATAATTTTTTCTTTATTTTGATATTTTATTCTTCTTTTTCAGCACGACACCCCGGGGTGGGCCAAGGCTTTTCTCAGAACACTCCTCCACTGTGTTCTCCGAGAGGCGACAGTTCCCCAATTTGTCACTTTCAGCACTTTAAAGTCCTCCTCTACACAATCAATCCATCTAAGTTTAGGCAGACCCCTAGATCTGTTTGCACTGGGCCTATATTAAAAATTCTTGAAGTCAAATACGTGGGGTCCATTCGACAGATATAACCACAAATCTTATTTTGATATCACTGAAGCCATTTTTTTTTTTGTATTACAAAGTTATTCATTGCATTAGAAATTATACATTTTTTATGTAAATTATATTATATAAGTGAATTTTCATTTGAGTTTTTTTTAAATAATATTTTAGATAGGAAATCTTACCACTCACTTTTAAGGCTTCGGGACAACCTGTAGCTTCAGCCAAACTTCGAGCAAGAATATTTTTTCTCTCTTCAGCACTTTTGTTACAAATATTTTTACATTTGTCAGCTAAAATAAACCTAATGCAATGTAAGAAACACAAAATCAGAACTCTAGTATTAAGGATCTATTTTGAAATTTCTGAAAAAAGATCAATTAAGCAGTCTGAATCAATATCTTAAATACATTAACCAAACTATTTTCAGTTTTATTTATAAAAAGTATGCAGAGTTAATAATAATTTCGTTAAAAAAATCCATTAAAACTTGAAAACATTCTTCATTACACTTCTTTACGTTTAATTGGTTTTAACATTAAGCAACGCTATGATAAAAAGTTTGATACAATTCTAGAGGACGAACTTTATAAAAAGTAAAGTTGGCCCGCTTGTATGGTCACCATATCTAAATACCAAAAGTATGTAATATATTCAGTACATTATTTTATTAAAAATGTATAAAATAGGCGCATTGTGATACAATATTTAAAAGAGTTCGCTTTTGGTAGATAATCATACATCGACACTTAGATTTTTATATTTTGAAAACTGGTTTGGTGCTGGAAGATAGAGATTTTACGAGATTTTATATTGAAGTATAAAAAAAAGCACAATATAGCTTATTAATTAAAATAAATCAGAATGAGATTTTCAAGCATGCTACATAGTTGTTATTGCTCTGCCATGCTACATAGTTGTTGAATAGTCCGATTCTTCGAGTAATTCTTTCCCATTTGAAAAATTCGGCACTTTAATAGATACTTTTTTTCATTAAATAAAGGTATTAAGGAATAAAATTATATTAATTTGTATTATATAATTAGTAAAATTATATTTAGAAAGTCACATATTGAAAACTAACATACACGGAAATTATTTTTTAGACAAAACAACAACTTCGCTTTATTTTCAGATAATGAAAAGTAGCTTCATATTTCATTTCAAAAAATCATTCATAAAGAGTGTTTTTTTTATCGTTTCTCCGAATGATATTTTGCTTATCATTTCCCATTTATAAACTGAATGGTTTGATTTTTGACAATTCATTTTTAGTTATTGATAGTCAATCATATATTGATGATGCAAGAAACGAGAGAATAAAACTGATAGTGCAAAAAGGATTGCTTTTTTAAAAATGTAATTAATAATCTTAAAATTCGAATCATTTTATTTACCCAATAATAGCAGGATAACTGCCATCCGGTTTTGTATCATCTAGAGTGAAAAATACAGGATGATTTTCACCTCCCTGAATTAGCATGGATCCACAAAGTCCTGAAAATAATTAAAATTTAAAGAATATAATTGAAATTGAATACATTTTTACTAAAAATTAAAAGTGAAATGTTTTGATAACGTTATCAAGTTTAATAGCTTAAATATTTTTGATTACCTTAATATGTTTTACTTTCAGGGAGAATATTTCACAGAAATACAATTATAAAAAAAAAAAAAAAAGTATCCGAAATTGGTCAGCTATACAAAACGTAAGCCTAAGCAAAATTTGTTGAAAGTATTTCAGCTGATATGTTAGTAACATATTCATAATATCGATTTGAACTTAAAATATATTTAACATATATATGGAAACGAAAAATCATTACCATAATTGGTATCTCAGTTAACACCCACACACAACTATGAGTAAAAAGTTAACGATTATAATCATGAGTGATATGGGGATATTGTTTCGTTTAATTTGAATATCAATGTATGCTAAATATTGTTTTGCGAATATTGTTTGGTGTCAATAATTTCTTTCCTGTTACACTGTTTTGTTGACTTAACAAGAGACACATCTCTCTGAAATGGTCATAGTCTGAAAAATAATATTTTGTCCTCATTAATGTCTTTCTCTTCAACTGAGTGTGCCTTAAAATAAAGGAATATTTGCTTTTGTTAAGCCGTTGACATAATACTGATACTAGAACACTCATAGTTACTTGGTTAACCAGGCCTTATTTAACGATTTCTTATAATATTGCACAAAGATGGGGGTACCCATTGTTAAAAATATCGCAAATCTTAAGCCTATTGGTTTGAATTAAATACACTCACTTCCAAAAGTTAAGCTGGGAGAGGAAAATAATAATTTCCGGAAGCTTATCAGAATTAAAGAGGATGCAAATCTCTGCGGAGGTAGAAGGAAGATTGCAAATATGTTAGGTAACAACCAATCGTGCTTTCATGTCAAGAAATATGCAAAAAGGGCAATCTTATAAGATACCAGACTTATGAAGGGTTACAGAAGTTGATTGTATGTGCTGATAGAAGGTGCTTAAAACTTTCGTACAATTTATTTTCAAGACATACGTGTTTCTATGACTTCCGGAAGACGAATGGAAGATTCTGAGCTCTAGCGTGCTGTGGGGCGCATTGAAGCCGGACAATCGATCACAGATCCTGTTCTTTTCTTTGGCATTCATCATTACGTGATTTCACGTTTATGGAAACAATTACAAACCACATAGACAGTTGTCCGAAGGCCCGTAACTGGTCGCCTAAGGGTTACAAATACTGCGGAAGATCGGTATATTGCGATTTTAGCGAAGCGGAATAGTAGAGCGACCACCACACATATGACATCTATGGTTACACAGCCCATTGGTAAGGTGATATCTGCAGCTACTGTAAGACGAAGATTACATATGAATCGATTATACACCCGGGTACCTCAAGTTTGACTAGTCCAATCAAGATGGGCCCGATTAAAGTAGTGTCGGGAACATGTCAATTGTATCGAGTCTGATTGGGGCATGTCATGTTTACTGATAAGATTTGCTCTGGAGCCAAATGACAAGCGTATGAGAATATGGCGTGAACAAAAAACGCGCAATCAGCCCAAAAACATCATCGAACATGACGCATTATGGTGTGGGCAGGGATTTCATTAAGATACTGCACCGACTTGCACATCTTTAAACGGTTTTCTGTAACGACTGTTCGATATCAAGATGAAGTCCTAGAACCCATTGTCAGATTGTACGCTGCAGCAGTTGGCTCTATTTTTGATTTAATTGACGATAACGCACGGTCCCATAGGGCTGAGATCGTCTATGACTACCTAGAGCGTGAAGGTATTGTGCGTATGGCGTGACCAGCATATTTTTCCGACCTTAATCCCACTAAAAATCTTTGGGATGCTCTCGTCCATGCTGTATCTTCACGTTTCCCATCTCCAGCCACTCTTATTGAGCTGGAAACTGCTCTAGAAGGAAGAATGGCTATTGCTTAATTCTGCGGTGGTTGACCACCTAATTGAAAGAATGGTCACAAAGTATAAATTTTGTATACAAATGAGGGGGTCCCATACCCTATTAATGTCCTTTTTCCATTTTGTGCTGTTTATTTTCAATTTATACATATTCTGTTTAAATCTCCAGTGTGTCATTATCTAATAACTTACAAAAATTTAATATTTTTTTCATTTCTGCATATAATTATTGATTTTATTTTATGCATAAATATATATGCTACTTTCCTGTCTAATTTTATGCCGATCAAAGCAGTATTTTTTGATTTTTTTGCATTTTATATCTTCGTGCTTTATTTTTGAAAGTGAATGCATATAAATTATTTATAATTTTCATTTTTATTTATTTTGACATTTAATCAAGTAAAATATGTACCATTATCTCTCCAGAATGTGTGAGAATAATAAATTATAACTTTTACGACTGATCCCAATGGAACCCTCTGTATCATTTGGTTTCGAAGAGGGGGTAGAGGAGGCGAGAAATGGATCTTCATTTGCAGAATGGGATGGAGTGCCAGAATTACGAACTTTGCCTGTGAAGAAATGAATGATATATTTACACATACACATATGTTATAACTATATATCCATAAGTATTATAATATTCAAGTGTACCTGACACTTAATCTTTCAATAAATCCAAAACTATAGAAAACCAATTTAAAAGAAGTGTTTTATACTTAATAGTGTGAGAGAGCATATTTGACAGTTAAAATTCTTGGATTACTGTTTTATCTAGACATAAACCAACTTTTGTATTGCAATAAAGACAATTTTATGTCATTTCTCATGCAGAAATTGCTCAAGATACCGGAGAGATGCTAAGCAGGAGATCCCTCTTTAGACTGCAACTGTATCCTCATGTTCCAGAAACTAGTGTTTGGTACCCGAGTATAGTATCTTGATTTGTGCAATCTATAAACGAAAATTATCTATTCCAGAGAATGCATATGGTAAGCTCAAAGTGTAATATATTCATGTTGTGTTAAGGATGTCCGTATAAGATGATAAGAGAGTCTCTAAGCCAGGGATGAGTATCCAAGTCCTAAATAACCAACTTCATGCCTCATTATAAGAAAGAGATCAACTAGAATATATACTTCTGTGGTGATTCAGCACACACACTCAAATATAGAGATAAATTCCTCTCATTGTAGGGAATAAAGAGAAATTGGATTCACATAAGAAAACAATACATATTATGTGCTAAAATAAACAACATATGTATGTCCAGACATCACTACTCAAAGTTTTCAATTTATACTTGCTACTATTTGCCGTTGATGTCGTAGTGGCTTTTTTCTACGGAATCGTCCTCACTATTGGAAGATGGTGCGTTTGAATCCCAACTTAAATAAAGATCAACCATGTTCATTAAAGACGGCTAGTATACGTTATAAAGGTCGTGGACGCATTGTACTCGGAACGAAATGATACATTTAGAAATAGCAGGAGAAGTATTGAGAGTTTCCGCTTGATCTTTGTTTCTAAATTCCGAACATTTCAACCAAACAGTTTTATTTAATTGATAAAGACCTGTTCTGGGCTATGTACAGTACAAAAGTCACTATTTGCAGTTTCCAATTTACACTCGTCAAAGTAGGTTTTGCAATCAAAGTTTTACCACAAAATTTTGGTATACTGTTCACTTCGATATGTATATGTGTAACTATTAAATTCTGCAGATGTTCACTCAATTCACAGAAGTCTCTTTTACCACCTTTTGTATTCTTTCTGGTTGTCACACTTAGTTTTAATGTCTGTCTGCCGCTCACAACCAATTAGATTTTCCTTTTACAGTTCTGCCTCCAGATGTTGTGTTTTGAGTGATCGTTGCATTTTATAATTTTTAACGTGGTGTCTTGATACCACAACAGCTGTGTCATTATATATCACCAATGCACTAACCATATGGACTCCCAGTTCTTACTCCCTTAGGAATAACGACAGATTTCTCATTATGAGTTCACCTGATTTGAAATTAAGCTAATTATAGCGTACAATATATGCTACTAACCATGCTTGACATTATATAAGCAACAATATATTAAAAAAATATGCATGTTCTGTATTTTGCTTACTTCCATACTCTTACATATGGAAATCATTGTTACCAATAAGATTTTATCATTTTGGACAACGCTTATTATAAAAAATAATGATAAATGTTATATTCCTAATAAACGTATTGTCTATTTTCAAATAAAATATAATTGATAAATTTAATTGGAATAAATAATAATAATTCTTGTTCTCCAAATGAGTTTTTGATGTATGATTTATAAGCGATATGCATCATTTCGTCACACACACACACAAATGGAATATAACAAGAAACACTTTAAATGTAAATAATTTACTTTTACATTTTCATAATACCACGCAATTTTTTATGTAGCGTAAATCACAATCAAATTACTTTTTTTTTTAAATATTTAGTCTTAAGTTTAAATGCCGTCAATATGGGAATGAATAAGGTATTTTTGGAGACTTATTTTTGTTGTTGTTGTTGCATGCCCCCGAGGTCAGCAGTGCTAGACAAGGTCCATGAGCGCGTACACTTTTTAAAAGTCTAGTATCATAAGTGGATTCTCCATCAGATCTGTCCCGGAGAGACCAAGGCATTGAAGAATCCATTCAGGAGAGACCTGTTCATTTAAGCACTTGGAGCAAATTTTGAATTTCTTCGTACCCCTACGAATTTCAAGTTACTAAGTTGGCCACTACTGAAACAGGCAATAGCCGTTTGTTCTAGTCTATTAAGACCAATAGCCAAGGAAGTACCTGGACGTGCGCAGTGGTACTAATGATGCTCATGAAGAACAATCCAAGTGGTTTTATTCCCGTGTTTAATCGTTGAATGAATCTCCGGAAATATGAGAGGTGCCGACGGCGCATCGTCCTCAGACACACCAGCTTTGGCTAAAGTGCCCGCAATCTCATTCCTCTAGAGATCCACGTGGGAAGGAATCCATTGTAGGTGAATATTATGCGATACAGACATCCACTTTAACATTTGAAATATTGAAACCCTAGTTCTGTCTCTCAATTGTTGCTATCTGGCCAAATGCTGTATTGCACTTTTACTTTCAGACAAAATCCAAACCTCAGATCCATGTGGAAGTGAATTAAGGAAGTCCAGGGCTACCTCTATGGCAATAAGCTCACTACGGATCACCGAACAATAATCGGGATCTGTCTTTTTCAGCCTTAAGACACTATTTTGCTGTTTGATGTAAATTCTACTGCCAGTACCATTGAATTCATCTTTACTGTCATCGTTATAAACCTGTATGACATCGCTCGGTATTTCTCCAATTCTCTCAAGGGCCACCTGCCTCTGATGGTCGGGAATATCAGATCGCTTATTTACATGAACTGGAAAATCCGGATAGAAAATGACACCATCTGGATCATTTAATGGGTCCACATATTGTTTCAGGTGATGTGGTTCCACGGCATCTTTAATTATGTTCAGATTGGCTATTTGGCTGAAAAGGCTATTTCTCTTGAGTCTCTGACTATTACGCCAACCCCTAAAATAGGTTGAGGTGTGATTATGAGAGCCCAGAGCACAAAGTTTATTATAATATTTGGTTAGATACGCGCGTCTTCTAAGGCTAAGTGATTGAAGACCTGCCTCAAATAGTACTATATTTCTGGGACAGGAATTTCTTAAACCTGTGATGATCCGAGTTACGCTGAGCTGAACCTTTTCTAATTTAGGGAGATTAGTATCAGAGGCAAAACAATAAATTGTAATGGCACATTCCAGAACTGGCCTAATTAATGAGATAGGTATTTCGCAAATTATCAGCGTCTGAACCCCAGTTTCGACCTGAGATGTACCTCAAAATGTTAATCCGTTTTCTTGCCCTTAGCACGAGGTGATCAATATGTTTATTGCCCAAAATTTCCGGGTTATTTTTGTTAATGAAGTAAACGAAAGTTCGTCAAATTAATTACCATCAAAAATATAAGAATAATGGATAGAGCAATTTTAAATATTTGTAAGTATTGATGAATCTGCTTGATAAGACATTTCTAATTCGCCTTTAAGAATATTTTATAGATGCTAAATAAAATATATAAAATATTGCTGAATTTTATAGATGCTAAATAAAATATAGCTTGATGATGATAAACTATTGTAAGAAATTCATTTCTGTAAACATTGTCATTGTAAAATAATATAAACAGATAATTGTAAGTTTTCATTAATATTAAAGAGAAAACTACGAGAATTCTAATCATTTATCAGGAAATATGTACAAAAATTATGAGAAAATATCCACTTTAAAATACTAAATTTTGATTTTTCACTGATAATTTGAACTTATTTTGGTAATAAAAAGTCTTAACCATGCAGCAAACTTTATTTTTTTGTAATACATATATTAAATTAATTCACATGAATATTTATTTAAATTCTGTTAAAAATATTAAAAATATTAAATGCAATAAGTTATAGCTCTCTAAATCTATAATAATATTTTTGCATCAAAATTTATTTGAGATTAAACGAACAGTATATAACTCGTATAAATTAAAAATCTCTTTTTTTTAGAATCGTTAATATGATCTTACACATTTTATCCACATTTCATACATGTTTATATTAAACACATTTTACTGAAAGACAGAAAATATTTCGTGTAAATACTGGTATTATTTAAAACTGACTTCAAAAAACAATAAACACTTTTATACATGATTTATATATATATAAGAAGGTTTATTTATTTATTTAGATTTATTCCATAACTTTAAAAATAAAAAAAAAAATATTGTTTCTATTGTTATAAGGGTATTTGTAAAGTAATAAATTCTAGGAAGGAAAAACTCATGCTAAAAGTAACCTTGTCTATATACTTACTTTATATTCTTTACCATTTAAGGTTTTTACGAGAACTATATTTTTAGATTCTTGATTTATTCCTACCACTGGGCTACTTTTGAAGACAACAGAATCTGAAAAATAATAGGAGACATTTAAACAGTAAAATTCATATTGTTATTCACATAAAATACCAAACAAATGCTTGGCGTAGCCTTGTGAGGAAATGATGTTTCTCGAAGTGAATGTCTCGGGTT
Organism: Latrodectus elegans; assembly: GCA_030067965.1. Taxonomy (NCBI): domain Eukaryota; kingdom Metazoa; phylum Arthropoda; class Arachnida; order Araneae; family Theridiidae; genus Latrodectus; species Latrodectus elegans. Next base: position 39,017,111 of record CM057815.1, read on the forward strand.
CAATCCTAACATCCAATGAACAACTGGAGATAGAAATTGCTCTTCTGATCTCTGTACGTCTTGGATGTTTTATAGATATCCGAGTCCAATGTGGTGTATGAATATAGTTGATTATCTATGAAAAGTTATCCAGAAAAGCAAACATGCAATGTATGTATGACAAATCGTTGATTGATTGAGTGATGCATATTGAGACGACGAATCCTTACAACATATTTATGATAGTTTTCTATTAATCACAGTCAAACAATTGGTTTTGAAAATTTATTTAAGGAAAAATGTTATGCCTGAAAAGGGCTTCTTAGATTGTATATTAGATGTTTAGGTTTTGAAATATAATAATTTAATATTTATGCTTATATATATTTTAAAATATTATACTTCAATTTTTTTTAAAAAAAATTCATGGTATTAATTGTATATATTATTATCAATTATAATTTTTTTGTTTTATAACATCTATATATAGATGTTATAAAACAACAAATTATAATTAAAAATAATATAGCATAAAACAATGTAATGAAATTTTCTTAGTATAAAAGTCGATATTTAAGATTTTAATACTCATTTAGAAGCAAGATTGGAGTTTTTTTTATATACCTAAGCACATTTTCCAAAATCTTATAAAATTTAACCCCCAGCTATTGTGTAATGGAATAATTTACAGTGTTATTAAATTACAAATTAACTAAGAAAGGAAAATAAAATTAAATCGCATTAGAAACCTTTATTCATATCTTTCAGAAAAAAAGGAAATTAAAGCTATTTTTAACCTAATATAAAAATATGAGTAATATTTCAAACAATTTTTGGCATTATAAAAATATTAAACTGTAAATTAATTACAAAAAAAACTAATAGAGCATTATAGCTTGTACTTTTAAATTTCTTTCATTGACTTAAAACTAAGCATGAATTTTAATTCTTTTCTTAAGTTTTGTTTCTCTTTCTTAAAGTTCAAAATTCTTTTTCTAATATGAAAATTTATTTTTCAGAATTATTGTTTTTTAAGTAATGATTTTGGTGCGATATAATGTAGTATCTTCAATTTAATTCCGCTGCTTAGTTAGCAGTTGTTAAATTAATTTATTAAAATATATCTCCTTTATTTAAATTAACTTTAATGAATCAAGAGTCCATTTTTTAATTAATACAATTTTTTAACAAATTTCAGTTAGTTAAATTATTTATAATTATTTCAAATTTAAATATTAATAATCTAAATAAGAAAAAGAAATGACATAGTATGTTATGTTATTTTATTACAATGTAGGAAATAAATACCCTTTAACAAAGTAGCAGTTTCTTTGATAAATAAAGTGTAGAAAGACATTAAAAATTTGTACACTCACACAGATTAAAAAACTGAAATAATGTACATATTTGCAAATAAAAAAAATAATGTTTCTAATTTTAACATTTTTATGGTGCTACGGTTAAATTTTCTAATTCCACCTTCGGTTCTGATGCTTGTAATGGTTCGAATTATTCTTTAATTCATAGATGTCGATATAATTAGTCTTAGTGTGCAAAAAATGACCGTTGAGAATAAACCAACCAATATCTCTTAAATATCAAGTATTTTTCTATGAATTTTAAATTTCTCGATTGAAAATCTGCAAGAAATGCTTTAATCTTTTTAAATATATGTACACATTCAAACACAGACAGAATTCAATTTACCTCCTAATTTTTTTGCAATCTTCTCGCTAATCTGTTGTGAGCCCCCTATGAATTTTCTTTCCTGTGTGAAAAGTATTATGCTTATTAACTTATAACTTTTCATTTATTTTTAAATATCTACTAGCAATTTAAACTACGTTTATATTTTTTTATTCCTAATTTATTCACTGAACTCAAATCCTTGAGCTTATATTTTTGTACAATACTTTTTATCTATATGTACTACCATTTATGAATACCAAATACGAGACGCATATTTTAAAGGTTTTTATATTGCATATAAATAAATTACCTACATTTATTTCCCATATTTTTAAATATTTTAATTCAATATTTTTTATTGTAAATAGTATAAGAATTGAAAAAATTATAATAAACCGAGAATACAAGAAACTTCTTAGAATTTGCAGAATTATTTTATTAAAAATGAATACATTTAATTCTGTTTGCTCTTTGGTGGTATTAGTAATATATTTAAAAAACAGAATATTTAGAAGATCCTATTTTGCATATTTTGTTACTTCTTAAGAGGCCGTAGTGGCCTCGTTGGTCAATCTCAACTTCATTGCGTTCGATAGGAGACACTGGAGCACGTTAAATCGTATGTGTAGATGTGGTTGCAGTGTCTTCCATATAAAATGATATCACCTCTGGAGGTCGCAAGTCATGTATTTAGCTGGAGCACTGGAGCACGTTAAATCGAATGTGTGGATGTGGTTGCAGTGTCTTCCATAAAAAATGATATCACCTATGGAGGTCGCAAGTTATGTATTTAGGGGGTCTTGTATTTGGTACTTGTTTCTAAATTACGAAGACTCCCACTCTGTTGCTTCCATTAATTGGTAGAGCCTAATACAAGGCTAGGGCTAGGTACAGAAAAGTATTATATATATATAATATATATGTGTACACACACATGTGTATATATATATATATATATATATATATATATATATATATATATATATATATATATATATATATATATACCTGAGGCATATTTAATGATTAATTTTTCCTTTTGTAACTACAAAAATAGAGTAACATTACTTGGAGTGATATATTTTAACGAATTCACACTCCGTTCACATCTATTGATCAAAATTTTATTGGTTCAAAATGTGTTATCTTTTATGTAATAACGTGCTTCTTAATTCCTATATTAAAATAATTATACAGTACTATATGTTTATAAATTAAAAGCATTTTAGAAGTGAAATCTTAAAAAAAATTTACGGATGCAATACATGAATATAACTAAATTATACTGAGTAAAATTTTGAACTTATAAATATAGCATTCATTATTTAAAACTAAGCATAATTAAGTATTCGATACACTTTTTAAGTAAATTGACTTTAATCAAATTATAATATTCAATTTATTTAGCTAAATGCTATTTAAACTGAACTAAGCATTTATTGATTTTTTTTTTCATTCAATAGGACAATTATATTACAATGTGCCGAATAGAGCTTAAAAAATTGTTTTGATTAAATATTTAAGTTATTTGAACTGATCAGTAACGTAAACTAACTTTAGGTATAACTTACTATCATTATATTATTGTTAGTAATCAAAAATGTTTCTTAAATTGTTATACTCTATTGTTTTCTATATGCGTTTAAGTAAACTTGATTATTGACTCATGCACTACTCATGATTATGGAATAAGGAGATATTTAGCTTACCTCAATTTATAGTTATTTAAGCATCAGATTCATCAATTTCTAAAATAGATATAATTTCATAAATAAGAAAAAGATTAGTTGTTGCTTAAGAATCAATCACCTGCCCTCCATTTGACGTGGAGAATACTCTCCGAGTTCCACCGCATTGTTTTATATACCACAGAAAACTTAACAAGGAGGCTTCATAAGATTCGGCAGTGATAGATAGTGCACTAAGAGTTTTACAAAAGTCGATTGCACCTCTAAAAAATTAAATGTAGAATTATAAAATACTACGAAATTATCGATTAATTTACATTATATATATAATAGCTATTTTAAAACAAGTTTATAAATATATTTTTCAATATTGTTTTGGTATTTTATGTTTGCGTGCTGGACGATGCAGTATTCAGATTCTGGGTCAACGAAGTCATGTGGAGGAAGTGAGATGTAGCTTCTGTAAATCCGGAGATCCGACCACCATAAAATAGAATTCTGTCTTGGCTCGAGTTACTGTTCTTTATCGTCGGGCGCCTACTCTTTGGACTGTCCGAGTTGGGAGACTCTACCAGTAGCAAGCTATCGCCGGCATAGTCCTGTGGCAAGTGGCCACACTAGAGGTCTCACGTATTTCAAAAGCAAGAAATTCTTTGCTGAAAATTGAGCTGGCTTCTCCTAATCACACCCTGGATTGGTTAGGCCTTTCCAGAGAGGATACATTCTCACCCCCTTTAGGTCCTCGATTTCCTTAGGGTCAACGGTCTGACGAAGTCAGACAAGGTCCGTCAGGCCGCTGACCGTCAGAGGATAAACCACAACAACAACTTTATGCTTATGAAATGATTATCAATATTATTTTTTTGTTCTTAAAAATCTATATTATTGTTCGCGAGTTTATTGCAATAATATACATTATTAATAATCGTATTTTATAAAATATATCCTTAAATATTTGCATACATAATATTATATAAGAATTACCATAATTGAACTTTTAGAAGTTTATTAGAGACTTTATGCACTAATGCAATAATTTTAAATGTTATTTAATTTGTGATGATCAAAAGCACTTTTAGAGATTTTAAAATAATGAATATAAGATCTATGATATTTTAATAAATTTTATCCATTTTTCTTTTGTAATTAATTTTGAAAATATATTTGAATAAATCTGTATTTATTATCTACAATTTCATTCCGTTGAGTAAATTTAAAATTTTAGGATTTTGAGTGCAATCTGATTAATGCTTAAATAAAATCTTTGGATCTCTTATTTCTGAATGTATTAAATATATATTTAATAAAGTTTTATTAATATATTATACTGTGTCCAGCAATTTTTCAGCAAGAAATCTTTGTACGTCATCGTGTCCCATTCTTCAGCATGAGGAGCCTCCCACGGAGCTTCAGCGGGTATCTGAAAAGCAAAAATTTGTTTAAAAATATTTGTAAATTTGTGATTTTTATTTTCTTTTATGAGAATGTATTTTAAAAATTCATTGTTTCATTATATTGCGGCCAAGTCATTGAAAATCTACAATGCTATTTCAATTTTAGGATCAGATTTACTTTACGGTCACCCTTGACGCGTTTTATTATTGCGCCAAATTTGGCGAACATTTTTCCTGGAAACTCGGCAAACTATCTATCTTTTATCTATGTATCTTGGCAACTCTATTTGTCATTAATTTCTCATGAATAATTACTCATTTAAATTGATTAAGATTAAATTTAATCAAAAAATTTTATGGATAATTTAACATATATAATTTACTATTTTACCATTGATATTTGAAGTCTATAAATCGGCGTTTTTTGTTAATTTTGTAAAATTAGTTAAGCATATTGTTAGATACCAACAATGTCTGAAATATTTGTCACTATTTTAGTCATTTCCTCTCACCGTTTTTCCCGATCGGAATTTCGTCATACGATCACCCTTGGCGACTTTTTGAAAATTCCGCCAAGGGTGACCGTACGGTAAATTTCTACCCAATTTTCATTTCCCTTATTGTTATGATATGTTTCAGCAGTTATTTGATCCTGTACATTTTAATTTATTTCATCATTATTATTTAATGGAATGCACTAGTCCACTCTCGCAAAATGAAGTTACATGAACTCATTGAAATTAAGCATCGCGTTGTTTTACAATTGGATCCCGAGCCACTGCGATGTTTTTAGAAATGAGCAGGCAGACAGACTTGCGAAAGCTAGTTCCCTTATGATCCAGCCTAATCCCCCTTTGCCTTTCCGTAACATCAAAAGTGTAATCTACAGTAAAATAAAGGATGGCAGAGTTTCCCTTTATGCTGATGCGGCTATGGACAGGCAGTGTAAAACTCTACTTGATGGGAATAATCGAATCCCTGGCTCCTTACCACGAGCAGTTGGTGTCGCTTGTTTCCGGGTGACAATTGGACATGACTATCTACAAAGGCATCTGCATCGAATAGGTGTAATGAACTCTGCTTGTTGTCCATTGTGCAATCATGATGATATGGATGCTGCTCACCTCAAGAACTGTCCTGAAGTTTTAAAGTTTATGGCTGACAACTCTTTTGAGGCTACTAAAGGACTTTATTCTTGTTTTTATACTTGTTCATCTTTCTATTGGGATGCTCGTCGATTAATGACAGAGATGCTGAGGACGGGCGTAAGATAAAAAAAAGTTATTTAATGTATAGCAACATGCTACCACTTTAGTTATAACCACTGTAAAGTCCCTACTAGCTTGACAGGAATTATTATAATTTCAGGCCATTCTATCCACCATAGTTAAATAAAACAAAAAATAAATCCTTAGATGCATGCATAATATTAATTTAAATCACATGATATATATAAATATATATATATATATATATATATATATATATATATATATATATATATATATAGATATATATATATATATATATATATATATATATATATAAATATATATATATAAATATATATATATATATATATATATATATATATATATATATAGATCCTTTATCTTTTGAGTTTAGTTTTAAACTAAAATTTAGGTTATGATGGCTTATAAAACAAATAAACCCCTTGTAATGTTTATTTTAAATATTGCGAGGTGTTAAATAATTAGAAATTAATATCGAATTTCATCATTGTATGTATTGTAGACGTATAAAAATGAACGATTTATATAATAAGATCAACTATTAATTTTATTTGTACTTTTTAAAATTAACATAAATAGAACAAATACCTCTTCTCCCATCTTGTCTATTAAATATAGTGTGTTTTTAATATCCATATTCACCAAAGGATTCCGATATCTTGGGAAATTATCTGCCTTCAGTCGTATCCGTTGACCCTATGAAACAAAAACAACACAATAGATTTCTATATTATTTAAAGTTTTCCAAGAGATTTTAATTTGGAAATTGAGACAATTAGATGAAGTGCTTTTTCGATCATTATTAATTTTTGGGATTCTAATCAAGATTGGAAAAATTAAACATTAGTAGCTAAATAAATTATCAGGGGATCAAATTTATCGTGGTTAATTTTAACTGCTAATTTATGTACAAATTGTGCAAGGTATAACGATAAATTCTACCTGAAGTATATATTTTAATGTTTTGTACTTTGTCTCATTTAAGAATAAAAATAGATTACATACGAATAAATATTTAAAAAGAATTATTCTATTTTTGAAACATTATTTAATTTGATTTTGATTTCAGTTTGATTTAAGCACAATATATTCAAATATATATATATAATCAAATTTTATATATAAGGGCACTACAATTTCAAGAAGATTCTGAAACATTGCAAACATTTGTATGTATTATAAATATTACATCAATCAGTTGTTGAATTAATGATTAAAACGTTGATAAAGTAGTTACTTGTTACATTGTTAATAGACAAGGTACCTAAAAGTCAACTTCCACACTTTCAATGATATGAATCCACACCTTCCATATATAAAAAACATAGTTTTATATTACTTCATAACTCTTTAATTCAATATATATATATATATATATATATATATATATATATATATATATATATATATATATATATATATATATATATATATATATATATATATATATATATATATATATATATATATATATATATATATATATTAAAACAGAAGTCAAATGTTAAGAACATTTTTTTAACACATCCAAGCAGTAACCTATTGAGCAAGCAGAAATATTTTGTTCAAATTAAAAATATTGTTTGATGAATGCTTACATTTTTGTAGATCAGTATATCTTCGACTTCATTGACTTTGTAAGTTTCTACTTCGAATTCTTTTGCCATTCGGAGCAAACGATTTTGAGTTGGTCCAACATATGAACCGCCCATGTCAACATAATTCACTTTGGGGTCCTAAAAAAGAAGCATTATAATAACTGATATATATATATATATATATATATATATATATATATATATATATATATATATATATATATATATATATATATATATATATATATATATATATATATATTTATACAAGCTTATGCTACAATGCTCTAAAATACCCATCTATGTTAAAGTGACATATTTGTTTAAAAATTTATTCAAAGAAGTTCAGAAATGTTGTTTTTTGTCAAGATAAAAAAAATATTTGTCTGCTGAACTTCTTAAATTGAAAATATTTTTTTTTTTGCTATGGAACATCATATATTTATAAAAAGTTATTAATTATTTAAGAGTTATAGATTTATGATTGAAATGAATTTGTTTTAATATTAAGGATGATTGTTGCACAATTTTTTAATATTATTGTAATAACGCTAAAAAACAATACATTATTAGATTTAATGACTATAAGCAAATTTCTTTGAAATATATAACTAGTGTTTTCTGCAATGTAAAAAAGAAATTAACTCTGATTATCTCACACATTAATTCATCCAAGAAATTTGAATATTGCAACTATAGAATCTCAACTTGCTTATTGAATAAAATTTATTGAACTTATTTTTTATTGAATTTATTTATTAATTAAAGAATATTTTTTTTTCCAATGGCACAGATAAAAAGGCAATTACAGAAAAAAATACAAATAACGAGAAAAATGGAAAATAAAACAGCTGTAACAACAGTCAGTGTATCTAAAAGGACCCTCGCCTCTCAGTAGCGGTCCGCAATTGAGTGTTTTAATAACGCCTTACGATTAAGTAGATGGTCACGATCCATGTCCCGTCCAAGATTACAGAGTTTGCAGATAGGACTTGAAACTATACGAAGACGGTACAAGTGCTTAAGAAGGAAGTCATGACACGTGGCGAGCCTAAACTCAGCCATCCTTTTATGTCTGGATCAGTTTGAGACCGCAGAAAGTCTGTCTTTCCAAGACTGTGGCTCTGATCGAGATTCGAGAATCATATTGAAGGACACACACACATATATATATATATATATGTGTGTATATATATATATATATTAAAGAGAAATTAAAAAATAATAAATTTTGTGATTCATTCAGATAAGAAAACGTAAAGCAAAATTATAATTTTTTATTTTAACTTATCGATTGAAAAGTAAAATGTTTACAGATTTTTTCATGAAGTTTTTGTTATAACAGCAGTAAGCATCGTATACTCTAAGTTTTCAAATTGAACCTGTCGATATTAATGTATTATTTTTAATTAAAACGGGGGGTGTTAAATCCAAATTTCATTAATTGAATACTTTGCATAGTACAATCCAGTTTTTAAGACAGCTTATTCATCAAATTAATTTCACTGAATTAGTTTAGGTCTAATATATGTTTATTATTAAAAATTAATTATTTTTCATAGTTTTTGTTTTAGTTTAATAATTTTTTCTCAAATATCAATTATTAAATGTCTTGTGAAATTAAGCTTGTATGAATGAAATAATTCATTCAAATTGATGTAAATTATTTAAAACTCAATATTGATTTAAAATTCACTGTTCAAAAAATAAATAAATAAATAAAAATAAAAAATATATAAACTCTCCGCAACCGAGTGATTCTCAACCACTGTGCCACGACAGTTTTGTGTGGTGCCCAAATTTTAGAAATTTACATAGTATAATTATTATGCTTTTTCATTACGAGTAAAATAATAAACGTACAGTTGTTTTGTATTACATATTACATTGCGTTATTTTGCATTCAAAATTATTGTGTTTGTTGTAGTGTGACAAGTACAATAAGAAAAACAAAGAAAATTTAAAAAAGACATGTCATATGGAACCAAAAACATAAAACACTGCCCTAACCATATCTTCAGCTTTTCCGTATAAAAGGTGTCAAGGCAGCAGTTGGGGTCGATGTTGAAGAGGGTCGAGGCAACAGAAATGCAGTTCAATAGATGCCTCGGATCCATTGGAACTCCTGTGCTGTGCCTGCATTCTGCGTAGGTTCTAGATCCGCCGGGCATGATTTTTATACTCCTCATGTGCCCAGTCCACATTCTGCTGATGGTAGAGGTGATACCACGGCTAGGATTAAGCTCCGGTAGGCACAATTTTTCCCGTATTCCCTTGCAGAGCAGATGCCTTCCGACGGAGTTTGCTTTGAAGCAAATGATAGTCGTGAGAGAGGGATTGATACTCCTAGTCTCCTTAGCGAGGGAGTCCGCCTGTTCATTTCCTTCGATGTTAACATATGCACGGACCCATTGGATAGTGCAGGTTTTCTTCCTTGCAACTATGGGGAACAGAAGCGCGTTGATGTCTTGGGTAAATCTTGTTCTACCTCCTTTAATGCTTCCAGAGCAGATTTACAGTCAGAGAATGTGTTGATGTCATTCAAGGGTACTGACTGTGTGGCGTAAAGGGTAAGATCTGTCTTTATGGCAATTAATTTGTTGGTGAAGCTGGAGGCAATATTTCCTGCTGCAACCAATATTTGAGAGATGTTTGGTCTGGAAGGCTAAGGAAAATCCCAGAACATCCCCTGCAGCATTCTGAGTTGGAAGAGCCGACAGTGCAAGCGGTGACAAGGTCTGGTTTAGAAAGATTGGTAATAGTTTAAATACCTTTTCTTCGAATGGTTTCTTCATTCAAAATTATTATCATAAGCTATTTTACTCAGAGTATTATTGCCAAGTGTCGTAGTGTAAAACGACATAGCCAAACCCTGAGAAAATAGATTTGTATATTTTTTTTTGCACTTTAAATTTAAGAGTTTCCTCTTTTCCTTTCAAACTAAGCTGTAATAGTATAAAGGAAAGGATACAATAAAAATTGGCACAAGGAGCCAAGTGCAATAAAAGAATAAATTCTTCCTTTCGGAAGGGGTGGATGATCGTGAGAAAATGGCAAGGGAAGTTTATGTTTATGATATGTTTTATTTGTAAATCTGACCAGTCGGGATAAAGGGGGAGAGATTTCTGACCTATCCCATAGGAGTCTAGGTTATATGGAATTTTGGAAA